>JAQNBH010000013.1:27227238-27729738 GCA_028752905.1 Cladorhizidae sp. MBARI D1340-BT2 | reverse complement strand
TATCCTCTGATGACCATCCAACATTGTATAAAGGAAAATCACTACTTCCGTAAAGTATAACTTCAAACATCTTCACCAAGAAATGAGTCAAGGCAAAGCGCTCCCAACCATCTCTATTCTCAACCCAATAATATTAAGTAGAGTTAGTCTATTTGATGGATATGTATATACTCTGACCTGTAATTGCTTTAAGGAGAGCTTCTCGTTTAGGGGAGTATTTAACCCAAATGGTTATACTTTTAATACTATCAATGCAATTCCTAATTTCTGGAACAGAGCATAAGTTTACAATCACAAGATTAAGAGAATGGCTAGCACAGTGAGTGGGTGTATAGTGCTTTGGGTTGCTTTTCTCGGATTCTTGCCTGAACACCTGATTCATGTCCACTCATTGTAGATGCACCATCATAACTTTGGCCACATTCACTCAAAGATAAACCAAGATTATCCAAACATTTAACTATATTTAACATCAGCAATGTCAACTGCTCTAACTCTGTTTAACTTTAAGAAAGCTATGAATTCTTCACGAATGTTGCATTCACTGTCCACAAATTGAATGCAAACAGGTAATTGCTCCACATTGTGACAGCTAACTTCATCTGCAAGAACTGAATAAAATTTACTTTGTTTAATCTCTGCTACTATATTAGCTAAGATTATGTCATGACCAATAACACTGATGATGTCATTCTGAGATCTTGGGGAAATATAAGTGGCATTCTTGGCCCTTGGTTTTAGAGGTGATTAAAAAGAATAGAATCACTCTCAGCAAAACGCTTAAGTAAAGCCAAGTTATTTACAGGATTTTTTGTAGTGCTGAGATCTTCATTATGATTATCACCACGAATTGGAAGTCCCTTCTTTCCCAAGAAAATAATACGGACTATTTGGCGAATAATATGCTTATTCTCATCCATTCACATTTGGATATCACTACTAATCATAATATCAATACGTGAGACTGGATTTTCAATAGTATTTTTCAAGATATCACTATATTACACACAATTCCGATAATATTGAAGGGAGGAGTGATTACTCAAAGCACAGCCTATTTTGGACCAATTGGAGTAAGGCCTATTTACAAGTAATCCTTTATCTTTTCTTTTGTCACTAGAAAGGAAGAAGTGAGCATGGTCCACAGAAGACGCCATCTAACTTGTAGCTATAGAGAAGCCAGGGATACTTTGTAAGCCAAGTGGTATTAAACTTCAGATTGCAACCACGAGAATACGTGGTGGGTAAAATGTTAAGTGGTGCTATTATGATGACACAGTAAAGAATACTTTGCCTCATTGGAAAGGCTACTCACCGACTGGCATATGGTGTCAATGGATTTTGTTGGTTCAAACAAATTTCCAATGTCTTTGAATGGTGGTGGTTCGGAAAGCAAAGCATTTGATTGTTGGTTGATCACTGGAGCTGTTGGAATAACAGGCTGGTCAAGTTCCTCATCATCACTACTAACAGAGTGCAATTGTGTGACTGGGACACAGACTGTAATTTGAGGCTCTGAACTTGATGGCTAAAATATTGATGTAAAATAGCATTAGATTTTGTACCCTAAGTAAACAGCTTTTTTGTTGAAGAAAGATCCTATATCACTTGAATGTTGTCTCTTCATAGTCACTAAGGTTTGGTGTGCTCTCTCACTTCATGCTACACAGAAGCTAGCAAGGATGAGATCATGTGATAAGCATGTGACACTAACACTAGAGGTGTAAATTATATTCAAAGCATGTCAGCTGTAGTAGTCATGGGCTCAGCAGGCTTGTTTAATAACTTGGCGATTAAAAAAATTACAATGTACATTAAAGTTTCCAAGTTACTATAATTGGATCTGGCTATATGAATATCATTAATTTGAAAGGGGGGTGCAAGTGCACCCCCTTGCACCCCCCCTGTGTACGGGCCTGGGCAGTATAGTCATTTCCCTCACAATCGACACAGATGCAGCGATTGTCTTCAGACTGCCAATGCTTGTGGTTGGTGCGTGGTCAACAAAGTCTGCAGTGGAACAGCCGCAATGTGTACCAGCTCCAATAACTTCTTACAGGTATAAAAATATGTATATACACCATCAAATCTGGTTGTTTAGTTCCCCCACCGCACACACACACACACACACACACATGTGTGTCCGTCGACCTGCGAGAAACTCATCACCAAACAACTGAATAAGCACTTGCAAAAACTGTTTCCCAATAAAGCACACCCATTCATTGTTCTACCCAATTACGAGAATACTGCGCATTATTTGGGGGTGTGGCAGAAAAAGAGGAGCTATTAAATGAGTCGGAGAAGGAAAGGGAGGGAGTCTGGAACTGTCTCAAGCTCCAATCTGCTGCACTGCTTCAGCTATGAGTCTTAAGGCCTGTCCACACTACACAAAAATGGAAACGTTTCAAATCGTTTTCTGAGTCGTTTCCGTTGCAAAACGACTTGAGTCGTTTTGCGCGCATCCACAATACAGAAATGAACAGCGAAGTCACCTGCACGGGACCGCCCACGGTCGTCAAAATTTTTACGCATGCGCGAAACCTAACTGTTAGCTATGGCGAATGCGTATCGAGTTCTTCTTTTTTTCGTGTGGATGATGGCCTATCTATGGCTGATGAAGTCTCATGCTGTTCAGAGAAGGAGAAGGAGAGTATTAATGGCAAGGAAGGCCCATGCAAGATCAGTTTTATTTGAGATACACAGGCAGAGTCTACAAGGGTCAGTTATCTAGCTATAGCTAGCTAGCTACTTGTACACCTTGCTAGCTACCAAAAATGAAAAAGCAGTAAAAGCTACATAGCTATATAGCTAGTTTAATAGCTGCATGCCATAGAGATTTTTCTACAGCTTGACTGGATATGAAGCTACCGTTCAAAATATATAAAAAGGCAGGCTTACAAATAGCGACAGTAGCTAGATAGCCTTTCTATACTTGAAGGTTACGTTCTTAATCTTCGACCGAAACTGCTGCCACATCCTTTCGATCCCAAGTACTGCCAACTGCTGAGCAACGTGCTCATATACCGTCCTATTACGTTTCTCCCCATCCAATTCCTTCTGCACGCCCTCCTGCGCCCAGATACTGACCAGAGCCTTAGTTTGATCAACCTCCCAACCTCCAGCCATCTTGCGAGCTCGAGCAATAAAAAGTGTTCTATATGATGTGCAATATTTATCAATTTCTACGTTTTTGAAAACATTTACATCCGTCTCAAGTCACCTATTTCGTTGGCTCAAAACGTAGTCGTTTAAAGTCGACTCGAAGTTCAAGTCGACTTGTTTTTTTGCAGTGTGGACGCGCAGAAACACTTATGAAACGACTTAAGTCGACTCCAGTGTGCAGTGTGGACAGGCCTTTAGAGCACTAATGTATCTCTCAAGCTTTTCCTCTCGGATACGAGTACAGGCAGCAGTTAGACTCGCATGTGTTCTTCAAAGAACGACACATTTCTCATTGGATGCTTAAACAAAGGCGGTTTAGAACAACGAATAAAGCAGGGCCTAGTGCTGATTGGAACTAGTATTCCAGAGCGCTAAGCAACCAGATTTGACGGTCACTTCATTGCTAATGCTTTCTGATGTTGCCTCCATAGCTGGGTGCAGGACAGATGTTCCTGGATGTGTGCCCCATACTGGACCTGAAGGGCGGGACGTCCAATTACACTCTACCTATCAGAGTCGACACTTTACTCATACTCACTACCAGAAACCTTCCTCCCACGGTGAGCAGAGATCTCGTTGAGCAATGAACACTATTATAGAAAAAAATACTTCAATAGAAATAAACCTGATTCGAGTGGACTGCACAAGTGAGAGTTGTGTCATCAACCCTCGTAGCTATTACAAGTGTTGTTCCTATGCGGCACATGTAGCTGAACCCCGTCACCTGTACACACCAAGAAGGACATCTCACTTCTGCTAAAACATTGCTGTAATTTTATAGTTTACAATAAGTGGAGCTACTGAAGTGGAAGATCTCAACATTATCTGGTCCAATTCAGCTGATATAAATCATGTAATAGATACGCTCAGTCTTGTTACTGGTGAGTTTAATTTGGGGAGGGGGGGGTTCTCTTTTTCCCTTCTTCTTTTCTTTTCCTCTTTTTCTTTAATTCTTCTTTTTTCTTTTCCTCTTTAATTTTTTTTTTACTCTCTTTTCCCCCCTTTTGGGTTGTGACCTTTAGTTTTTATATTGATCTTCAGTGACTGTGTACAACTGTCGAGTGAAGGCAACGGATTGTTCCTCGTGCGTCAGCACCAGAGACAACTCTGACTTCTTGTGTGGCTGGTGTATAAGTACTCCAGACCAATGCTCAGTCTCTGAAGAGTGCATCACTTCTCCATTCCTCATTAGTGGTACACAGTGTCCCAAACCCACCATCTCGAGCATTGACCCCACCTCTGGCCCACCTATGGGGGGCACCATCGTCACCATCACTGGGACTGACCTTGGGGTCTCCTTGGCCGACTTTGACTCACCTCATGGCATCACTATCAATAATATTGCATGCACTCCTCTAAGCAGAGACTATATCTCGGGTAGCCAGGTTCTCTGCGAAACTGGTGCTATAGCAGCAGGAAGTTACACAGTTGTTGTCAAGCTCCTAAGAAATACAGGGATAGCCTTTGCCATGTCTTCCACATTTGAAGTTGTGGCAGCTACCATGCATAATGTGGAGCCAACTTTTGGCCCCATAGCAGGGGGCAGTGTGTTGACTATCAATGGCACTAACCTCAACATTGGGAGCTCTGTTACTGTCAGAGTGAATGGAAACTCGGGACCAGAGTGCAGTAACGTGTGAGTGTGTACTAATAAGGTTGAAGTAATGCGAACTTAATGGTCACCTTTTTATCACAGCTCCAGGACTGCTTTGACGATCACCTGCATCACCCCTGCCGTCATTTCATCTGGACCTCCCAGTGTTGTGCTGGTGCAGATTGACAACCAGAATATATCCAAATCTGAAATTCAGTTCAGGTATCGGAGTAACCCTAATTACACCTCCATCCGGCCTCAGTTCACCATTCCGAGGTAAGTGAGTGTTGTGTTATGCAGCGTTACCTAACCCTACACACTTCCTGCATTTCCTTTGGCTATCCAGAGGAGGAGTTAACATTACCTTCACAGGAACTGATCTAGATGTGGCCCGGAATCCACAACTCATCTTCAACAGTGTAGCAGTGAGTTCTTCCTTACTTCAAACTGTCCTTCACTTACCTGGCATTCTCTCTTCTCCTCCCAGTCTCCCTGCACTATCATAAACAGCACTGCCCTCACCTGTATAGCTCCTGCAATGAACGCCAGCACAGGCACGGTCGTCGCGTATGAATTGAAGCTGGACAATGCCCCTTCGCCTGACTTCATTAGCCCTCTCTTTCTGCTGTCAATTAAACCTGACCCTAACATAGTTGGGCTTATTACAGAGTCGGTTAATATCGACTCAGACTCTACATTTGTGGAGATTGAAGTAAGAAAATGTAATATTTATTGGTAGCAATTGGTACCTGAATCACTGTTTGAGGGGTTCATATTATTATTATTATTATTATTATTATTATTATTATTATTATTATTATTATTATTATTATTATTATTATTATTTATTATTATTTATTATTATTATTATTATTATTATTATTATTATTATTATTATTATTATTATTATTATTATTATTATTATTATTATTATTATTATTATTATTATTATTATTATTATTATTATTATTATTATTATTATTATTATTATTATTATTATTATTATTATTATTATTATTATTATTATTATTATTATTATTATTATTATCATCATCATCATCATCATCATCATCATCATCATCATCATCATCATCATCATCATCATCATCATCATCATCATCATCATCATCATCATCATCATCATCATCATCATCATTATTATTATTATTATTATTATTATTATTATTATTAATATTATTATTATTATTATTATTACAGTGCACTCCACTTAAATGGACCACTGGATAAATGAACATTCCTGATAACTGAGCCATTTTGGCCCAGGACAGAACATTTGTATACATACACATACAAAAAAATCTGGCTAAATGGGTCAAGAATTCCTGATACTTGGGCCACTTTTGATGGGTTTTTACATGTATTCATTTACACATTCATTTACACATGGCAGCTGCTTAGATTTAAATTGCTAGAAGCTGCATAGCTCATGACCAAGAGACAGGAACTTTCACTACAAGAGAGGATTGAAGTGTTGGACAAAGTTAAAAAAACACCCCAATTCAAGTCAGAGGGAGCTTGGTGAAAGCTTTAAAATCCCAAGAAGCACTCTTACTAGACTAATCAACAAGGAAGAAGAACTTATATCACGTTGGTATGAGGTCTCCTGTCATGGTCACAAGCCAGCAAGTGTGATAGATGAAAATGATGAGGAGTTTAGTTTTGACATACCAGAGATTAACAATGGGGAAGGATACAATAACATAGACGCTGAGTTACCTTGTTACAGTGAAGAAAGCAACGTTCCAGATGATGAAATTGTGGAGAGTATTATTGCCAAAAGGCCTTGCCTTGAACAAAATGATATTGATGACAACGATAATGATATTGATCCTGTTCCGCTGATTATTAATGCAGAAGCAAAGCTTCACATACTTGGACTACAACGCTATTTTACTGAACAGGGATTTGACCATGCAGCACATTCTTTGCTAGACAAGTGTGCTGATTTAGTTGATCTTAGGGGAGCCGCAGCCATTAAACAAACCACTCTACTCAATTTCATGAACTAATACATCTAGTTATACATGCACCATGTGCAATAATATTGTACATATAACTGTATGTGTTATATATGTACATGTAGTAACAATTTGTATAAAAGTCTGATATATTAGCCAGCTGGATAAATGGACCACTTTTGTTTTGGACGGATGTGGTCCAATTATCAGGAGTGCACTGTATTATTATTATTATTTGTTGTTATTTTTATATATATTTTATTATATATATATTTTGGTTTAAACAATAAATTAACGAGTTCATTAACACCTAATTAACACATGCTAGTTATAAAGAATCAAATGATTAATACTAAATTATTTTGTTATTATTTGTTATTATTATTATTATTACTACATTATTATTACTACTATTATTATTCATTTCCCTGTTCCTTCTTTAAGTTTTCCTCCTGGTTTCAGCTTGAACCAGTTTAGCTCGTGTGTGTACTTGAACCGAACCAGTTTACTAGTGTGTGGAGTGTGATATATTCATGCTTGAACCAGTTTAGCTTGTGTGTGCATGGAGTGTGATATATTCATACTTGAACCAGTTTAGCTTGTGTGTGCATGGAGTGTCATATATTCATACTTGAACCAGTTTAGCTTGTGTGTGCATGGAGTGTCATATATTCATACTTGAACCAGTTTAGCTCGTGTGTGCAGGGAGTGTGATATATTCATGCTTGAACCAGTTTAGCTCATGTGTGCATGGAGTGTGATATATTCATGCTTGAACCAGTTTAGCTTGTGTGTGCATGGAGTGTGATATATTCATACTTGAACCAGTTTAGCTTGTGTGTGCATGGAGTGTCATATATTCATACTTGAACCAGTTTAGCTTGTGTGTGCATGGAGTGTCATATATTCATACTTGAACCAGTTTAGCTCGTGTGTGCAGGGAGTGTGATATATTCATGCTTGAACCAGTTTAGCTCATGTGTGCATGGAGTGTGATATATTCATGCTTGAACCAGTTTAGCTCGTGTGTGTACGGAGTGTGATGTATTCATGTTCTTCCGGTGTTGTTATAGCTCACTGAGGAAAACTAGTCGGCAATCTCAGAAGTTTCTGAGACCTACAAGCAACCTTGATTTGTAACTAGATAGTAATCTAGACGGAGTTTATTTTTGTTTGTGTACATGTGCTGTCACTTGAGTGTGTGTATGTGTGTGTGTGTGCTGTGTGTATGCGTACGTGTGTGCATGCACGCGTGCTGTGTCATTAAGTGAACTGTTTATTATTATATCTACTTGGAATTAGCATTGTCATCATGGTGTCATGGTGTCATGGTGACATCATCATAGTGACATGATCAGGTTGCTACATCAGCTTGCTCTTAGTCATTGCCCTAGCTCTAGCCACCTCCCACTCTCCTAGCCCTAACTCTACTACTACCCTGGTCCTAACCCTAGCCACTGCCCTAACCCTACCACTACCCTGGTCCTAACCCTAGCCACTGCCCTAACCCTACCACTACCCTGGTCCTAACCCTAGCCACTGCCCTAACCCTACTACTACCGTGGTCCTAACCCTAGCCACTGCCCTAACCCTACTACTACCCTGGTCCTAACCCTGCTCCTAACCCTACTACCAGCCTGGTCATAACCCTAGCTACTGCCCTAACCCTAGCCATGACCACTGGCTCTGACTCGACCTGCAGGCCTAATCTTGTCCAGATTGTTGACGTCATCATGATGATGTAATGTCAGGCCAGTGATCTACTAATTATGTATATTGCAGTGTGACAGCATTTCCATTCCATTTGTTGCAGTGTGATATTTCCATTCCATTCCATTGCCATTACTGCAGGGAAAGAACTTGGATTCTGTGGAACAGGAAGAGATAACTGTTCTGGTTGGTCGCATGAAGTGCATCTTGACGTCTGTGAATAATGCTAAGGTGATTGCATACCAGAAGGTTGATCTGCAGATGTCTGTATAGCAGCAGGCAACAGCAAGAGGGAAAGTGGTAGAGTGGACACATACAGTTGTGTTATAGTAGTAGTAGTAGTAGTAGTAGTAGTAGTGGTGGTGGTAGTGGAATAGCAGTATAGTAGTAGCAGCAGTAGTAGTATAGTATTTGTAGTGTTACAGTAGTAGTATTATAGTAGTATTATAGTAGCATAGTAGTAGTCGTGTAGTAGTGTAGTAGTAGTAGTATAGTAGTATTATAGTTGTAGTATAGTAGCATGTAGTAGCATAGTAGTAGCAGTGTAGTAATAGTAGTAGTAGTAGTGTAGTAGTAGTATTATTATAGTAGTAGTAGAGTAGTAGTAGTGTAGTGTAGTATAGTTACTAAGAATAATAATGCATTAATGATTGATGATGATGATAATAATATAATAATAAAATTGTCAATGCACTCTCAGTTGACACAATGTACAAATAATCAGCTTGAATTTACTCACCCACTCAATGTTTGGGATAGATGCTCTGCCTTCATCAGGAATAAAGTCAATAGTATGAAAATAATCTTGGCTCAGTTCTTCCTTACTTGGCTGGCACTGGTGTATGTTTACAACAGTGTCTGTTAAAATGTCTCTTATTGTATCACTTGAAAGAAGAGGATAAAAGGAATTCTCAACTCAAGTGTGTTATGATTATGACCAATGGTTAGCACATCACAGCTGTTATGACCATTTATGGAGCTGGTGGACCCCCCACATTCCTCAGAGATTGTACGTGTGTGGTTCATTGCCCTAGCCCTAGCCATAGTCCTAGCCCTAGAATTTGTGAACTTTAATGTAGCTAGGAAGGTGCATTTTTACACTGGGACAGACATGGGCTATGTTGCCTTGGGTAACATGAAAGTCCAGGATAACTGGAAGCCATTGTTCACAAAAAAAAACTGGTTTGAATGTCCGCCATTTTGTTTGGGTATATACGTACCTGTACATTTGTGAACACTTAGAGTGAGGACCCAAACATTCCTCAGTGGTTGTGTTGCTTATAGCCCTAGCCATATTCCCTGTCCTGTCCCTCATCTTATTCCTAGCCAGGGGTGGACTGGCTAGGATCCAGGGGGGGGCGGCTTAGGGGGCTCAAGCCCCCCCCCCTCTTAAAAAAAGAAAAAACTGCACACCATCCATATGGAAAGTAAGAGAACGTGCCGTGATGTTTCTGGCTGTGCCACAAAGCGACTTAAACAGTGTGGAATAAAAGAGTACTTTTCAAGGACAAGGTAAGTAGTCAGCTATAACTAGAAGGCTAGATTAGCTACGCTAAGCCTAAAGCCATCTTTAAATAGTTAGCCTAATTTTCCAGTTTCTGTACTATGTAGCTAGCTAGCTATTAGCCTCCTGCAACATCTAGCTTAGCTAGTACTGTACCAGTAAAGCTGTCTATGGGAATGCAAGTGGAAAGAGGAATGCGAACTGGCTCTGACACTAAATACTCGAGGACAAACTTTATTTCACACTGATCATGATTATTTCCCCAACATACGTACTCTTTTGGTAATTTCAATTACTTTACCAGTTACTTCCTGTGAGTGCGAAAGGTCTATCAGTGTGTTACATTTTCTCAAGACTTCTCTTAGAAGTACGATGTCTCAGGGGCGACTAAATGCACTTCCAATGCTACAATACCACAAACATTAGTATTACACCAGAAGAAGTGGTTGAAGAATTTGTCATGCGTCAACCTCGCAAAATATTGGTATTATAAACCCTTACACTTCACTGATTATTGCTTTATAGCATCAAACTTCTGTTTCTCTGCACTTATTGTTACATTACCCTCGATTCAACGGAACATTTTTTTAATCATCAATAGTCTGATTATATCCACCCTCAATACTACATGAAATGATTTAATGGTAATAATAATGGTAACATTTATCATCTACATGTACAATACATAATGTTTTAATGGTAAATATGTGTTTACATTTACCCTCTAGCTATATGCTATACATAACGGTGAATATGACGTGGTAGGCCATTGACAGTCGGTAGGTTTTAGAGGGCTTTTGGGGGCAGAGGACTGAGGTTAGCCATACCTGTGGAGAACAGTATATATATCATTCACAACTGAAAGAGTGACCATGAGAAAGTGTGGATGGTCATGCAAACTCTTCCTGCATGCAATAGCATGCAAATACTTATTTTTCAATCAGAAGTGAAGCCCCTCCCCTTAATAAAATCCTGGATCTGCCCCTGCTAGCCCTAGCCTTATTCCTAGCCCTAGTCTTGGTTTGTAGTCATGGCTTTAGTGCTAGCCCTGGCTGTAGCTAAGCCTCTAGCCTTATTCCTAATCTAGTCCTGGTTTCTAGTTATAGCCGTAGTCCTAGTGTCCTGGCCTTAGTCCTAGCCCTGGCTGTAGTCTTAGTCGTAGTATCCTAACCTTAGTCCTATCCCTGGCTGTAGTCTCAGTCCTAGTGTCACAGCCTTAGTAGTCCTAGCCCTGGCTGTAGTCTCAGTCCTAGTGTCATAGCCTTAGTCCTAGCCCTGGCTGTAGTCTTAGTCCTAGTATCCTAGCCTTAGTCCTAGCCCTGGCTGTAGTCTTAGTCCTAGTGTCCTAGCCTTAGTCCTAGCCCTGGCTGTAGTCTTAGCCCTCCTAGTGTCCTAGCCTTAGTCATAGCCCTGGCTGTAGTCTTAGTCCTAGTGTCCTGGCCTTAGTCCTAGCCCTGGCTGTAGTCTCAGTCCTAGTGTCCTGGCCTTAGTCCTAGCCCTGGCTGTGGTCTTAGTCCTAGTGTCATAGCCTTAGTCCTAGCCCTGGCTGTAGTCTTAGTCCTAGTGTCCTAGCCCTGGCTGTAGTCTCAGTCCTAGTGTCCTAGCCTTAGTCCTAGCCCTGGCTGTAGTCTTAGGCCTAGTGTCATAGCCCTGGCTGTAGTCTTAGTCCTAGTGTCATAGCCTTAGTCCTAGCCCTGGCTGTAGCCTTAGTCCTAGTATCCTAGCCTTAGTCCTAGCCCTGGCTGTAGTCTCAGTCCTAGTTTAGTCCTAGCCCTGGCTGTAGTTAGTGTCCTGGCCTTAGTCCTAGTATCCTAGCCCTAGTCCTAGCCCTGGCTGTAGTCTTAGTCCTAGTATCCTAGCCTTAGTCCTAGCCCTGGCTGTAGCCTTAGTCCTAGTGTCCTAGCCTTAGTCCTAGCCCTGGCTGTAGTCTTAGTCCTAGTGTCATAGCCCTGGCTGTAGTCTTAGTAGTGGGTCATTCCATGTCAAATCAACTGAAAATCTGCCTTCATCTCTCAGATTTTTGTAAAATTTTGTGGAATGATTGGGATCCATGAGTAACTGCCAGAGCAAAAATATTTTTGGTCACACCCACTTAATTAATGAGATACGTGCCGACGAACTTTGCGCTAATTAGCACTACCTCGGAAATTCAAATGCCCGTAGCTTTGGAAGTATAGCTCCTGTAGAGCTGGTTTTGGGGTCATTTTGAAGCTCTTTTCAAGGCATATAATTTGTCTCAGACAATCTTTCTCTTCAAATCAACCAGAAAAAAGGTATCACAATTTATAAACTTCAAACTTGAACCCTCCCAAAATATATCCTTCAAATTTCTCCAAATTTTTGCCAGAGGTACATCATAATGTAAACAAGCTTCCCTGTAAGTTTTGTGATGGGCACTTTGACAGTTTTTGAGCAATAAGCAATTATATACGGCATAAACCATACGAAAATGTACTCATAGTACTTAGGGACGCCCATTATATAGCTATTGATGCTCTCCAGGCCTTAGTAAAGGTATAATGTGCATTATCGTAATTTGCACCTGATCGCAGGTGACAGATCTATCAATCCCTGACATCTATTGGGGGGAATGTTCCCAAGAGCTGGCAGGTCTTAGAGGAATCTCATGAAAAATCCCAGGGGGTAATTCCAGGTTGGTTGGCTATATAATGTTTAAGTCCTGCTCAGTTGGTACAGTCACTTCTAAATTCACTTGAACCTGGAGAGTTCTTGGTCATTGCAGACTTCGCGGAGAACTACAGTTTCATAATTCAGGATGCAGCTCAGTCATTCCACTGGAACAATCTCCAGGCAACAATCCACCCTTTCGTGTGTTATTATCGACGTGACAAGCAAGATAAAACACCTGAACACACAAATTTCATCATCATATCAGAATGTAACATTCATGATACTGCGGCAGTTCATCTGTTTCAAAAACTGCTGCTTCAGTTCCTCACTAAGAAACTTGGTCAGGACCCTAAAAGAATTGACTATTTCTCTGATGGTTGCGCTGCCCAATACAAGAATCGGAAGAACTGTACTTCCATAAAGATGATTTTAGTGTCCAAGCTGAATGGCACTTTTTTGCTACATCACATGGGAAAGGACCATCCGATAGAATTGGTGGGACAATAAAGAGGTTAGCAGCTAGAGCCAGTCTCCAACGACCATATGATCAACAGATCACCACTCCTCGCCACCTTTTTGAATTCACAGATTCAGAGATAGAGAATATAAACTGTCAGTTTACAACAACAGAACAGTATGAACAAGAAGCCAAACTACTCAAACTCAATTTGAAGAGGCACGCACAATCCCGGGCACACAAAAGTTGCATTGCTTCATTCCAATCTCTAAGGAAACGGTCACAGTTTGAACCTTTTCATCCTCACCTCAGGAACGACAGGAACTTGTGAATCTCACTCCCGAGATGATTGATCAGTGTTTCAGCCATAAATGGTTATGTGACAGTGACTTATGATGGCCACTGGTGGGATGCATGTGTCAAGGAATGCACACCAGAGAACCATGAGGTAGAGGTTACCTTCCTCTATCCCCATGGACAGTCCCCACCATACATATATCCAGACCCATCAGACCAACTGACAGTTCACTGCCAAGATGTGCTAACAACTGTTGAACCAATCACTGCGACGGGAAGAACATATTCCATTTCCAACAGAGAATCCAGTGCTGCTGTTGCTGCGTTGAAAAAGAAAATGAAAACTTAACAGTTACAGATATGTGTGAACATGAACTCGATACAAGTTGACTATATCTTAGTATGTACCATACTGTGCCACACAATTTAGATAATTCTGGTACAGTAGAACCTCTACTAACGGACATTCCCTATAGCGGACACCTACCTTATAACGGACAGGAGCACACGCACCAATTGGCTCTACCATTGAAATAGTACTCAGTCACCCTCCCTGTAACAGACACCTCTCATTCCGGCTAACGGACAGCTCTTAGTGCACCCAAAGCTCATCGTTGTAGAAATAAACCTCTTAACGGACAGTGGGTGGGGCCAGTACTGATCACGTGCGCATGCCAATTAATAATTATAATAACAATAAATTTTATGCATGAAACATAATATTGTGAAATGCAGTAATATGGTAGTCTAAAGTAGGCCTCTTGCTTGGAGAGATGCTGCTATATCTCTTATTCTGTTAACGTAAGGCTGTGGTCCATACAAACGGTAGGTAGCTGGAACTTCAACTCTATATCCCGCTCCTCTGTGTCTCCTGTGACCTCAACAAATGCTTTATTGCAGTCTCTCCTCAGGAACTGTGAGATTGTAGAGGCAATGTTGTATGCAACATGACCTATAACTTCGCCGTCTTTGATTACGGCCACAGCAGACTGGTCCTCGGCATTATCTGGCTCCCGTTTGAGTAGCAGAACTTCCCCAATGTGAGATGTCCACACTTCTTTGTACACATGGTGTCCTCTGATATAGGACTGAATCTCTGTCACACTCAAAGACATTGCACCACCACCAGGTCCACTACTGACTACAGGCTTCACCCGCTTGGAAGCGATCTCACGCGCCAGCCGCACGAACTGCGTCAAGGCTATGCCCATCTATCGAACGCGTGCCGGTTTAGCAGCTGCTCCATTCGAGTCATGGGGCTTCTTCGAGCAAGCGTAGATATCATCTCTCTTTACAGAAAAAGATTGAAGTTATCAAGGAAGCTGAGAAGAATGCTGGTGTTACTGTATGTTCACTTGGTAAACTCTTCGGCTGTGGAAAGACCCAAATTTCAGATATTTTGAAAAACAAGGAATCTATTGTCACCTTGTATGAATCAAATGCTTCAAGCTCTTTGTCTCGTACAAACAAGAGATCTCGTGTGTCCGAATACTCGGAGATTAACGACGCTTTATATCAATGGTACCTCCTGGCATGTTCAAAGAACATTTACCCCTGTGGGCCCCAGCTTACTGAAAAAGCCAAGGGAATTGCTGTAATCCTGGACAGGGAGTTTAAGGGAAGCAGGAAAAGTGGAAGAAGCGATATAACATTAGAAGAGTGACTGTGTGTGGAGAATCAGGTGATGTACAAGGGGATACTGTTGAGTCATGGAAGGAGAGATTGCCCGAGATTTTGAGGGGATATGCAAAGGAAGATATCTATAACCTAGATGAAACAGGATGCTCTTGGAGGGCTCTTCCAGAGCAGAAGGGGAAGAAGTGCAAGGGTGGGAAGAAGTGTAAGCAGAGGGTCACAATGACTTTCATAGTGAATGGAGCTGGTGATAAGGAGACTCCTATTGTAATCTGGCAACCAGAAAACCCCAGGTGTTTTCGAGGTATGGATAAAAATAGTCTACCAGTCAAGTATTATCACCAGCCTGGATGACAGGAGAAATCTTGGAAGCAGTCTTTTAACCGTAAAATGAGCATTAAAAAAGATCAATTTTGCTTTTTATGGATAATGCTAGTTGCCACCCAGAACATTTAAAAGAAAAATATAAAATAGTTTTTCTTCCACCAAATACAACATCTAAATTACAGCCACTAGACTTGGGGATCATCCAGAACTTCAAGGTCCATTATCGTCGGCTTCTCCTTCGCTATGTGTTAGCTAAGATTGATGATTGCGGTTGTGTTTCTGAGATAACGAAGTCTATTAATGTACTAACTGCAATAAGGTGGATATCTCAGGCATGGAGTGAAGTAAAACCAGAAATGATATCTAAGTGCTTCAGAAGTGGTGGTGTTCTTAATAGTGAGTTGGATGTGACCAGCTTAATGAAGAAGATCCTTTTCAAGACATTGATGTCGAATTTGTACTAGATGCACTCATTTCAAAGACAATGGGCTCCAAGGATAGTTGTTCACCTGATGAGTATGTCAACGGAGACAGCAATCTTCCTGTATGTACTGAGTTTGATGATGATACCTGGGAAGAAAGCTTCTTAGCAAGCCTTTCTGAATAGTCATCCATTGTTGAATGTGAGGAAGCACTTACAGATGGAGAAGACCTAGACCTACTACTACCTCCCCCCAAATTGAGAAACTATGGAGAAGCTATACAATCATTAGAGGAGGTCAAAGGAAAGCCGTACATGTTTTACCGAAGCCTTGAGTACCAGTTCTCTAATTGATAAAGTAGCTTGCCTTCATTCAGTTACCAGACAAAGTACTCTACATTCATACTTCCCTGCCCTTCACAACTCCATCAATTTATGTCTACAATTAACAAGTATCTTATAATTATTATGTACACATATATAATATAATATGCATGTGATATCTACAATTGGTAAATGAACTTGATGAATGAACAAACAATCCACGTTCTCCACCTATTATAATGATAAAATGAGATTAATGGGGGGAAACCTCCGAATAATGGACAAAAGTCCTCGTCCCAATGCGTCCGTTATTCAGAGGTTCCACTGTAGTCCATAATTTGCGATTTTTGAATTGACATGCCATACATAATTGTTCATAACTCAAAAACTGTCGGAGTACCCATCACAAAATTTACAGGGAAGCTTGTTTACATCATAAGGTACCTTTAGCAAAAAATTGAAGAAATTTGAAGGATATAATTTTTGGGGGTTCAAGTTTGAAGTTTATAAATTGTGAAATCTTTTTTCTGGTTGATTTGAAAAGAAAGATTATCAGAGACAAATTATAGGCCTTGAAGAAAAGAGCTTCAAAATGACCCCAGAACCAGCTCTACAGGAGCTATACTTCCAAAGATACGGGGATTTGAATTTCCGAGGTAGTGCTAATTAGCCCAAAGTTCGTCGGCACGTATCTCATTAATTAAGTGGGTGTGACCAAAAATATTTTAGCTCTGGCCGTTACTCATGGATCCCAATCATTCCCCAAAATTTTACAAAAATCTGAGAGATGAAGGCAGATTTTCAGTTGATTTGACATGGAATGACCCTAGTCCTAGTGTCATAGCCTTAGTCCTAGCCCTGGCTGTAGCCTTAGTCCTAGTATCCTAGCCTTAGTCCTAGCCCTGGCTGTAGTCTCAGTCCTAGTGTCCTGGCCTTAGTCCTAGCCCTGGCTGTAGTTAGTGTCCTGGCCTTAGTCCTAGTATCCTAGCCCTAGTCCTAGCCCTGGCTGTAGTCTTAGTCCTAGTATCCTAGCCTTAGTCCTAGCCCTGGCTGTAGTCTTAGTCCTAGTATCCTAGCCTTAGTCCTATCCCTGGCTGTAGTCTCAGTCCTAGTGTCCTGGCCTTAGTCCTAGCCCTGGCTGTAGTTAGTGTCCTGGCCTTAGTCCTAGTATCCTAGCCCTAGTCCTAGCCCTGGCTGTAGTCTTAGTCCTAGTATCCTAGCCTTAGTCCTAGCCCTGGCTGTAGTCTTAGTCCTAGTATCCTAGCCTTAGTCCTATCCCTGGCTGTAGTCTCAGTCCTAGTGTCCTAGCCCTGGCTGTAGTCTCAGTCCTAGTCCTAGCCCTGGCTGTAGTCTCAGTCCTAGTGTCATAGCCTTAGTCCTAGCCCTGGCTGTAGTCTCAGTCCTAGTATCCTAGCCTTAGTCCTAGCCCTGGCTGTAGTCTTAGCCCTAGTCCTAACCCTGGCTGTAGTCTTAGTCCTAGTGTCCTAGCCTTAGTCCTAGCCCTGGCTGTAGTCTCAGTCCTAGTATCCTAGCCTTAGTCCTAGCCCTGGCTGTAGTCTTAGCCCTAGTCCTAGCCCTGGCTGTAGTCTTAGTCCTAGTATCCTAGCCTTAGTCCTAGCCCTGGCTGTAGTCTCAGTCCTAGTGTCCTAGCCTTAGTCCTAGCCCTGGCTGTAGTCTCAGTCCTAGTGTCATAGCCTTAGTCCTAGCCCTGGCTGTAGTCTTAGTCCTAGTATCCTAGCCTTAGTCCTAGTGTCATAGCCTTAGTCCTAGCCCTGGCTGTAGTCTTAGTCCTAGTGTCCTGGCCTTAGTCCTAGTATCCTAGCCCTAGTCCTAGCCCTGGCTGTAGTCTTAGTCCTAGTATCCTAGCCCTAGTCATAGCCCTGGCTGTAGTCTCAGTCCTAGTATCCTGGCCTTAGTCCTAGTATCCTAGCCCTAGTCTTAGCCCTGGCTGTAGTCTTAGTCCTAGTGTCCTAACCTTAGTCCTATCCCTGGCTGTAGTCTTAGTCCTATTATCCTAGCCTTAGTCCTGTAGTCTTAGTCCTAGTGTCCTAGCCTTAGTCCTATCCCTGGCTGTAGTCTTAGTCCTAGTGTCCTAGTGTCCTAGCCCTGGCTGTAGTCTTAGTCCTAGTATCCTAGCCTTAGTCCTAGCCCTGGCTGTAGTCTTAGCCCTAGTCCTAGCCCTAGTCCTAGCCCTAGTCCTAGCCCTGGCTGTAGCCTTAGTCCTAGTCCTAACCCTGGCTGTAGTCTTAGTCTAGTGTCCTAGCCCTAGTCCTAGCCCTGGCTGTAGCTTTAGTCCTAGTCCTAGCCTTAGTCCTAGCCCTGGCTGTAGTCTTAGCCCTAGTCCTAGCCCTGGCTGTAGTCTTAGTCTAGTGTCCTAGCCCTAGTCCTAGTCCTGGCTGTAGTCTTAGTCCTAGTCCTAGCCTTAGTCCTAGCCCTGGCTGTAGTCTTAGCCCTAGTCCTAGCCCTAGTCCTAGCCCTGGCTGTAGTTTTAGCCCTAGTCCTAGCCCTAGTCCTAGCCCTGGCTGTAGTCTTAGTCCTAGTGTCCTAGCCTTAGTCCTAGCCCTGGCTGTAATCTTAGTCTTAGCTCTTGCCTTAGTCCTAGCCCTAGCCCTAGCCTTAGCCGTAGTCCTAATCCTAGCCCTATCCTTAGCCGTAGTCCTAACCCTAGTCCTGGTTTCTAGTCCTAGCCCTAGCCTACCCTGATGGGTGAGCACGAGATTGACTTGCCAGCCCCATAGAAGCACCATTGCTAGCTCAGTTTCGGTAATCCCCTCTCTGTGTTATTTTCTTGTTTCATAATTAAGTACCCATTTTTTCCTTTCGAGTGCCAACTCTGACAATGTTCAACAAGTATAAAAAATTAACCCATGCATGTACATGCTTGGAACTGTATGTTTCTTCACCTGCACATGCCCAGTAGACTACCGAGTCTCAATAAACAGTCAGAAAACAGTTTTTCGTGTTAGAGTGAAGGAGTCTTAAAGGAAAGGTTGAAGGTCTTAAAGGAAAGTTTGAAGGTCATTTACTGCGGGGAGTGAGCCGGAGTCTTAAAGGAAAGGTTGAAGGTCACTACTGCGGGGAGTGAGGGAGTCTTAAAGGAAAGGTTGAAGGTCACTACTGCTGTCACATTTCGTCCGGTTTTCCCCCTCAAACATGTCAAAACATCTCTGGGCAAATTTTGAGATATCTGTCTCTTTCAAACTTACCTCGTTGTCCCTATAATTCTTCTGCAGAGGTAAAGCTGCACAGGTATCTATGCTTGCCAGGTGCCATTCTAAGAGGCTCTCCTGGATAGATGTTTGCTGTAGATAAGCACGATGCAGCACAGAGTAGCTTCTGCTTGCTTATTTCAATGGAGCAAATTCTTAGCCACCAAACTGCAGCTGATTGCATTTGCACTTTAACGGTATTATTCCCCTAAAAGTTCTAGCTATAAATTTAATGATTATATATATATATACAAATTTTACAAAAATATCGCTTCAATTTAAATATTAAATATTTATTGCCAGCATTTCAACCAAATTTGGTTGAAATGCTGACAACAAAAACATAGAAATCTACTGTGCATTTGTTGATGTCAGGTGAAAGTGTCAGGTGAAAGTAATCGTACAAAAAGAAAAGATGTTCAATTGTTGACAACCTGCAAACAAAAGCTCATAATTATATATATATTATATATGTATATACATGCACTTCTGTGTGTATATATATACATGTATATACACACATAAACCTCATGTATATAATACATGTATATTTTACGCATATATACATGCATGTATATATACTACAGGTATATATATACTAATGTATACATGTACTACATGTATATATACTACATGCATGTATACAAACTACATGTATATGATTTCTTTCATTTACATACGTCTTTTCTCTCCCTTACTTTTTCAGATTCTCTGCGAGCCACCGATGAATCCTGAATTGGACAGTGAGAGCATGGCCTTAGTGAATGTAAGTGGTGCACTCTGTGCTGGAGGTGCTTGTGTTTGCCATTCACTTGTCTTGTGGCTTTTGTGTTGCCATAACAAAGTGACGTGACACTTCCTTGCCACATCGAATCACTAGCCCTGCTGCCATGCATCACAGACCTTGCTCAGTGTGGTCTAGAACAGGAAGCACTCCCTACACAACACTCCAACAAATCAGCAGGGCTGTATATGCTCTCCACGCTTACCCAGTTAGCATAAACTCTAGCCTAGTCTTGGTAGTAATTCTTTGCCCTAGCCCTAGCTACTCTTAATCTTAGCCCTAACCATAGTCATCCATAAACCTTAGACATACAATATCTGGCTCTAGCCCTAATCTTAGTCAAGTTCATAGCCCTAACCCATTATAATTGGGGCACCAACCCTAAGCCTAGCCTTAGTCTTAATCCTTGCCCTAACTCATTATTAATCTTGGCCTAAACCCTAGAGTACGAAGATATTCACACACATAATAACTGTACCTTGACCTATAGGTCACTATCGGACGTAATCTCAAGTTCTCACTAAAAGACCGACTTAATTATATCTCCGGGTCACGATTTGAATCTGTTATCATCGGAGGCGTGCTGGGAGCAGTAGCCTTCATCTTCTTGTGCTCGGTGCTGCTGATCATCGCCACCATCTGCATATCATGTCGTCAGAGGAAGAAGAAGATGGAGTTAATGGGGTACCAGATGGCCGATGGATGCAAACGAGGTACAGAAAGAAGCATGTGCGCACACATACATACACACACACAAACACACAAATACACGAAAGTATATATAAAAATGCTTTGTTGATTTCACTTCTTTATCAAAGAGTTGTTTCCTTTGGGTCACTGGAAGCGCACCAGATGTGTGCTCGATGTCAGGTAGCAGAACTTGGTGTTTAAAAAAATACTTGCTGCTGAGAAGGAGGTTGTGATGGCTGGCTGGTGGCTTTTTTTATGTGTAGGAGGTGGAGCCTAGTTAGGTGGGGTCTAGCATGGTGGATTTTGACAACTCAGTCCCAGAGTTACAGTAACATTATTAACATGAAGACTTGACTCTTAGCGTTTGGTCACCAAAGCCACTGCCCCGAGCCTAACCCTAGCCACTACCTGGCCCTACTCCTAGCCACTACCTGGCCCTAGTCACTACCTGGCCCTAGTCCTAGCCATCACCCTGGGCCCTAGCCACTTCCCTAGCCCTAACCTTGGCCACTGCCCTGTCCCTAACCCTGGAGACTGCTCTTGCCCTTGCCCTAGCCAATACCCCGGCCCTAACCCTACTCTATCCGTAAACCTGGCTACTTTCCTGGGTCCTAACCCTAGCCACTGCTCTGGTCCTAACACTAGCCACTGCCTGGCCCTAACCTTGGCCACAACCCTGCCCTAACACTAGCCACTGCATGGCTCTCACCTTAGCCATGGCCCTCACCTTAGCCATTGAATGTCCTAACCCCAGCCTCTGCCTGGCCCTAACCCTGCCCTAACCATAGCCACTTCCTGCCCTAACCCTAGCCACAGCCTGGCTCTAACCCTAGCTGCCGTGGTGCTAACCCTAGCCAGTGCCTTGACCTAACCCTGGTCACTACCCTGCCCTAACCATAGCAAAGACCCTGTACTGACCTTTAAAGGTAGGGACAAAACCATAAAATTAGTAAAGTGTTAAAAAATACTTGTGGTGACTACCTTATAGCTCCATAGATTCTGCAAGTTTGATGATATGGGACTTGATATATAATAGGTCTCTCTGTGAGCTCTCTTTTGATACTAAAATATTTTTCATAGGTATAACTATAGGCAAGTTACTAGACCTAAAGTGGAGGGACCTGAATGCCTGAAACCTCCACATAAATATCTCCAGATTGAAAGATTTGAAATTAGCACCAATGGCTAGAGGAAGCCCTCCTCTATTCAACGACTGTTTTCATTAGGCGTTAAAATGTAAGTACATGGTCAAGTGCATGGGTGGAAAATGAATTTCGTTAAAATTCATTTTCCACCGATGCGCTTGACCACGTACTTAGGTTTTAGCGCCTAATGAAAACACTCGTTGAATAGAGTAGGGTTCCTCTAGCCACTGGTGCTAATGTCAAATCTTTAACACTTTGCAATCTGGAGATAATTATGCGGCCAATTCAGTCATTCAGGCTTTGAAGTTCCCTCCGCTTGTGTGCAGCATGCCCACAGTGACCAAAAGGAAGTCATCAGAAACCTAGGCACCCTGCACCCACTGCCGGTCATAGATATACCTATCTCCAGGATTGGGATGGACCTGGTAGGTCCATTGCCACGTACAGAACAAGGGAACCAACATATCCTAGTCGTTGTCGACTATGCCACACGTTGGCCTGAAGCCTTTGCAATCAGGTCTACAGACTCCAGGACGATTGCTGACGAATTTCTAGTTATGTTCACTTGAGTTGGCATACCTCAAGAGATAGTCATGGACTGCTTCACCAACTTTCTGAGTAGGCTGATGAAAGAACTGTATCACCTTCTTGATCAAGAACATCAACACAAGCTCCTACCACCCAGAGACCAATGGAGTGGTCGAGTGGTTTAACTGCACGCTTAAAACCATGTTGAGGAAATCATGCAAGATGTGGAACAACCAATGGAACCTGGCAATGCCTTATGTACTTATGTACTCGGGGAGTACAGCAGGGCCCCACATGCGACGACTGGTTTCACCCCAGCCGGGTTACTATTTGGGAGACAATTTAGAGGAACTCTATAAAGTCTGAAGTCGACTTGGACAACAGATCATATCATGGCACCACAAGATGTCATCTCCTACATAACTTCAGTGAAAGAGAAATTTGAGAAGCTCAGATTGTTGTCATGTCAGAATGAAGAAGACATGAAGGCAATTCACAGACACAACCACGACAAGAAAGTAAGACAGAGGATGTTCAGGCTCGGAGATCTTGTCTTACTAAGGACACCAGCCCTAGGCCCAAACTTATTAGCAGAATGGGAAGGCCCCTACTCCATGACCAAGGTTGTGGACACTAATACATATGAGCTGGCCATGCTTGACCACCCCAGAAGGAAAATACTATGGCATGTTAACCTATTGAAAGAGTTTCACTCTCCAGTGGCAGCTTGTCTGGCCACCACCGAATTGTTGATGTTACGCTCAAGGGAGAAGAAGGAAGGGAAGTCGTGCCAACCATCAGCCAGTCAGTTACAGAAGGAGAAAAGAGAAGTCTCATGGTCATACTCAAACAACACAAGAATCTGACAGGACAGGAATAGACAAAATATGCAGTTATAGTAATAGAGACGGGAGACAGTTATCCCATCAGCAAGCTTCCATAGGATGGAGCCAAGGAAGTTGCAGTTGATGGATGCAGAAGTTGGAGTTAGGCATCATGCAGCCATCCAGGAGCCCGTGGGCTGCACTTGTTCTTCTAGTGAAGAAAAAAGGATGGTGGAGTTTGCTTGGGTATTGATTACAGGTGACTGAATGAGGTAACACGACTAGACAGTTATCCCCTTGCCAAGGATCGATGAGTTGTTGGATCGACTGAGATTAGCAACCCACATCTATCTGGAGATAGAGCATGAATACCACCAAGTCCCTGTTTGCAATGATTCTACTCCCAAGACAGCATTTGTAACACCCCATGGCAAGTGGGAGTATCGGAGGCCATTTGGACTGAAGAGTGGACCTTTGGAATGTGTGTGTACAGTACGTCAGTCATCCGATGGGATTCATTGACAGTTGCTTCTTCTTGTCATACACAACACAAATTAGTACATATTATAATATGTTGGTGTTTTTGACTGCTGCTTTTTGACTGATAAAGCAGTATAAAATACCTGATTTGTTAAGACAGGTTGTTATATTGTTCTATTGTTGTTTTTACTTACCATATTCTTAAGAAGAACATGGTTTCTGTATTACTAAATATCCACTGAAGCTTAATCATTTGCTAGTAGACAAATGCAGCCAGCTATAGATGATTGGAGCTGTTATTAATACTCCACATGAATTTTTTTTTAGATTTCCATGATCTTGAGTCATCTTTCCAAAGAATTGAAAAAGGACCAAGTTTGATCGGCTCAATAATCCTATCAAAAATCTGTTAGCAATTTGGTTGATGCAAAGTTTTTGATAATTCAGAGTCTTTTGGTATCTAATAAAATTATCAAATTATACCTAGTTAAGTGTGGGGAAAATGTAGATTGATAATTCAAATATATTTCATTTAAGAAAAAACTATTTTTTTGATTGACTTTTCAAAAAAAAACGAGAACCAAAATTATTGAACCTTTACGAAAATTTAACACATTTCAACTGTTTTGCTGTTAATGGGGAATGGTATAACTAAATAGGAGGGAAGAAGAAGTATATTACATAAGCTTAAAATGAATGCTTAACAAGCTGGCCTATTTTTTAATCACATGTGTTAAAATTAAAGAGCAAAATTCTATATCTACAACATTAACACATATTACATTATTAAATGTCACATGCCACATCTCTCTTACTGTCAATTTGTGCAGTACCTTGTTTGTGATTTGTCATAATCTATTGCCCTTGATTACTTATATTTAGTCAATTATTTGGAATGCATGACATTCAGTTGTTTTTATGCTGGATCTTAGTACTCTTAGTGCTGATCTACAAATGAGGTATACTGTTGTGTGGTCAGAAGTAATCCACTGTGGTGTTTTTGATGGCATTGACAATTATGTTCTAGAATTCCATGCAAATCTTATCTTCTCAATTATCAATAAGGGCCATTTTTGGTTTGAACTGTGTTTACAAGAGAGTTCGATTCATATGAATCTGTTGGTCCATTAGTAACACTACTTGTTATAGATTATATCAAAGTAAGAAATTAGGTCTGTAGGTGAGGATGTCAAGATATGAGTAGTTGCATTTGAGGATGTTCTTCATGACTTGCACCAAAGCCTCTCGGGAAGCAGCAAAGGAAGCAAACTCCTTAATTAGGTACTGAATACCATTATTGGTAATAGGTGTTGTGGGAACACCATCTAGAAAACACAAATTTCAAGGCATCAATGCTTACCACCGAGTTAGTCGACCTCAATTTAATGACCTCTGGATATTTGAAGAAGCACTTCACAATGGTGACATAATTATCTCCATTCAGGAGACACAGGTTAAATGTGACTTTCTTTCTGCCACATGGTCTTGGAGAGATGTAGGCATAAGTCATATAAGATCATGGGGTGTGCAACAATTTGCATTACATGTGGCAATTAATCTCTATTATCTGGTGTTATACTCCTAGCCACATCTGGTACTCAAAATTGATAATGTTGAATGCCTGATAACGTTACACAACTTAACAGATTGCACATTAAATATGCACGGAAATAAGTGCTTAGCAGTAGATGGTTTCTAACTACAAATCAATGCTTATAGTAAATCTATAAATAAATAAAATACAATAATAAACCAATGAGCATTAGCTAAATTTGTGTCATCATAATTATTTGTAGCTATAATTTTTTTTAATGTATTACAGTTTAGTAATCTTTGTACTGAGCATATTTTTAGTATAAAAACAGAATAAGCTACAGCAAAATTGGCTCCATTGAGGTAAGGAAACAAAAGCTATGATTGCTTCATCACACATTGTCTACAAAAAAATTTAAAGCTATCCAGGCGCTTCAGTTATTTACCATAAGCTACTTCTAGCTGTAAGTTTGGTTACAGACATAATTATTGTGATGTATTACTAATAGTTATTGTTTGCTTGAGTCTATAATCATGTCAACCAGCAGGTTTATGTATTTTCGTTCCAATGATATGAACAGTTTCCTTATGGTAAATTGGGTGAATGTAAATCTTATACTTAAAAGATTTAAGTGCATCTTGTTCATTACCATACTAGAACCCTCTACCAATGCAAGTAAAGCCCAGACCCATGAGATAACAGTGGTGAGTAACCCCCTGAGGTTTGGGACGGACCCAGAGTGTAATGACAGACCAGATCTTACCAGTTCCTCAACAGACCAAGGAGGACAGCCAAAGAGCATGGAGAATGAGATAATGGAGAGCTCTGCATAAACTACTGCATTTGTGTGTATAAACGTATATATTGACTGTGTCCATAGTAGAGACTGTTGTTAACTAACTTAGTTAGAGTGATTAGTTGCCAGTTTGGTTTGTTTTGTTAAAATTAATTTTTTTAATGTAAAAGAGAGGCAATTTTTTAAATAATCCACACAATAATTTACACTATAGATATTATTGGAACCTGAATAACCATGCCATTATTACAACATAATCTATGCATCATTCCAATTTAACACAAATTTAATAATATGTTACATGCACACTGATGACTATAACCAACCAAAGGAAATGATTAACACCATAATATAATATTATAATAAAGTAACAGGAATGTAGACATGAATATATAACAACCAATTAAAGAGTCCTGACTGCATCATCTGCAATATGATATATATATATATTTTAAACAGTACCTTAATTCTTGAACATCCCCATTAAATTTAGCAGCTGTCACATTTGTAACTTAATTTAATATGCCAAATTCAGCAAGCTAAATATTTGTTAAATGTTCAAAATGAATTAGAGGGACATGCCACAGCCATAGAACAAAGAACACTGAACTTCACTTTAAGGGGGTAGTAAACCATTTTTCTGAACATTTTCTTTCAAAAATTCCCCCCTTTTATATTCTACCTATAGCTCTGTATGAGCTGTGTTCAAAACATGGAAGGCTGTTCTGGTCCAGAAAAAAAGTTATGGAGGATTTCATGCATGTATTTTGTACACACCTGTACTGCATGGAGTGTGTAAATGATGTCTGTGTTATAGTACATTACGGGACGTCCTGAGGTCAAGGGACAAGGGAGCAGGAGGAGTTGCATCACTCTTTCTTTTGGACATGCACTAAAAAGAGTTGGAGATGATTAAAATTTTTATTTTTATTTTATAGCAAGGGTGGTGTTCTGATGTTTTAATAACATAGTCCATGATGCCAACTTCAGGGGGGGAGAGTTGCATTTTTTTATTTCCCCCCAAAACTTATGGTTACCACTTTAGAGCTCCGTAGATTCTGCAAACTTCATGGTATGGACTTGATATATAGCTCAAAAGATAGGCCTCTCTGTGTGCTCTCTTTTTGATACTAAAATATTTTTCATAGATATAGCTAACTATAGGGACCTAAAGTGGAGGGACCTAAAAACCTGAATGCCTGCAACCTCCACATAAATAACTCCAGATTGCTAAGTGCTAAAAATTTAAAATTAGCACGGGTGGCAAGCCCTACTCTATGTAATGAGTGGTTCCATTAGGCGTTAAAATTTAAGTACGTGGTCTAGCGCGCGGGTGGAAAATGGATTTTTTAAGAAATTCATTTTCTACCCGTGCGTAATTAAATTTTAACGCACTTTTATTTATTTATAATTTTTTTCCTTCTTCCCATAATATTATAATTATTATTTTAATGATGTAGAGTTATGATAATTAAATGAGCTGTGGGGTGCGGCCCTCTGCTGTTGCCAGGGTTACATCCACATCTAATGAAAACACTCTTAGCCACCGTGCTAATTTTAAATTTGCTTGCAACTATTTAAGGTGGTGTATTAGATAAATGGACCATTGCATCCACCATCAAAATTTTGTGCCCAGAATTGTAGAGAATCACGTTTAAGCACTTCAAACTGCAGGCTCTTCTTCAGTGGAAAGCTGCAGAGCCATCTACTGCAGACTCGTTACCAATCAAAATCCTACGGAATAGAGAAAAAAGTTGCTCCTGGATGGATCTCTGTTGACTTTGTTTTACTGTTGTAGACATAGAGATGCGTAACTTTTGTTTGCCTCCTTCAATATAGCTGATTCATATACCAAGTTATAGCTCTTTTAATTTGCAATCGAATGATATGCTTTGTTTCAATATTTACCAAAAAAGTTATGAAATTCAAAAATATTTTAAAAAAATTAAAAATTGGCGGATAGTCAAAGGTATAAAGGTATAAATAAAACAAATAAAACAAATAATTATAATGAAATTGATTTACAAAGTAAAAAGCATAGAACACGGGACAGCGCATGCTAATTAGGGGGTGGGGTTGGAAATTCGTGTCTTAAAATGTCCCGGAATTAACTTATGAAGTTGCGATAGACTCTGGTGGCAGCATCTATTAACTGCAGAGTTGCCAACCGTCCCGGAATGGCCGGGACAGTCCCGGAATGGCCGGGACAGTCCCGGAATTTTGAGCCTTGTCCCGGTGGTGTCTTTGTCCCGGAAATGTCCCGGAATTTACAGCTACGCACACCTTGCGCTTCCACTTGCTTAGATTGCCACTGCAGTCTCAAGCTTGTTTAGTTTCGTCTAATTCACTCGTAAAGCAACAAAAACAGGACACTTTTTAGCAGAGAAAAACTTAAACAATACGGATGTGCGAAACAACCTTTGACCTTGTTTCGATTGGAGGTGCGGCACTCACGTCTCAGCTGTTATCTAATCTCAGCAAAATGCAAAGAAGCATAGAAGAGAATGCCATTTTGACAATAAATGGATCAAAGAATTTCAGGGGATAGGAAAGAGTAATATATAATGAAATTGATTGACAAAGTAAGTAAGCATGGAATACAGCAAATACAGTGTAAATAATAACATCATGGGTACAGTGTGCTGCTTGTGTTCAATGCAATAGTAATGTCAGTAGTCTTTCCTTCATTTGTCACTTGTATGCCCGATGTACTCTGTGTGCAATCGACTTTGGTGTTACCCATGGTAGCTGTTAATGATGTCACATCTCACCTCAAGAGCAAGAAACATAAGGTTATGTCAAAGGCTGTGCTATCAACTATTCCAATCACCTCTCTCTTCCAACATCAGAGAAGTGATCAAGTAATCAAAGCAGAGGTCAGGTGGGCTACATTTGTTGCTAAGCACAACATATCCTTTCTGTCTAGTGACCATGCCACCAAGCTTTTCAGCAAGATGTTCCCTGATGCTGAAATTGCAAAGAAATTATCCACCGCCATAGTGAAGAAAGCTCTTGCTCCTTACTTCACACAGAGAGTTATGGAGTCAATGTCAAGTGGTCCATTCTCTTTGATGATTGATGAATCCCATGACAAGAGGAATAAGTCTTGCATAATTCTTTTGAGGCTTCTTGATCCACAGGTAGGTGAAGTACGGACGAGATTCTTGGATATGCCTGTTGTGAACATTGATATAGCTACCAACAACTTGTTTCAAGCCTTGAAGGAGTCACTGACTAAGAATGGGCTCAGCTTTGACAATGCAGTGTCTTTCATGTCTGATACCACCAATGTTATGAAAGGAGTGAGGTCAGGTGTGCAGAAGCTGATTAAGGATGAGATCCCAACTTTGTATGATGTTGGTTGCATCTGCCATTTGGCTGATTTAACAGTCAAAGCTGGTTTGAAGGTACTCCCAGTGAACATTGACCAGCTCTTCATCGACATATTCTACTACTTCCATAGCAGCAAGAGAGCAGCAATTTGTCATCCTATGGTGTTCACTTTTCACTGAGCCAGGGGTGATTTTTAAACATTGCCCCACACGATGGCTCAGCTTGCTGAAGTGTGTGAATCGTTACCTCAGGCAGTATGATGGTTTGAAGTCATTCCTCTTGTCTTGGAAGCTGAAACAGCTAAGGTCTGTAGCATTCTTTCAAGGCTTGAGAATCCTCTGACGAAACATCTGTTGTTCTTTTATCTTGCCCCTTTTATCTTGCCCTCAATGGATCAATTCAACCGCCTCTTCCAGAAATCTACAGGGAATACTACCTCACAGCTCAGCTGTATGATGAGATGAACCGGTTAGTTGGGTCGCGTATAAAATTAATGGCTTGGTCAAGGGAAAGCGCCGCATGCTAATTAGTCGAAAATTTGCGCCGTATATAAAATGTCCCGGAATTAACTTATGGAAAGTTGGCAAGTATGTAATGAAGGGAGAAGGTAATCCTAAGGATGAACCTTAGACACCTACTTTAAAATACCAATCCCCTTCACATCTGGTGGCAGCGGTTTTGCTTGGAAGAAGGACCAGCAACACAGCTATATAGACTTCATGTCGAAGTATTCAAGGGAGCTAAGGTCAAGGACGAAGCTGAGGTCTACCCTCTACGGAACGATGGAGGAAAATGATGCAGCAAAATTGACGAGCAGCTCAGAGTGCACGCTGATGAGTAGTTAAGGTCACAGCGAACAGTTGACGGATTTCTTCATACAATTTATGAAGGAACAAACAAAAAGGGAAGCAGATCGTCTCTTGCTCGACAAAGAGAGGCCGGATGAGGACATGAAAGCCAGGGTCCTAATGGAGGAAGCCAGAACTAGGCTGGAGGAGAAGGAAGCAGATCGTCACTTGCTCGACAAAGAGAGGACAGGAAAGCCAAGGTCCTAATGGAGGAAGCCAGAACTAGGCTGGAGGAGAAAAGGCTAGAAGCAGAGGTCGAACTCCAACGCAGGTGGGAAGAGCAGTACTACCGGGAGAAGCAAGACAGGAAGCAAGCCAACATTCGTCAAACCCGGCTTTCCCTAGGCCCACCCCATCCCTGCCCCGGATGCTCATTCCCACCCTTATGTAAAGAAGGCTCACCTTCCCTCCTGGGAGTCTGATAGCTGCTTCCAGATACTTGGCTCTGTGCATTCCATCCATCCTGGCATCGACATTGTTGATACTGCTGCCCCTCGTTGGGCTGGTGTCTCAGTAGCTTCTTCTTCTCATGGAATCCTTTGGCTTCCCACAGCTCCTGCAAGGCTTCCACTTTGTGATAACGTGAAGTATTTGGGTGCTGATTGATGTGAAGAAGGGCTTCATTTGAGTAATTCCTGAGTATCACTCCAGTAAACATTTCGTTCAAGACTTCTTCGACTTCGTTCAGCATAGGTTTCATCCTGTTGAGAGCTTTACAAGTCTGCTTTAGAAAACTCCGAGGATCTTGGTCTGGCTTGGGTCGTCTAGCCATATGGCGCATCTGGTTTGTTGAAGGGTTGTTCCTAAACGTTCAATTAGATCATTCTTAACGGTCTGGTATGGCGTCTCCTCCGTGTAAGAGACAATTCCCGCCGCCCTACCTGCGAGTTGTTTCCGCAGGATGGACAGCCATATGTCCCGAATGCCAAAAGGCTGGTAGACCTCTCTTGCCCAAGGTCCCTATGGTGGCCACACCCATTATCTCTACACCATACCACAGGATGGCCTTTGACATAGTCGGACCTTTACAAAGAACGAAGCATGGCTATGGCCATGTTTTAACTGCTATTTGTATGGGAACCAGATATCCTTACTGCATACCCTTGAAGAGGATTGATGCAGTTTCAGTTGCTGAGGGATTAATGGACATTTTCTTACACACTGGTATTCCCCATGAGATTCTGACAGACCAAGGTAGTGTGTTTATGGGTAGAGTTTGCTCTGAACTGTGCAAGCTATTAGGGGTTAGCATATTAAAACAACTGCCTACCATCCCCAATCTAATGTGTTAGAACGGTGGCACGGGTGCTTGTTGAGAAAGATGGAGGATAGGTTGGAGCAATGGGACAAACTTTTAAAGTATTGTTTACTTGCCTATCGGGCTACACCCCATGCTGCCACAGGTTACTCCCCCTTTCAGTTAGTCAATGGCAGACCACTCCGTGGGCCACTGGAGGCCATGAAAGATAGTCTGATAAGTGGAGAGATACACTTCTCTGGGGGAGTTGAATGGGTCAACCAGTTAGGCAAAACCCTCACAGACCTGCACCAAGTTGCTCATAGTAGAGAGGTAAAGTATAAGGCCAAGATCAAATTGAATTATGACAAGAAAGCAGAGATCAGAAAATACAAACCTTGGGAGATGGTGCTCTTACACACACCAAATCTTACTGGTAAATTGGAACTTGTGCCCATATGAAGTAACCAAACGGTTAGGGGAAACCACTTACCAGTTAGTGGTGCCAGAGAGACGGAACTACAAGATAGTTGCCCATGCCAATAGGCTGAAGCCATGGAAAGAGCTTTCAGCTAACCTTTTTCGGGTTGTGGTTGCACAGGAATGTGCTGACTCAAATCATCCTGTGGGTAGAACAGTGTTAGGAGAAGCAGAGATGTCTGAGGATCAGAGACTGATCATGCAGGCTAGGATCGCTAGGCATACACCTACGGTTGGGTCTGGCAAACTAGGCAAAGCCGTGGAGTGTGCTCATGTTGTCAATACTGGGGATTCCTCACCAGTCCGGTCCCATCCATACAGGATTGTACCTGGCTGGAAGGAGAACCTGAGGGAAGAAATCAGGAAGTTGCAGGATCAAAATATCATCTTCCCAACCTATAGTCCATGGTCTTCCTCTATGGTGCCTGTTCGCAAACTGACGGGAGAAATCTATGTTTAGACTACCGTAGGTTGAACGCTGTCACGGTAGATGATCCTTATGAGATGCCTAGGATAACAGACTTGTTAGACAGAGTTGCTAATGCCCGTTGGCTATCCAAAATTGATCTTAATCAGGGTTTTTATCAAATTCCCATGGATGGGTCCAGCAAGGCAAAAACGGCTTTCTGTACACCATGGGAAAAATTTGCTTTCAATCGCATGCCCTTTGGCCTGAAGAACGCACCTGCAACCTTTCAGCGATATATGGACATGGCGCTGGGGAAACAGAATGCATTTTCTAGTACATATATTGATGATGTTAAATTATTTTCTAACACCTTTGAGGAACATCTAGATCACATTGATGAGGTACTAAACGCACTCAGAGAGGTTGGGTTGACTGCTAAACAGGGAAGGTGTGTCTGGGGGGCTAGGACTTTGGAATACTTAGGCCACCAAATTGGACTGGGGAAAGTAGAAGTGCCTGAGCCACGAGTGAAAGCTCTTACTAACTTTAAGAGACAGGTCAATAAGAAAGACTTGCGTGCCTTCCTGGGTACGGTTGGTTATTACCGACGGTTCATCCCAGACTATACCTTATGGGCTTGTTACCTTAATAATGCCCTTTGTAAGAAGGCTCCACACATCATACAGTGGGATGACAAAATGTTATCTAATTTTGAACATTTGGTTTCTGTTCTATGTTCCGACCAAGTGATGTGGCTTCCACGAGATGACGACCACTTTACGCTTCACACAGATGCATCATACAAAGGAGTTGGCGGGGTGTTGTCAGCAGTCCGGGATGGTGTAGAGCGACCAGTAGGATACTTCTCCAAGGCACTCACTGAGACAGAGAAACGTTATTCCGCCACTGAAATAGAGTGCTTGGCCATCTACAGGAGTGTGGATCATTTTGCTATCCATTTGCTAGGTCGACCATTCACTGTGATTACAGACCACAAGGCGCTACAAGCACTCTTCACGTCACAAAGACTGAACGTGCGCTTATTCAAGTGGGCACTGTCACTGCAGTCGTACAGTTTCAAGGTAGAGTACAGACCAGGGTCAACCCATCCAAACGCAGACAGATTATCCAGACAGGCATGGGACGAGGATCTGCCCTCAGAAAAAGACAGCGTTCGGGAGGGACTGCGTCCAACTCAAGGCGGGGGGGGGGGGGGGGGGAGCCAGGCCATTATCTTCGCTACATCAATGATGATGAACCTAACAGTCATTTGAGTGCATTCATTACTTAAAGTGTTGAGTGCAGCAGAGGCGGAGGAAGCTATTGAAAGTAGGGGGGGGCACAGTAATAAATCATATTAAATCATCCCCCCCCCTCCTCCTCCTCCTCAGGAGCATAGGGGCCAATACAAAATTAACATACTGCAAGTGCAAGACCAAGTTTGAGAGGAGAGCCCCAAGATGCATTTCTCAGCAAATTACTATTGTAATAATCAAGTTTTGGGGAGGGGGGGGGGGGCTCCTGGCTACACCCCTGCTCCTCCCCAGTGTTATGGTTACGTTTATCACAAGAAAAAATTATACTTTAATTATATATAGCTATTTGTTATATTCAGGTTAAATGTGAAACCTACAAACCTACTCCGGACTGGAAGACTATAATATTGTATGGACTGAAGATGGACGTTAGCTATATATTTTGTTATATTAATAACAAAATGCTGAAGTAAACAAATAAAACAAATCTTTAAACATATGAAAACATCAGTGAGGCTATTGTTGCCTAACAAAGCCAAGTTTCCCACATGCACTGCCATTTGTAAAATATTAAATGTCCAACCTCAGTCCAGAGTATATACATGTTTTAGTAGTTACCCTTATTAGGCTATATACAAAAAAGACACAAATCTATCGAGCAGAAAATTTTATTCCAAGATTCAATATAGTCACACAAATGTTTCATCCGCCTTGTGTTAGCAGACGTAAACAAACGAGCAATTTCTGTTAGATCCAGGACATCTGTTTCCTCTTTGTGTGCATGCAATAATAAAATGTTACGCTCTTCGGTCATGGTGGATCTGTCTCCTTATGTCCACAAATAGCCAGGCCTTGTCGCAGCAAGAATTGTAGACTAGATAGCTGTTTTAACAATAGAATTCTATTCTCTGATTATGTCTTCACAGCTTGTGGTTCCAGTTGATCGAACACACTATGAGCCTGGAAACATTTGAGTCTAAGTACAACCTCTCACTAACTTGATGACGCTCGTGCTTTCTTCCAGTTGCTGAATCCATCAATTATAAATGCATCTTCATACTTTTTAGTCATAGTCAGTAGGCCTTTGTTGTTGCAATACAGGCAGAAAACTTTTCTTTTCGTTGCACAAAAATGAATCCATTTGAAGTCTTTGTACCATCTGGGATTTAAAAACCGGAACTTCTGTCCAACTTTCTGTCTGGTTACAGGTAGAAGCTATTGTTGCCTTATCACAAAGTTGATATGGAGTTGACTCTTCCACCACACTACAACACACACTTGTGCAGGGTAAGCCTTTCCTGGCCCTATTTAAAGACAAAAAGGTTTACAGTGATACTCAGCTAGCTGTAGTTTAGCTATCGATATCAAGTGTATCAAATAGTTGCAGACAAATAAAACTTACTCAGTTGACTGAGATGATGTCTCAATGTCAGCTTCATCAGCATCTGCTTTATCAGCATCTGCCTCGCTAAGGTCACTGCCAAAATCTAAAGATGGTGAATGTCTTTTTTCTGGGACGAAGTAACTCATTATGTCGTGTTGCCGCTTCATCGGGACTCAAGCTCTCAACGCAATCCCTAGTCTCTTCCCTCCTTTTTCATCGCATATCATGCGCACGCAATGGACAAATTTTGTAGAGAAAATTGTGGGGGCACTTGCCCCCAGTGCCCCCCCCCTCTGGTTGAGTGCATGCATTACTTAATTGTGAACATTGTACTTCTGTATCCTGTCTGGAAGGACTTATAAAAGGTCCTGTCAGCCATTTGTGATTTGTCTTGTCTTTACCATAGTTTTCGTCAGTTCATAAGTTATACCTAGACACCCTAAATTTCTCTGGGTAGGTATCAAGGCGATACTTAGAGATAGACTCTGGTGGCAGCACCTATTAACTGAAGGGAGAAGGTAATCCTAAGGAGGAACCTTAGGCACTTTCTTTAAAATACCAACTATATAATCATTCTTGGTAGGGTTGTGTAAGATATGGTCGACCATGTGGGTATGTCTTCATGGTCGGGGATGGTATGGTCTGCTTCCGTGCTGTGGAGGCAGATACCTGATGAAGACTCCCATCAAGAGAGCATATTGACATGAAAGGTTCTCTATGGCTTCGTTGAACTACTTCTGAAATGGAAAAGGGGCCCTTCCACTTCTGAAGAAGCTTGTTGATCATAGTGGGTAGCAACACCAAGACCATGTAATCGACGACAGTAAAGGATCTCTAGCCTTGATGTGATATTACTGCTTCAAAACCTGTTTGGAATTGGTCTCTGTGGTTGTTGCCATGTCTTTTTCCAGCTTGGAGCTTGGAATATGTTAAGAGCATATATGACCCCACACTCTCTGGGCGGTCCATGGGTTGCTGCCATTCTTGTGGAGGACATAAAGGTGACTTCGGGGTTTCCTGCCAAACACCAATTCGAAAGGGCTGAAACCCAGGGAGCTGAGCTTTGGTTGAGGGTGTGGGTCTTGATTATCTTTCTCTGATACATGTCTAGGTGTCAAGTAGGTAGAGCATCATCTGAGGACTGAGGGCATGATTCCAAATCCAAGGATGTGGGCAGGGTGGATTGTCGCATCAAAGCTTTTTTTGGTCTGCCTCAGGTGACAAGTCTGTGTGATGACCTTTCAGAGTCCATGGTGGATAATTTTTTATCTGTCAGCAGCACTTCTTCTTAACTGCTTAGAGGTGGAGTGCTCCTCACTCCATGGACCTCTGTGAGGGCATAGGGTGAAAAGGTTAGTTACTTGGTGCCTAGGATAGCATCGAAACGTATATTCAGACTAACTGCCATTCTCAAGGACAGCTTATTCTCCTTCACAACCACCTCAACCAGTGTTGTAGGATAATGTTTGGTAGAAAGGTTGGGGCTAGTCACGATGACCTGCTTGTGATAATTCTTGGCCTGCCAACAAGGGTGCACCTACATGGTGTTGCAGGCTGTTTTGACCAAGATGCATTGAACCTCGGTGTTATTGACCATACCTGACAAAGTCAGAAAGGGGGGTGGGTGCTCATGCTTCCCAAACAGGTCTCATTGGGGGATCTGGCAGACATGTGCCCTTTCTCCTGGCAATGGAAACAATGTGGCATCTTCACTGGGACAAAGATAGGTAGCTTGGGGTTGTTCCTTCCATCTGTGGCGAACCTTGTCTGCAGTGGATTGCCTTCGGTTGTTCTCCCCTATATAGCTGGTAAATTCTCTCTCCTTGTCCCAGTGGTCTGGGGTAGGTTGGGTCCACCACTTCTGTTCCTCTTGCTTTAGTTGACTGTGGACAAAGTCATCATCCAGTCTTTTGGCCATTTTTGCAGGGGTGGCACTCTGTGCATGGAATTAGGCTTGGAATTTAGGGTCAATGAGGGATAATAACATCTTGTCCATGGTTATCATGTCGAGGACTTCTGCCTTGGAGCTGTTCTATCTGACCGAGCACTGTCAGTGATGCCACCCACATGTGGCATTGCTAGGCAGTCTTACAGGTAGCTGTGAGAGATCTCTCAGCTTGATTCTGTGGAGGTTGGGTGTGTGCCTTGCAGATCTATAAAGGCTGTCTTCAATGTCTGGTAGTCCAACTTCTGGTCCACCTGCATCTGGTTCTGAAATCTGCCAGTAACTGCTGAAACCTAAAATAAAGTCATGTGACTCTAGTTGGAATTGTTGAGGAACATCGCCATGCCCTCCACATCCTGAACTGCTGTGCTTTGGAGCATCTCTAGCAGCCCATTTCTTCTCTTTCTCCAGAACTTTTCCTACAATTCAGCTGCTCTGTCCAGGCAAAATGTCTCCCTCTCTGTCAGTCTGTCTCTTAATCCCCGAGTCTGTCTCTTGGCTTCCTCCCTTACTTGGATGGCATGCAGCCTCTTTTTTGTCAGTCAGGAGGTTGACCCAGCAGTCCTTATCGGCTTGGCTCTCCTCCTTCCCATCGCTTCTCATCTTGATCTCTCTTGGCTCTCTTAGCTCCCTCAGCATCTTGTTTAGCCTCTTCAGTAGCCTGTCTTCGGGCAATATCTCTGTCTCATTCCTGCTGTCTGGATTCCAGAGATTCCCTGGGTCTCTTCTGTCTGTAATACTGTAGCATTTGTAAGAACATGGCCATTATCATGACTATCTCCCTAGTGTTGCTCTTTCCCCTGCTAGTGACAGCAGGGGAAGCAGATGAATCTTCCCCAGAAGACTCATCAAACTATGGGGTATTGGGTGCCCGTCTTCGAGTCAAATGTAGGTGAGGGAGTGAGAGGGAGTTTGGTGGCTGCAAGCCAGCTAGATGTCTTAGGCTTCCCTCCTCCAGTTGCCATGGTTCTGAATGTTCTTGGAAAGTACGCTCGAAGTCGGGATGATTGCAGATTTCTTTAGTAGGGAGATTTTGTAAGAATAGGATTGGACCTAGCCACTGCCACCAGCATTAGGGATCAGGGAACAATAGCAGGATAAGGTAGGTTGTTCTCAGGGAGATAAGATAAGAAAGATAAGAAACAGGACTTTACTGTCCACAACTTGAGCCGGCTCTGGTGGACCTCTTGAGCTGGCTCCTTTAAATAGGTTGCCAGCCCATGAAACCTAATCAGGACCTTATATGGCAATATGCAAACTAATTAGGCAGATAAGGGGTCAATGATACATTTGGTGTGTGCATTTGGATACTGTACTGTATATCCTTATATGGCAATATGGGGACTAATTAGGAAAGTATGGGATCAATGGTATATTTAGTGTGTGCATCATGTCTTGTGTGCATCATGTCTACTCAACTGTCTCCTTATATTGTTCTTTCAGTGGGTTGTGAGGGTTGCACTATGGTTGGGGATCCCCGACAGTCACTGTAACTAGTACTGAATGCTAGACATAGTGTGATGAGTGAATTATTTTAGCTTGAAATCCTATCCAACCCCTAGAATATCAATACAGTAATGATCTGAACTCTTAGAGTAGTGTGCTCCACATTATCAATGGGAGCTGCTTATAAGTATTCATAACAACTCATAGCTATATACTTCCACATGCACATCTTCATTATGGAGGTCATGCAGTTAGGGCTTGGTTTGTTATTTATCCTATTCGTATTCCAGGCTAGTTATCGAAGGAACCAGACACTTTCGCGTTTATCTGGAGGGTACCGAATTTACGATCCAGACTGACCACAATCCGTTGACATACCTGTCACGACTGAAAGATAACTAACACGATGGGCTCTGCTGATGCAACCGTACAACTACAAGATTGTACACAAGCCTGGAGCACGCAATGCCAATGCTGATGGCCTATCATGAGAGCATGGCTCTCACTTGAACGATGGGGGAGTGTCAAGGAGCATCCTGACAACTGCCTCTGACACCTCTGGAAAAAGGAGGAACAACCTGTGCAAATTACTCACCTACATCAGAATATGTAAAACCACACGTTATGACTGCCTCTGACACCTCTGGGAAAGGATGAACAACCTGTGGGAATTACTCACCTCCTTCATCAGAAGGTGTAAAACCACACAGATCAGAGAAGACAGACTATCCACAAACCACTACGTGAACTGTGATAGAAACTATAAAAGAGAGGAACAGCAAAGAGAAAAAAGAAGAACAAAGAAAGAAAGAAAGCGAACGATTAAGAAAGACAATAATTAAGACTGATTAAGTCTATCATCGAACGAGATAGATTACTAGTGATATTGTGCTTATTGATATATGTGTGCCTTTGAGCCAATGTTTTATTGTTCTTTAATTCCTAACAAGCTCTAGTGAGGGAGTGAGGTTAGTGGTATTGGTCTTACCAAGATCTTGAGGGCAAGAGGTGTGGTGCATCTAGGTTCTCAGACAAGGGTTTGGCGTCATCAGAAACTGCTAGTGGCTTATAAGAGGTCACAGGGAGAGAGTTTCTGACAGCATACCATACATCAGTGAAGCATTCCATTTTTCCTAGCATTTGGGCAAGAAGAAATTCAATAACAATGAAGACCCATAGGAGGAAGGCAAAGAAAAATAATGCCTCACTTAGTGTTACTGCTAGCCATTAAAATTGCTCCTTGCTTTAACAACAAATCCTAACCAAGAGTTAAGGGGGGAAATAGATTGCCTGGCATGACACCATGCTGGTGAATTCCTTCTTATAGCAACCCCAATCAGGCTGGGCTGGTTAAACACAGATTATTGGAGAAGATGCACAGCACGGGGTTCCACAACTTCCTAACTCTTCCAAAGCTGTTAGAGATTGTTGACAAAGCCTGAGTCCTGAGTTCCTTTAAATAAACTGATGTGTTTCCATCAGATATGTTAAATGTGATAAAATATGGGGCAACTGTCCTACTGCCTATTTACATCAGATTACAATAGCAATCGTACGCTTTTGGAAAAGTTGAGGCACATCACCTGTGATCTCATAAAATTGCAAGCTATTGGAACCTTCGTCCAAGGTTGTCATGACGTTGTTGGAATTAAAACATGTGTGTATCTCTTAACTACCGGTTATGACAATCAAGTTGTGCAGCTATCAGCCTTACACACATACTCGAATACATGCACACTTGAATGAATGCACGTACACACTCATGGATGCATGCACCCACCCACCTACCAACACACCCACTCACCCACAACACTCCATCCCACCACCCAATCCCACCCACAAACACATACTACAAAGTATTTAAGTAATGGCATTTTAGAATGAAATACACAGGCATGCATTAAATATATAACACAAGTATTAATTTCTATATACCCAAACAAAAATAATGGTAGATATGATGAACATCTATGATTACAAAGTCTTCCTTATTACAATAACGAAGAAAAATGACATTGGATGCACACAGACTGAACTGGCTCAAGCTTAAAACTAATCAACAATTGAAGGTAAATTTGGTAGGGAAAGGAATCCGATGAAAATAATAGACACCAAACAAAATGAGAAAAGCAGCACAGCAAAAATAATAACAACAACAGATGAAGGCTAAAGCATCTAGCAGATTTAAGTTGATTATCAAGAATGTCATATTAAATAATAGTAATAATAAACAGTAAAAACAACAATCTCCACAAACACAGACTCCGAGTCTGTATTAAGAGGGACATTCACCATATTTTTATGAAAAAATAAACTTGAGTTATTTTAAACTATAGTCTATCTAGGAGCTACATTTCAAGTTTTAAAGCATTTGAATGCTCCATTCTAAAGTTGTGTACGCCATTTTATCTACAAGAAACTAACCTGGGAGTGAAGAAATGGCCTTCCTCATAGATCTCAAATGCCGGCACATATTGAACATTGCACACGTTTACCTTTGTAGGCTTCATTCTAAAAATTGTACTTTTTGTTATAAAAAAAATCATAACTCTTCTATTTATCAACATTTTTGGTGCCATTCGAAAGCTCTTTTCTTGCTCTGTCTTTTCAATAGAAGAAATTCTGCAGAGTTCATCTATGGGGGATATATGGGTCTAAATGTGAGGAAACTCTGGGTTTGGACTGACCTATTAAAAAATAAATAATTAGATATGAAGTTTTCCTCTATTCAATCAACACAGCTGGGGCTACTCTAAATTCTGACCAAATGGGAAGTGATAAAGTGCAAGGTATCTTGAGTTATGAATATTCTTGTGAGGTCATCTTCTGGAATGGCCAGGGCCATAACTTAACCTAGGGGGGAAATAAAGTAAATAAACTACGTAAAATGAAAGCCAGTGAAAAGAGCTACATTTTTATATCAAAATTACTTGAATACACAAAAGTTAAACCAAGTTATGAGCACTTAAATAATCGTGGTGAAATATGGTGAAAGGCCTCCCCTGTAATCACAACATCAACAAGGTCAGGTCTGACTGACATCTGAAATCTAGGGCTAGTGAAGTCAGGAGGTGGTGCATTGTCATGCCTTAATTCATACTCATGTCTGTACTGGCATTCACTGTAGGAGCTATGCAGATGAGGGTAGTAGTAAACAATAGTGCAGGGAGACTGGGAGGAGATGAAGACACCAATTACATGAAAGATGTTGTAAGATAATGAAGAACTCACTGCTGCAATGTTAAAGATGAGTTGATGGTTCCTGGTCACATCATGGTCAGTTCTAGTGAAGTAATGTTAACTCGTCCACTCAGTACCAAGTAGGAAAAATTACAGAACACTACAGAACAAACATTAACCTGACTTGGAATGGTGAACTGCAGATGAATGGAAGTGTAATTAGGGTTGCTCCAATACCTAAACTGAGTTGCAGGATCAGATATAATCTGATTATCAGAGGAAGCCAAACTACTCTGCTACAGAGAAAACAGCTCATTTTATACTTTTTGTTTATTTTGTGAACATTTTCACCACAACATGAATTGTTTTCACAAGGTTGGATTTTGAATAATGCATCATTTCTCATTTTTCCTTTCTCCCACTATTATGTTTTAAAACTGGTGCGGCATCTAGCTTTAACAAAAGTGTATGATTTGTATCGATACTTTTGCATTATTCAATTGTTTGTCATTGCTATGCCCAATATATTGAAATAATTATCATTGGGCTGATACAGACCAAATTTAGTGTGCTGTTTCAGAATCATGTGTTAAGACGGCCATTTTCTTATTTTGCATTGTTGTAATGGAGGAAGTAGCTCATATTTGTGCCTTTTTGGCCACGCCCTAGTTTGGATTTCCATCATATTTTACTTGACTACACTAGATATCAGATAGATGGTACCAAGTACTTATTTTTTCTTTTTAGAATGGAGGAAATGTCTCATTTTATGTGTTGCATTTTTGCCACCATGTAAGATTTACCATGTGCCATGATGCATAGTGTATGTTTGTAGGCTATGTACTGGCTTGTGAGACCACCCAATGGATATCTTTGTAGTATTGAAGGTATAACTCTCACAACCTCAACCAAGCTATAGTATACTAGAATCTAATTGCAATGCAGGTGAAAACTTGTGAATGATTGTCAGGTTCACAAGAATTCATGAGTTGTCATCAGTAATATAAATAATTCAAAATAGGTATACCCATTATTAAATTTAAGACTTGAGCTACATTGCAAAAAAATTACCAAGACATTTGGTTTCTAAATGATCCACGCATTATTAATGTGTTCAATATTGCAAGCTTCTGGCATCCTGCAATAAACAATGTACGGCAATAACTTCCTGTGCAATGTTCTTCAAAGCACCAGCATTTTTCTTTACTAGCAGTCATAATTTCCTTATGCTAAGGTTGTTGCCAAAGTGATTGGAAAGTACCAGTGATGGGCCTTCTGATGCCAAGTAATAATAATATATGTGACCATCCCAAGTAGAAATGCGATTATGCCTCAAACAATAGTCTTTCTGCAAAGTCCTGGCTCAATTTTGTTCACATACTCACCGATGCTTGACCAAAGCACCACACCTCAAAACTCTATTATAAGCATTCACGTGTGTTCAAGATTATCAGTGAGCTGCTCAACTGATCACTGACTTGTCTTATTTCTCTTCCATTCTACACTATTTCAGGGGATAAAGTGAGGTAATTGTATGGTACATTACTAGTTAATTATTTCAATTTTGCAATTTTTAAACCCACAACTCCGACCTGTGATGAACACTAGCTTAATCTCTTTTTTGGTCCAGGCAATGCTGGGTATCCCTGCTAAGTATAAATATATATACACATAAATTTTATGTACAAATTGATTTTTAAATAAACAGACTGTTTTATATTTATATAGAAATTTCTTGTCCCTGACTAATTCTTTGAGTGAACTTCTTTAGGGGGAGGTAGGGACCTTGTAGTAGGTGAGAAAACAGATACAAGCCGGCTCACAGTAGGGAGGGGGATAGTGCCAGTAGTTTTATGGTGCACGATTTGTTTTGTAGAAGGAACAAACATAGAGGTGGTAGAAGATCTGGAGTGAAATGACTTGTCTTTATCTCCTTTTTCATCGTCTTTTCTTCTCTAATGGTTAAGCACATATATCAAGGGATAATCTATTGATATTTTGTTCACATGAATATTAAAAATGGTATTTATGCAAATCATTTTGGTTTGTCGTAGGGAGTCACCTTATACATACTCCCAAAGCACAAAAATCCAAACTAGAGGTGGTACTTAGGTGGAGTTCGTAGCTTTGTAGCTTTAACATTTCATATGGGAGGGAAAAGCAACTGCTTGTGGGCAGAGTGTGTTGATTAACTAGCACATAATTATAACAAAGAGGTCAAACAAAGAAATATTCAATAAGCATTAAACCAAGTCTAATGTTGGTCTTAGAGATTGAAATTCAAGTTGGATTATGCTGTGGTTGTGTGGGCTAAATTAACTAAGGATATATTCAAGGAATGGAGGAATAAAAATAGCATTACCTCCACCATGATCTCAAAGAAGGGACCCAATGGCTCGGTGTTGCTTAGCCTTCAAGGGAATGAGATCTGACTCTATAGCTTCCTGGTTCATTAGAGCTAAAAGCATGCTTATGTGCTCTTTAGGTCAAATTCTAGCTGGTTACTATTGTACTCACAAAAATAATTTGTAAGCATAATATTTGTTTCTGAGTAGTGACATTGTGATTTTGGCAAGTCTAAAGATCATGGTGATGGATATAAACCTTATGTAGCCCTTTTTCCAAACACGTTTCCTCCAGCATTATTGGTTTGGGAGTTAACATAATAACATCAACAAGTCCCTACAAGTATAAACACTGACATTGCCACAATTTTTTAAATAAAAAACACTCTATGTTTTAACAGCATAACCAATATACTATTTTAATAATTAATCTTTAAAAATATACTTCTGTCTTGAGGCTTGATGGGGCCATCGAGCAAAATGATATTTACTGCTGTTTCTGGAAGCCTTTCTTCAGATGAAAGCTGCCACATGCAGCTTACCAAGAATTGCTCTGAACCCTTTGCTCTTGAGAAATGATTTGTTCCTGGATGAATTTCTATGCTGAATTTTTTTTGGGTAGATATAGAGTGACCTAGAGATGCTAACTTTTTTTGCTATCCTCAATGGAATTGATTCTTGTACCAAACTGCAGTTTACTAGCTATGAGAGGTAGTGCATGCAATACCTAGCCATGAGAGGTAGTGCATGCAATACCTAGCTATGAGAGGTAGTGCATGCAATACCTAGCTATGAGAGGTAGTGCATGCAATACCTAGCTATGAGAGGTAGTGTATGCAATACCTAGCTATGAGAGGTAAAATAACCTGCGTGCACTTAGATTGACTAAGCCATATTGATTTGTGGACATTGTTTTATATTATGGTGGTTTCTACTTTATAGGCACGAGTTTAAGATTTGCTGGGGAAATTCTATGCCTATGATATACCCCAGCAATTGAGAACATGAATACGTTTCTTATTTCATTACGATTTTCTCTGTATATAAAATATATAACCAGGGGTCATCATCAACACACCCACTCATATGTAAGGAGCTACCTCTCTATTATCCTATTTTCCTCCAGACTACCATTTCTTTTGTCTTTCAACATCTATGTGAAAGTGTCATCTTCATGCCATATACACTGAATATGAATATGAAAACCTTCCTTTATCACTCCTCTGGACTTGCCACATCGTTCTTCTTTGTGCCACAGATATACATCGAATGGTTATTTGTTATACACGTATACTGAAAAAATTGCTCCTTGGACCTTTCTCTTGAAATTGAGCTTGATCTTTTTAGCCTGATACTTTTGGCATAAATTAATAAATAAATGGCACATTCACAGATTTTATGCATATACAATTAGGTGAGATTCTGAAAGTGTCATCTGTGCTTATAAAATAAGTATGCAATTATATTTTGGATGTCTATACATATCAGCTTTATGGTATAGAGTTTGTTGGTGGAATGAATATACCCACATAGATATACTTTACAGCCTGCATGCGAGCATTTGTGAGTGATTCTCATCTGGCCCTTTGATGCAAACTTATGCTTGAGAACCTTGAGAAGCAAAATGTGAATGGAGCATTAGTATATTTGTTTTATGAGTTTGGTACTCGAAGTTATGGTCGCAATGATTGCTCTCCATGAAGCTTCACGAACTACTATACAAATATATTGTAGGTTTTTAACTGAAAGCTGTGGAATTTACAGAGAAGACTAGTATTGCATAGAGCTAACCTAAGACATCAATTCAAGCAATTTTAAAGAGATTGATTTTACACTGATACCTCTTTGTCTACCCCCATAACCATTTACAAATTAGAAATACCGAACAAAATCAATCCTTGTAGCCTGAAACTTTTTATCCAAGCATTATTAAAAGTTTTAGGCTGTAGCAGTTCTTAACTTTTAAGCTATACAAATTCTGAGTTATAATATTTTACCTCCAAATCAGCAAGCTTCCTTTCCTTCATGATATTTATACAAGTCAGCACTATGGAATAGACAAAAGTATTGTTATAAATAAGACCTGTTCATGAATATCAAATCAAACCAATGTTAACTTGATTACACCAAGGTATATTGTTTTGCAACACTCAAGATATTCGCATCCTAATGAGAAGATCGAGTCTTGTTATATTAATGCATGACAGATTTGCAGACTTCGTCAGCAAGGTCATGCAGTATTTTCTTAATTAAAGCATTTTTAATATCTGACAAAATGTTAAGATCAGATATCCATTAATTGATGAGTACACAGAACAACATGTAACACCGGTACAATTATTTATTAGAGTTTGAAAAATATAGTCATGGAAGCCATGTCTCTTATAGGATAATCCACAGAACATTGCAACTCTCATATTCTCATGAAATCCCCCTGCAATATTACTTGCAGTGCATACCATAATGCTTGAAAATTATTTTGTCTAATCAACAGATCTTTTGTATGTCCTACTCATCTTTTGTATCAAATTCCCTTAAAGGTGAGTAGCATTAAACTACAGCCTCTACTTTGAAGGAACTTGCCGTTGCCTGTTTTTTTACAGCCCAAATTAAAAAGAGAAGTTGTCAAACACAACTATGTAATTAGCAAGTGAATTACAAAACCACAATCATCCACACAATGATTATTGAAATCCATGAAAATATTATACACTTATCCGCAATACAGTATTTCAATGATTAGTTATAAGTTGCTCCCACTACCTGAAATACCAAGCTTCCACCCACTTCCTGGCTAAGCCATTAGAATCTACTTTCTTCTGCCCTTAATATGCCAGTTATGTGCAGAGAAATGCTATTTACAAACAAAAAAAAAATTGCTTAGCTTGTCAAACTCCATGAGGCATGTATAGGTAATAAATTACCATTCACTTTTGTAGAGAGTCCATAGTTTTTGCATTCCAATCTCTTTATAAGCAATTGCTGTTTGTCCATTAACAATTTGGTTTGTTGATATTTTTCATGGCCCTCCTTGCTGAGTTTAGTGAGAGTCACCTGTAAGTTCACTACATCACACAATGACATGCATTTACTTCATATGTCATGATCATTACAAAAACTATTACATAGCTAAACTCTTTAAGGCTGAGAGCAGCATAGTCTGCCATGAAATTATCAAGTAAGCAATATAGCAGATATACATCTTGGCAAACATGACCCAATAACTATACAGCAGGTTACATAGTGAATTCTATGCAAGCTATTTGCTAGCAATGCATTAAGAACTCTTCTAGAAAAATATGGCAGTTAATGAAATGATGTTTAGTGCAGGAAGTTTCCATAAGAAAGTGAATAGCCAAGTAGAAGCTATTGGTGAAGGTGAAAATGTATTAGAATAAATCATGGCAGGACTCTAAGACAAACCTCACTGTTTACTAAATGTTCCAGCTTACTAAAAGCTTAAATGACCACTGTAATTTTTGGCCTATTACATTACTATTCTAATATGTTTTCCAAGTACTATGCTACTTTGGTTGTCACTAGGCAAATATCAACTGTGCTAACCTGATAGAGCTCTCAGATAATGAAAAAGATAGCCAAAGACTCCTGCTGTTTCTGTGTGACATGAATTGAATTTTTCTAGGAACACAGGTATGTAACTATATACCAGCCCTAAATAGTTTAAGCTGGTATTATGGAGACGATTTATAAAAATAAATTTTCACTATTTTCAACCAACTTAATTCTTGGGCTTTGCGAGATCATAATAATCATAAATAACACTAAAATAATACAGAACAATAGATTTTATGTAACAACAAAATGACAAAAACGTTAAAAACTAATCAGCTCATATGCTATAAGGTTTCTACTTTCGTTTTCAGTTTAAAAACAATTTGAACTAATTAAAAGATAAATTAAAAATAGCATTTATCAAATCTTGTAATTCTTAAACTACCTAAAATTTGTACCACGCCTATTTTACATTCAAGTTTAACAAGTAAGCCCTCACTGGAGGTAGACAAAAAATATGGTTTTGCCTATTTGTCCATGGCTATCTATCTATCTATCTATCTATCTATTTATCTATCTATCTATTATATATATATTTCTATAAAGCATATGTAATCTATAAAATAAACAAGATGAAAGTAATTACCCATCTTCAATGAAAAAAATAACATAAAATTAAACTAACTTAAAAGATTGAGCGAACTAAAAAAACTGAGTCAGTAGAGGATGAGAACTGGTGCATAGTTAGTGGCAGGATGCATTTTCTTAGCAATACACTGGTTTCCATAAAACCAATCATGCACAAGTGATAGGCCAGCCAAGGAAATTCCAGTTTACACAAGAAATTCCAATTTATTCGTCTGTTAAGAGAATGAATAGGTACATACCTGGTCCTGTCAGCAAAGCACTACCTAATAAACTGATATTTAATGTGATTTCCATTAATCAGAGAAAATGACTCCAGAAATAGTAGCTACATTATATACTTCTGCAGCCATATTTCTCCACACATCTGAATTTCACAACTGGCCATGCAACTCACTGCTATGCATCTAGTTGGCTAATTCATAGAAGTGGATAACTTCATACACGTAACCCATGCATATTTATAATAATAAAAAGAAGAAGAAGAAGAAGAAGAGGAGGAGGAGAAGGAGGAGTAGCAGGAGGAGAAGGAGGGAGAAAGAGGAGGCGGAGGAGGAGGAGGAGAAGCAGGAGAAGGAGAATATTATTGGTTTGTCAATAAAGAGAGCAAAGGCTATTAGATAGCATGATTTATGAATGGCCATTTAAATTCTCCTCACCAATACTTACTATTGGCTATCACAATATTTTAGAGCTTTTTAGACCCATATTATAAGACTGTACATGATATATTTAAAAAGGGCATCTTATAGGTACAGTCTGAAGGGGTATATTCTTGTTATTGACAGGTTGATACTTTTTTTGTTGTTAGAATGCATCTATGTGGTCTTCTTGGCCTTCATTACAATCATTTCTCATTCTTCAGCATCCCAGTCAACTGATTGCCCACACTTGTTCATGATGTCAAATAAACACCCCCCAAACAAGAGTATTCTTCCTCTTCTTTATAAATTGCTGAGATCATGCAAAAAGCTTAGAAGCTCTGAACATACTTTATGACTGCTGACCTGTTGATATTTTTAAGGTAGGTGGTCACACAGTCAACAGAAACATACACACCCAGGGACATACAGCCATGCATAAAAATACTAAATTACCTATCAACTCATGAGTGAAGGTTTACTTCATTTGCTAATAACTTGAAATCAACAAGAAATAATAACTGTCATTATAAAAGTAAAATACACATTTCATTACCATACTCTTGCTTAAAAAAGTCGTGTTTTCTGTTGAAGTGATTGATGCAAGCATAGAGAACCAAGATACCGACCATGATGAGAATCCACATGATGCGTGTGTTGTGTGACATCTGTATGAGTAAAGAAAGTGTTCATTGGTGAAAGCACTTCACACTCCCTTGATATTCCTAACAAAAATTGCTACACAACCCAATGATTACCAAAAACCACATATGTACCTCAAAGCTGGGGGAAGGGAGGGGGGAGGGAGGGGGAAGGGGTTGGAGAGTTGTTGTTAAGTGTACTTTTTGTTTATACTATTGGTTTTAAATTTGTTTATTAGCACATAATCATAAATGAACTTTGACAGAAACACTGAACACTTGGAACATGAGTCATTTTCCCCCTCAAAATCAACCAATTATTGCTTGAAAAGGAAGGGACAAAGACTCAGGCAGCATCTCAAGCAAACTAATTGATCCTAGGAATAGCTAGTAATAATAAAGGTGAAGACTACTGATGTGTTTGGTACCAGTGGAGAAGTGAACTAAGGGTGAAGTTACTAACTTATAGAACTTAACATACTCACATTCACTTTACAAGCAGTGGCTTGAAAAGGAGCTGCTTAGAATCAAGTGACCTCTGTCCAATTGTACGTGAATATATAAACTTGTATTGGCTACTTGCTCCAGCTGCTTTATCGCTAGATTTCCATCTCTATACACTTACAGAAAGCTGCCACTCCACTCTCACCAACCATAGATGGTGGTGGACCAGACCATCTCAAAATCACATAAAATTGCCTATATGCTACAATTATGTCTAGAGTTCATGTGAAATTATATAAGAAATGTAATTCAAAATTACTTATTGACCTGATGGAGATAAGGGGCTGAAGTCTACTGATTGATACCATTGATCAGACATCCATGAGATTGGCAAAAGCCTACTGCATTATTGATTGAAATTTACAGAAAACTACTTTCCAAAGCCATGGTATAGGTAGCGTAAGCCCAAATCACCAACCAGACTTTTTATTGACCATCATATTAAGAGCAGATAAACAGTATCATATCCAAGTGAAACTGAAATATTCAATAATTTAGGCATGTTGTATGGAAAAGTAAATCACAAGCTCGAGATTGCTAAGAAAGGGGTTTGTATTTTTTTTTCAAGCACAGATTTTGTTTGCTAGAAGTTAAACTGAAACTTTAACACTGCTTAGTGATACTATTTACTTGCTAGTTGTCTCCTTTGTAAATAAGAAATGAAGACTGGAGCTAGAATTTTTACGCTGTTAGCTAGCTATAGCTCAAGAAGTTCCTTGAATGAAGGGGCGGAAAGGAGCCAAACCAAACAAAAAGTGATAGAAGATCAAGAGAGAGGAAAGGAGTGGAGTAGAACATGCCAACGAAGGAAGCTGAGGAGAGAGCACAGAGAGTGAGTGCACAGGGTAATAAGAGAAGCCGTTGTGGTGAAGCTGTTCCAAGCACTGAAGAAGCTGAATGAACTAGGAGTACAAACTTACAAGAGAAGTTCTGGAGCAGGCCAAAGTGGTAAGGCTCCCCCTAAATCAGATGATACTGTCATCACAGTTGTGTGCTACCAGACTTTTGATGAAGATGTTATGATTGAAACTGAAAATAGCTGGATCTAGTGCATCTGTACATGATAGCTTCATGAAGATTGTGTCATCATGAAGATTCTGTGCTCTATTGCATCATTGATGAGGTTATGTCCTGACTGTATTTAATTAGCTAGTGATAATTGATATAAAACAAAAAACATTATTTCAATGATCATTGATGTAGAATAAAAACAGACACTTGAATAATTATATTTTTGTATGACCTTTTGGTGAATTGAACAATTTTATTACTGAACTGAGTTAGAAGACAGAATTTTTAAATAAATAGATATCGACATTTTGGCATGCACAGTTGCTTTGCTCAATTCTCCAGCTCATAAGTATAGTCTGTGCTAAATAAGTGTTCAATCTAACACCATCTAATGCAAGAATCAAGTTTTTAGACCAACTAAATGAAATTAACATTGCTAAGTTTGAAATGTGATTGATTAATGGTAGCTTATGCTATGATAAGCATAGGCATGATTTTGGCTCATAAGTAATGACGCAAAGTCGTAAAAAATTCTTTTGGTTTAAATTTTTTTAGCAAACAATAAGTTTGTTTACTTACTCTATCATTGGGGAAAAGTCAAAAAACTTTCTTGCGGTTTGATGGGATGAGCAAGCCAAGCAAATACTACTGATTGCAAATGCACCTTTTCTAGCTGTTTGCAGGTATGGAGGAAAGCTACGGAAGTACCTTTGCTTATCTGGAACACCTATAAATCCCTTTATTGTTGAGGAAAGAGGTTTCAGGGATGGATTTTCTTGTTGCAAGTTTTACTACAGGCAGCATATAGTGAGTGACACAAAGTTTGAATCTGATTCCAACTTTTTTAGCACTACACATATCACAACAGGCTATGTCCTATTGTGATTTTTTATTATACCCATACATGCCATATCTGCTTGTTGTTGTTATACTAAGTCAGCTACAGCCTCTTTCAAGGGCCTGCACAGGAGAACCTCACCAACTAAACAGCAAGATGTTTTGGTAAATGACCTAATATTAATTTGGTAACAGTTTCCCAAGAGTGAGAACTCCACAAATCAAATAGCAGAACTGAGCATGTGTCATTCATTCTGCATCATTCTGCATAATTATACTATAGCACATGTGGTTTTACTCCATTTTGAGTTAGCTTTACTGCACCATCCACTACCACAGCTTTTTACTGCAATCAAGAAACATAGTAGTATATAGTCGTGGGTGCATTAGAACATTTGGTACTATCTTTTTCTATGAATTGGCATATTACTTGCAAATTATGCAAATCGAAAAATAGTAGCATAGAAATATACTGGTTTACAAACTTCCAGATATGCTTGGAGTATTTTTTAGAGCTACCACAAAACTTAGTTTACACTGTAGTGCATTTTCAAATGGCATAGCTGTTGGAGAATGTGGTAACACTTCCTATATTGGTTTGACCCAAATGTGAAAATGGCAGATGGAAGCCTCCACAGAGAACTAAAGCTCATAAATCTTAGCTTCTTAGCTTCTTGAATGTGCTTTCAGCTGAAAAACTACAACTGCTATAATTTTGCCAGTTTGTTTGAAATAGATAATGATTGTGCAGAAGTGATGTTATATAGTAAAATGTAATTACGACGTTCAAGGTTTTGTAAGGCAGGACAATACATAAAATTTAAAATTCTGTTGCAGGAACAAACTCACACTTTTAAACTCTAACTTGAACTACAGAGTGCAATATATCATAATAAGATATTGTATATGAATATCAATGAATAAACAGCCACAAACAACATACCGGGGTTTTATAAACACTCAAAGCCGTTACATTGATTTTGGTAGATGGTTTTCGTTTCAAATTAAATTCCTTTCTGAAACCAGTAGATCCAAGTCTAAAAGATTCACAGGAATGGAATCTGGAAAAGAAACTGGGATTGGCTTTGTTCTTGAGTTCTCTGTCCTCATGGTTGGTTGAATTGTTCTCACAGTATGTAGAATTGGCATGTAGTGGTGGAATAGAGTCCGCCTGAAGCATTTTTTTAATTATCAACTTTGCTTAGCAAAAAAACCATGTGGCATTTAACTGGTCATTGTTTACCTGCTTGTCCTGAGTGCCGCAATGGTAATTAACACCTCCCACACCACCATAGGACAGAATACTGTCATTACTACCAGAATGCTGAATATAAAGAGGAGGTGAAGGAGGGAGAAAGCCATAAAGGAGTACAAGACAAAGGTGGCAGATGAACAAGAAGAAAATTAGGAACAGGAGGGAGAGAAGGGAACGTATGATTAATTGCTTTTATTAACTAGAGCTAGTCAACTACGGATCTTACAACATCTACATCCTGAATAGCTGGAAAAACAACCAGCACATTAGAAATAGTATCTGAACGGAGAGAGTATCACCATCGTCACTAGATTCATGCAACATATTTTAGAAATGTCTCAACTTGATTCTTACCCCGATCATAACAAACTGTCAGAAGTCCGTAGTGTTCTGAAGTGGAGTCCAGGGCGAGCAAGTGGATATAAAATGTGCTACTTATGTAGAAAAGCGAAAATGCTGCCAAAAGCAGCGCGCACAATGAAAATATCATGGCTAAAGAAGCAGGCAATAAACGGTCTTCTTTCGGCTAGACGCGTGGAGGACTTCAATACTAAGCATGCGCAAATTAACCCGACGCTACTTGCAAGCAGCAATAGGGCTGGCTTTGGTGACCATTGGGGGCTGATAAGACCAGGTAGGAAAGGATCGTAAGAAAACGCCACGAAATGTCACTCCACGTGACGAGTCGTGCTCGCTGGCACACTCGCTGGCAACACATCCTCCACACTCGCTGGCAATGCATCCACACTCGCTGGCAATGTATTTACACTCGCTGGCAACACATCCACACTCGCTGGCAACACACACACTCGCTGGCAATACTACGTCGGACAACAGCTTCCTATTGCTTGCACAAGTTCGTTGCTGCTAGCAGCGCCAGACAATCTCCCCAATGCTCCGCACCATCCAACGGCTTTTCCAAAGAGACAGGTTGGAAAGGCAAACGTTGTGAGCAGGGCCTGCCAATCTAGCTGGTTTCGTCATGGACATGGTTGCACTATGATGATACCAAAGATGCTGTCAATTGCTTTCTCTGCTGGAAATCTTTGAATGAGCATGCAAAGAGCCTCTGCCACAAGTTAGCCATTGAGAAGCTAATCACGTTGCCAGCCACCACTCGTGATGTGGGGTGAAATGCTGTCTCATTCACTGTCCGAGGAAAGAGCAAAAAATCAGCACTGTCTCCTGAAGGTCTTCTGAATTTTACAATATCTTGCCAGGCAAGGATGTGGAATTAGAGGTCATGATGACACATGTGAGGGGAATTTGGACCAGTTGATGAAATTTATCAGTAAAGATGATTCCATGGCAAACAAAATGTTTCATATAATATAGCTAGCCATTCATTCTAGCCAGATGTAACACATAACATACACCTTACAGTGTCAGGAATGGCTGAAGATGAAAAGAGAGTGCTATATACATGAGCCATGAAACAATGAATGAGGTGCTGAAAATAATGGCAATGAATGTGTTACGGGAAATAGCAAGTTATTTGGAAGTTGCTGATTTCTTTACTATTATGATGGACGAGTGTACAGATTTTTCCAACAGAGAACAGGTAACTTAACACATCTATGAAAAATAGTGTGTATTGTTATGATGGTTACTTTGCAGATTGTTATGGTTTTGCAGTGGGTTGATGAAGAGCTTCTGGTTCGTGTGAGGTACCTTCCATTGAAGCTACCACTCTAGTTCATGTAGTTAGGGATACCCTACTTCGACTAAACCTTTCTCTTGCCAAAAGGAACATGAGTGGGGTGAGAAATGGTGTTGCCAAACAAATACACGATGAACAACCAAATGCTTTTTTCACACACTGCTATGGTCACTCACTGAACTTAGCAGTATCCGACACTATTAGGCAATGCAACACCATGAAAAAAGGATTAGATATAATTATATGACACATAAGATTACAAAATTGGTCAACTATTCACCTCGCAGAGAGGGTCTTTTTAGAAATATCAAGGTTGACATGGCACCTGGTAGTCCTGGTGTTCGTGTGCTTTGTCCAACTTGGTGGACAGTCAAAGCCAATTTGATGCAGAGCATCATTCAGAACTATTCTGTGCAGCCTATGCTCGGGAACTGTAGGACAGGGTAGTAGAGATAGTTCATGATAGTGAAACAATCACTCGCATTAGGGGAGTTTCTGCACAGATGCAGTCGTTTGACTTTTGTTTTGGATTAGTTCTTGGTGAAAATCTTCTTGGCACACTGATAACTTGAGCAGGACACTGCAAAAGAAAAATTATTCAGCAGTTGAAGGGCAACTAACAGAACAGACTAAACGAACTCTCATGGCCTTTAGAAATGAAGAAGGTTTTGGCATGTTCTGGGAAAAGGTTAACAGAATGGCCTCTGATTTGGATGTAAATGATCCAGTGCTTCCCAGACGAAGGAAAATGCCAAGAAGATTTGAAAGAGGGTAACACCCCACCAGAGTATCCATCAATTTCAAAAGATTTGTATAGGAAAGTATACTTTGAAGCCCTAGAATCCCTAGATCTTTTAGTGCTAGCTCACAAAGATAGGTTTGATCAGCCTGTCTACAAGATTATATGGTTGCATGGAATCACTTCTTCTAAAAGCCACTCAGAAGAAAGACTACTCAGATGAACTTAAGAAAGTGTTTGAAGTTTACACTACTGATCTGAACGTCTCTAGTCTGCAAATACATCTTGACATTTTATACCAAAAGGAATGAGCAACATTTTTGACATTATCAAGTATTTGCAAAAGCTGACAGGAGCAGAAAGGGAGATGATACGAGAAGTAATAGCCTTGACAAAGTTAATACTTGTGATGCCGGCCACTAACAGCACAAGTGAACGGTCAGTCAGTCAGTGCAATGCGTCGCATCAAGTCTTACCTACGATCAACAATGACTCAAGAAAGATTGTGGGGGTGTTACAATTCATAAGGATAAAACTGACAATTTAGATTTATCTTGTGTAGCCAATGAATTTGTAGTTAGGGTAAATGGAGAAGTTAAATTTTGCTATGCTCTTGAACATTACTATTTCAATTCATTTCCCATTTCCTCACAACCTGGCCTGACTACATCAAAACTGGCAGCGCTCATTGTGAAAATGCATGTTTATAATGAGCAATATTGTGTCACCAGAAATTGGTAATGATTTTGAATGTCAAATTGAATAATCATTTTGCTTTGATATATAACTAAATTTCCATCAAACACATTTGTTGTTGTGATGGGACAGTGCAAACCTTACCCATGGCAGAAGTACCTCTCCCTAAACCCAGGGTGAGACCATACACAAGTTCCAGGAAGGAGTCAATGACATGGGCACCTTCCAGGAGACATTTGAGGTGACAGCCAGAGCTGGACAATGTCCATAAGAACAATGGACCATTTTCCTACGTAGAGCACTGTCTGGAGCCGGTCTAACTGCAGTGGCAGCGATGGCAGCAGAAAGCCAAGCTGACGATGCAGCAGTCAAGTCGGTACTCCTCAAGGAGTACCATATTACCACTGAGTTATTTCGAAGAAGAGTTTTTGAGACTCCCTTCGACAACAGTATCCCGAGATATGGCTGAGCAGGCACAGGCTACATTTTCAACAGTGGCTGCTTCATCCCACAGAGATCCGGAGGCAGCCATGCTGATCGAGAGTTGCCTGCAGAAGTTACCCCGATAGTTTGAGGTTCAAATGAGCAATTTGGATCACCAGATCTATGACAAACTGATAATAAGCCATTTCTCAAACCACACCCTTGGTCAAAAAGAGGTTGGTGGACTAAAGAGACCAGAGACCACACAGAGGTGAGAAATCCCGGTGGAGCCAAAGAAATACATTCTTCCATCTTTGAAGCAGAAACAAGGACTAATGATCCCTACCGACCGAGGACAGATTTAGAAAAGGGCTCGATTCCCACCTCGAGATGCAAGGGATATCGAGTGCTTCCATTGTGAGGAAAAGGGCATATACGGAGGGATTGCCAGGTGAAAATGGAAAATACTCACTTTTGGGACAGCACACATGTTCGGGCGAATTTGCCCAAATGTACAAGAGCTGTCCAAGTTTGGGAAACCGGCGGTGGCTTTACTTGGCACAGGGTGTATGAAGTCGATGACACATCCCTGTTGTATAGCCAATGATGACAGACTGGGGTGGAAGATACCTTACACTACAGCAAGTTCACGAAAGGTGTAGTTTCTGGCAGCAAAGATTCATCCACAGATTGATGAGAAGACATGTGAATTAACAGTGGGATTGTCACTATAGACATGTTACTGGGACAGGACATGCTCAGGTTCAGAAAATTACTCAAAGAAGTGCTGGAAGATGAACAAATTTCAGTTGAGGACATGAAAAACATGGAGATGACCAACCTCGAGATGGGCATTGGTACCACAAGGGCCCAGAAGAAAAGAAAGGAAACGTAAGGACAATCAAACAGACACTAGATGAAGCAGTTATATACAATTTGGAGGGCTCGGCCAAAATGGAGTTGGAGCCAGAGATGGGTCAACTCCAAACTGGTGTGGAAAAGACACTACGCACCAAAAAGACCAATGGAGGAGAGCAGATCAACCTGGAGAGGTTTTCAGTGTCGCAGCTGATTCAGCTGCTGGATCCATCACTGGAAGATATGAGAAGGCATGCTGATGGGGCTACAGTTGACTTACTCTGGAAGCAAGGTTTGTTACTACATAAACCATATACAAAGGGTGGTAATGATGTTGTTGTAGTTCCTCAAGTATGTAGGACAGAACTACTGAAAATGGCAAACTGTTCACCGATTGCAGGGACATTTTGGACTAGCTAGAACTTTGGATACACTCAGAAGACGAGTAGACTGGCCACACCTGGTGAGGGATATTAAGAGAATGTGCCAATTTTGTTCTGTTTGTCAGTATGTAGCCACAGCAACACTACCATGAGCACCTCTCAAACCTCTACCAGTGATGCAGGTACCTTTCCAGAGGGCGACCATGGACATATTCGGGCCAATTTCGAGGATGTCAGCAGATAATAAGTACAATAGTATGAATTTCATATAAAAAATGATGATATAATTTTGCACAATGGTGGGTATTAAACAAGTCCATATCTCCCCTTACCAACCCTAGACAGATGGGATGGTGGAATGTTTTAACTCCACCAAGAAGCATTTACTCAGGAAATTAACCAAAAAACAACAACAAGGAGAGGGACCAATTCCTACTATATATTTTTGTTGGCATACCAAGGCGCAACTCACAAATCTACAGGGCTTTCCCCTTATGAAATTTTGTTTGGAAGACCTATGATGCCTCCACTAGACGTCTTGATCGACCACTGGCTGGAGAAGGAAAAAGAAGAAAATATTGACGTCGTAGAGTACTTACAGTTGTCGAGAGGAAAAACCGAGACCAGGTGCTGAAACCTATAAAGAAGAGGAAAAGCAATATCATAAGCGATATTATGACCAGAAAGCCGTGGATTGTGAATTCGATGAAGGAGATCAAGTGCTAGTTCCAGCCATGAAAACAAAACAAATTGATATGCGAATGGAGGGACCCTGCTCTGATGACAAAGAAAATATCAGAAACCACATATAAGGGCAAAGGTACAAAAAGGGTTTGGACTTTCCACGTGAATGGCCTCAAGAAATGGAATGCACCTGAGGCTGCTGCTTTCTTCACATTGAAGGAAGGAACGGATTGACTCTATACCTGAGGAAGTGACATACAGGAACAGATGGAGTCGAATTAAACAAGAAAAAGAGTTGGACAATCTAAAAAAAAGGAATTTGGAGACGTACGTAATCAGTGACATACCAGGAAGGACACAATTGGTGAAACATGAGATGCATACAACGGATGCAAGTCCCATGACTGCCCCCATACTGACTTCCACACACAGCACATGAGTTCCTCTGGAAGGAGATCAATAATAACACCATTTAAAAGCCCATGGGCAGTGCCAGTTGCCTTGGTCCCAAAGAAAGACAGCAGCAAGCGACAGTTGCGTCGACTACAGAAACTTAACCTCATAACAAGGGCAGATCCCTACCCCATTCCGCGAATTGTGATGAGATTGGGGAGGCAAATTACATCATGGCCTGGACCTTACAAAAGGATAAGGGCAGGTACCAGTTGCCAGGTACAGACAGAGTAAGAGACTGCTTTCATCACTCCATGGGGGAAGTATGAATTTCAAACTATGCCCTTTGGATTAGTTGCGTGACCATCAACCTTTCAATGCCTGATGGACCAGGTGCTTGATGAGACCCATCAAATTGCTAATGTCTACTTAGATGACATCGTCATCCACAGTGACACGTGGGAAGAACACATGACACACTTAAATGAGATTTTTCGCAGACTACATGATGCAGGACTGACTGTGAAAGGAGAAAAATGCAAGTTTGCTTATAATAGTTGCAATTGCTTGGGACATGTAGTGGGTAAAGGGTAAGTACATCCTATGGTAGCCAAGATAAAAGCTTTGCAAGGCCCCTTAAGAAGGACATAAGAGCTATTCGGAGATTTATACCATTTTTTCCCTTCCAACAATAGCCACACCCCTGTCAAGCAGGACAACCCTATTAAAGTACAGTGGAATGAAGCCCTAGAACAAACCTTTCAACAATTGAAGGACGCAATATCCCAATTCTAACCACACCTATTTGGGAGACCCCTTTCATCTTATAGACAGATGCATCCGCTATGGGAATAGCCAGAAAGATCACCTGGGAGAAGAGCATCCGATCGCTTATGGGTCCCAAAAACTTCTAGCTATGTGAACAGAATTACTCTACAATTGAGAGAGAAGCCCTAGCAATTGTAGAGGGAGTGAAACACTGCAGAGTGTACCTAGAGGGATCGAAGTTACAAATACAAGCTGACCATAACCCATTGTTGAGACTGAGTCACCTCAAAGATATTTATGGGAGAATGGCAAGATGGTCATTACACTACAACCATTCAGTTTCTACATCCAACACAAGCCGGGAAAGAAAAATGGCAATGCAGATGGGCTATCTCATGAGTATGACTAATGTCCAGAGGAAGGGGGAGTGTCAGGAAGCAGCCTGACTATTCCTGGGAGTAACCGCATAATTACATCAGGTTGCTCACCACCAAATATGCACAATTAGTTCAGGTTGCTCACACAAGGCCAAGACCAAATACGCAAGACCTCCACAAGACCACAAGATGTAGTGGAGCCTTGGGATGGAAGAGGAATAAAAGGGAATGGTAACCAACCACAAGTCTGTGAAGTACATGACCAGAGATAAGCTTCCATGAGCTTCCCTCCACCAACCAATCATAAAATAATTTTAAACGGAGAATGAAGGAGAGTCAGAGTGAGATAATAAGAACTAGGAGAGTTAGTTCTGTATTGCACATATGTCCATTGTACAAAGTGTGTTTTTCTTGTGTAGTAAGCTAACTACTAAACCTGATAGTGGGAGTGTAGTTGTGGTCCAACTAGGTTTCACAGAGAATTGGGCTGACCCAAGTGAGTCTCAGATCAGAGAGAGAATGAGAGAGAGAGAATTTCCGACATATTTACACTGAATGAGTTGTTACCTCCTCCCCCCCCCCCCTCAAGTGTACCAATGGAAGTGTGGCAAACATTGTTGGCCATAATTATTATACTTTGGTTATTGTTTAGCCAGAGATTTTGCCAATCAAAATTTTGACATTGAACCACATCGGACAGTATTAACATTTGGTGGTAATGATCACACTTTCATGGATCCAGTTTTGGTAGGTTTTATTTGGAGTTCATGGGTATTGACCGCCAATGTATCAAATTATTAAAATTTATGGTAATATGATGTTCTTTAAAATCTTGTGATTATCCACTTGTAGCTATCATAGCCACAGCAACCAGAAAGGTTAACATTCTTTAGGTACAGTACGCCATACATTGTGAAATCATTTGCAACAGTTAGTGCGCTCAAAAATTGGAAGATTCTGACATCCTTCAATAACAATGTACATCTGTGCTCTGTTCTTCAATAGCATTTGTCTTCTTTGCTTGCATGGAAATGAAGTCAAATTAATTTTAATAAAACAATGATAAAGGTAACTTGTCATCATTTCCTGATCATATGAGGTTCTTGCCCTTGTACTAAGGTTGTTTGTTTTGCCCCTAACAATCTAGCTAAGGCTTTACGCTCTTAGTGTTTTAGGCAATAGGTTATAACAATTTTATAGACTTAGACAAGACACAAACTCAATACCAAATAATCTGCACAGAGGGAGACTGTCCTTATAACTAGGCTGGCTTCCCCACCAGGGACATAACCATATAAGGTAAAATGCATGCATGTGATTGATTAAGACTATCCAATGGAATACAATTAGCAGAGCCAGGTCTGTGTGTTTGTTTATGCTTACGTCTATTACCACAAGTGTGATCTACTTCAAGGTCAACAATTTGTTCGTGAGCATTCTGCAGGTTCTGCAGGCTGCTCCTGTGTTGAGAGAAGTCCCTAACAAGGTCTCTAACATTGTTGCCAAAGTGATGGGAAGTCTCAGACATGGCCTTCTGGTGGCAAGTAATATATAGGACGGTCCCAAGTAAAAAGCAAATATTTTCCATTTTTTGAAAAATGCAACTGTTGACATTGATGTGAGTTTTCTAGGCTCAACTGAATGTTTGGCTGACCAGGATATGCTGACTAAATGAACAGTAAATTATTCATATATATCTAGTCTGTATATCTTCCCCCTCCCAATATCCTGCTCCCTTTAGCCTTTTAGAAATATTTTTTCTAGTAAGTTCCATCAATAATATACCTAAAATATTAGTTAATTTTCTTATCAAGTAGTTTGACTCCCTGATTCTACAACTCAATTTAGATATTGGAGCTTGCAGTTCACCATTCTAAGGCAGATGAATGTTTCTGTAGCATTCTCTGATTGTACAGAGAACCAGTTTAGCATGTGTGCATCCAATGTCATGTTCCTTTGGTATTGATTTAAGTCGTTCCTCATCATATCTACCAACTATCTTTGTTTGGTGAATTTTAAAAGCAATTAAGGCTTATAGTTTATTTAATGCAACCTCATTTCTTAAATCCTTTGTATGTGTGTGTGGGGAGGGTTTGGGTGGTGGGATGGAGTGTGGTGGGTGTGTGGGTAGGTGGGTTGGTGCAAGCATCCATGAGTGTATGTCTGCATGTATTGTGTATGGGTGTGTAAGGCTGGTAGCTGATATCATATTAGCATTACATCATCATTAATCTATGTTCAGCAATGTCCAACTGCTATGCCAGTTTGCCTCTTATGAACCTTAACTTGAACTACTTCCATGGTATTAACTACAGCTTTAGCCAGTGGCCCGTGTTGTCCCTAAATATTTCCCTACACCTTTAACCTTGATACTAGTCCTATATAGCTATGTTCTTTATCCGAAACTGTAGCCTTTGTCCTACTCTTAGCCTTGGCCTTTACCATAACCTTGGCCTAGCACAATTCTAGCCATTGGTCTGGCCCTTATCCTACCTAGCCTGTCGCAGGCCAATCTCTGAAACCTGACAACAGCAACCACCACCCTAGTTAATCCAAGCTATGCAGTAGTCCAACTATGCTTTAAGCTAGTCCAGGTAAGAGACACAGAGTATGCTTAAACTAAAGTTATATATCACACATACCAAGCACAATTTATATCTGTGGCCAGTTCTGGGCACCAGTCAAAACCAACTCCCTTAAATAGCTTATTGGCCCGAGTTGCCCACGCTGCCTTACAAGGTAATGTCTGCCACCGTCAACAGCCCAATGAGGAGCTGCCACATACATTATATCATACACACATGACTCAGTCTATACTTGCATGCAACATTTAATTGTTCTATTTCATTCTCATATATTTGGGCACTTAGTCTCTGCCAGTGAGGAAGCTGTCCCCTGGAGCATAGCCATTTTCTGGCCTTATTATAGCCAATCTGATGTTAGCCTATGATGGAGATTTTTTCAACTACTAATTTTTCTATGATACATCAGAGGTAATTCCATTTATATTATTTTAGGGGCAAAACTTAGATCCTGTTGTAGAGAGGAAAATATATTTTCTGGCTGGTGGGACCGGAAGCCATGCAGCTTATTAGAATTGGACAATTCTAGGATAGGTAATGTTAATATTGAAAGTTGCTATGCGTTATAGCATGCTATAAAAATAATGTTTGCAGCTCAGCTTGTTTGCTTCCCATACAGAAGACATATTATTTTGAGGTATTTGTCCTTTCTTCTTCAAAGTATGTGTCGCAATTTCTTCAAAGTATTTCTTGAGCTAAGTCTTTGGTCAGGGGGGACAGTTGCATTTTTTAAATTTTTTAAAACTTATTCCGCAAACTTCATGGTATGGACTTCATATATAGCTTAAAAGATAGGTCTCTCTGTATGCTCTCTTTTGCTACTAAAATATTTTTCATATGTATAACTATAGGCAAGTTACTAGACATAAAGTGGAGGGACCTCAAAACCTGAATGCCTGAACCTCCACATAAATATCTCCAGATTGCCAAGTGCTAATTAGTCAGTGGGCCCTCCTCTATTCAATTAGTGTTTGCTAAAACGTAAGTACGCGGTCGAGCGCGTGGGTGGAAACTTATTATTAACGAAATTCATTTTCCACCCGCGCGCTTGACCACTATAGTTGCCTAATAAAAACACTCATTGAATAGAGGAGGGCTTCCTGGTACTAATTTCAAATCTTTGCAATCTGGAGATATTTATGTGGCCAATTCAGGCATTCAGGTTTTTGAGGTTCCCTCCACTTGTAGCTCCCGTAACTTAGCTATAGTTATGAAAAATATTTTAGTATCAACAGAGAGCACAAAGAGAGACCTATCGTTTTAGCAAGTCTATACCATGAAGTTTACCGAATCTATGGAGTTATAAAGTGGTAACCACAACAAAACAAAAAACAACCAAAAAAAAATGTGGGTCACTCTCCCCCAAAAAATGCAACTGTCTCCCCTTACATACTCAGTAAGGATGTTTAAACACAAGACATAATAATGTTTCTTATCTTGAGGAACAGAACATAAATATTCAGCTGCAGACAGAACACACTCCATCTGTCAACAGAATATGGTAAATCATGAGCCTATTGCAATATTTGTAGCTAGTTCAGTCAGATGATATCCTACCGACATACCAATCATTTGGCTACATTTTATGACAGGCATGGCGAATTAAAGATGGTTACAACACATGTTATCTTGTGAACTGGCAATCATTCACGAATTGTGCTTCATAATGCTGTCTAGCGTACTGGTGCTTTGTTGAGGACATACGCTTTAGGATTATCTGGATATCCAGCAGGTAGTCTCACAAGCCGGTGCAGATAAAACCTGCAACCGGAACAAAACCATTGAGCAGCGAACGAATCCGTGATTTTTTCGCGAGTAAAACTCCTAGCACACGCCCTTCCGGGTTTTCGACGGACCATTCTAGTAATTGTTAGTACTCGATCGATGATGACTGGAAAGTTTCTTTTGTCTTCACTAGCTGTGCTATGTTACCTACGGTATAAATGTACTGGACAGCTCCCCCAATACAACTTGGCTGAGCCATCTTTAATGGACTACCCAGGCCTGCAGGTAGATAACGAGGGAAGGGCCTTTGTAGCTGAAGGAAATCAGCTGCTCAGGTTGAGCAGTGACTTGGTTCTCGAGCAGATGGTCAGCCTTTCTAGTCGTGCTGTCAATATTTCCATCAGTCCTGACGGGGAAAAGCTGATGGTGTGCCTAGTAGATGACCTCTCCTGTGTAGTCTATGACACTAGTGACCTATCAGTTCCACCTACCAACACTGGTATAAGTCTACTCGGTGTTGACAGTGTTGTTCTCTTCTCCACTGAAGGCAGCTTCTATGTGGGAAGTTATGTTTCCATAATGGGAAGCAGTGTGCGTGGAGGTATAAGACTGAGCCAGTATATCTATGGAAATGGAACCAATAGTGTGATACGTACTTCTACATATGATGTTGCTACCTCGACATTTACAAGAAATTTTTTATCAGGTTTTGTGAGCGGTAACTTTGCCTATTTTGTAGTGTATGATCCAAATGCATTTCAAGATATGCGAGTAATGAGAGTGTGTCATGCGACTGGTTGTCCAGGGAACATTGCCCCATGTGGATTTACAGCTCTCTATGAGGAGGACATAAGGTGTGGAGGTACTCTATCAATTCTAGATGATGGTACATGTGGAGCATCTGTGGTGGAAGATTTTGGCGGTAGACAAGGGACTACCATGATATTATCCAGGTGTCGCCAAGGTTCAACTTCAAGCAACGTTGTGTGCTCCTTCAATCTGTCATCTGTGGACAGTACCATGGATATGAGATATGATGGCTGTAATGCCAGCACAATACGGCAAACAGAAGTAGCATGGATAGGCCTGCCATCTCCATGTTCTGGAGTGAATGTAAGTGATGTAGAATGCAAATAGCAAAATGTTGATGTAGAAGAATTTTTGTAAGCACAATTTTAAGGCAAGAAGCCAAAGTGATAAGATGGCGTTTATGAAACATCCTGTTTTCAGTGCATTTGTTGCCGCGCAACAAGGCCATATATATTTGCTTTTGATGGGTTTTGATGGCATATAAAAGTTGATGGCATATAAAAGTTGATGGCATATAAAAGGAGGTGGCATGGCATAAATATTTGCTCTTTCACGAGTGGTCTTCAATGGTTACATGTGTACTTGAATTAGTTAGGCTGCTTTACTTGTTAAAGCAGGGGAAATGTGCCTCAAAAAACGTCGTCGAATTGAGCTAGACCTAACTTTCACCACCATATGCTGCCATATAACTCATGAGTTTAACAATTGTAGAGATGCCTTTCTTGGCCGACTGGATCAAGCAAAACAGATTTTCTCTACAGACTGCTCAGTGGACTATAGCCAGCTGTTGTTGTCTCTGCTGGATAGGTTGGAGGCCTACTCAATTAAGCAGCAGAAGCAACAGGTGAACACTGTCTTGTCAATATCTCTGCTGGATCAGGTTAGTATGTGAAACCATGTATATAAGGACTACTACTAAGCTACGTGCATTATTACACGGTAATATTTATAGGCATTATCACTGATCAATCTGATATTGGAGACCCATTGTTATGTGTGAACAGAGTGTCTTGAGCAGCTTGGTGACTGGTCTGACTCAGTCATGTAGTTGTGTGAACAACATGGGATGCAGACTCATACAAATAGGTAAAATTTCTGGGATTACGTCAACATCCCACACATCTGGCAAGTCGGTCTTGGTGGCTTTATGCTCTACATATAGAGTATCCCAATTTTATTACAAATTACTTGTGTCCCGATCTTGGTAGGCAACTTCGTTGACAGTGCATATGTCGATTGACTCAATGTTGGTGTTCGAAGTGGAGCAGTATCAGACTGAGTGTGTTGTATGACAATGCACTCTAGCAACGCAATCTGGCCCAGACATTCTATTTAGAAATGCTGAAATATCATCCAGCAATGACTGGGTGTACAGTTAATAATTATTTGTACATAGGAGAGAGGAGCAAAACAAAGATGTATGCGTGCATGTGTGTATAACTACCCCTTCTAGCATATATATCTATCCTTGGCCTTGGTTGTTCCTTGCTATTTGGTGAGTTGCCACCTAAATATGACTATTTCCCTGCCCGAAGTGTTACTGCAAGAATGAAATGTGTATAGTATGTGTACTGGTTATAAGTATATAGGTCCCAGCAAAAAAGCCGACTGGTTGAAGCTTTGAATCTTGCAGCTCTGAGGTCAAACTTTATGAAACACCAACTCTTTTTATATGCTACGACAATGGGAATCTGTGCAAGTACTTATATACTAGGGTATATAAACCCAACCTTCTCGTTTAAGATATTGCAGACATGTACTCTATAAATATAATGCTATTAATAATGGTTGGTTTTGTATATAAAGCATATGCCTGTCTCTTTCTGGGATTATTCTTGAAATCAATGAGAACAGTTATACCACATGGTGGCAGTGGTGAAGTATGGCCCAAATATATCTCCAACCTCCAGAGCCCTTTAAGGTTGGACGATACCATTAACTAGTAGGTGCTATGTGGTTACACTTTATAGCTCCATAGATTCTGCACACTTCCTGGTGATATGGACTTGATGTATACCTCAAATGATTGGTCATTTGTGCACTCTCTTTTGATACTAAAACATTTTAACTATACCCAACTTACTGGAGCTAAAGTGGTGTACCCTCAAAACCTGAGTGCCTGATTTAATAACTCCTGTTTGTCAAGTGCTAGACAGCTTAAATTAGCACCAGCGGCTAGAGCAAACCCTTCTACACACCACAAGTTTTTTATTAGGCGATCAAACTTGAGTACGTGGTCAAGCATGTGGTTGGAAAATGAATTTCCTTAAAACATTTCTTAAAATTGAGCAAAATCCTAGATGGACCTTCAAGAAAAAAGCTGAATGTTATGGGTATGTTTGATGCATCTCTCATGGCAACAAAATGACGAGGCAACCCATATTTGTATATAGTTGTTGGTCTGAAGACTAACTTACTAGGACTGCCAGCTATATCTGCCCTAAATCTTGCACTGTCAAGGGAAAATCTGACATTCAAGCTAGCATAAAGAAGAAGTATCTATTGGTCTTGGCCTTGGCAATCTAGGAGAGGAGTATGAAGTGAAACTCAAGGTTGATGCTAAACTCTCTCTTGGCTCCAAGATGCATTCCATTACTCTAAGGCCAAAAGTGAAAGAAGAGCTTACCAGGATGAAATCTATCATTTTCATATCCAAAGTGGATGAGCAACACCTTGGTGTGTTGTAGTGCCAAAGAAAGCTGAAGCAATTCGAATTTGTGTCAACCTCAAACCTCTAAATGATAATGTCCTCAGGTAGGTACATTCACTGCCAAAAGTGGATGACACTCTCACTCAGTTAACAGTTAACAGGAGCCAAAGTTTTCGGCAAACTTGATGCGAAATGTGGATTCTGGAAAATTTATTATGACCTTCATCACTCCATTCGAATGTTATTGCATCAACAAGCTACCCTTCGGCATATCTAGTGCACCAGAACACTTTCAGAAACAAATGAGCAGAATATTCTCAGGACTAGAAAGGACTCTCTGCTTTGTCCTAGTTTGGAAAGGACAATTAGGAGCATGATATTCGCCTAACAGCAGTGCTTGAACGCATTAAAGCAGTGGGAGCTGCATTCAACCTGAGCAAATGTGAGTTTTTGTGAAATGAAGCCACCCATAAATATTCCAGACAGATTCCAGTATGGAATCATTCACGTTCCTGGGAAATACCTCTACACAGCTGATGCCTTATCAAGAGCAACCTTCATCAACAGTCAACAATGATACCAGACTACAAGAGGAAACAGAGAGCTCGATGGAACTATGCACTCATCTTCCAGCCAGCAATGGAATAGTGGAGGAATATCAGAAAGCACGAGCCACCGACCCTATTTTTTCACTTGTTACTAGCTTCTGCCAACAAGGTTGGCCAAACGAGAACAACATCTCTCCAGAGATCAAACCCTACTGGCACACTCTTACTTTATGGCAGACGTATAGTCCCTAAATATCTGAGAAGGCAAACTCTCCAAAAGATCCACACAGGCCACGAAGGAATACAATGGTGTTGTCTTTGTGCCAAGTCCTCAGTGTGGTGGCATGGAATATCACAGCTATCAACAACATGATAAAGCAATTCACACCAAGGAGTGAACCAAAGATTCCAATGCTACTTCCTTACTATCCTGATATCATCTGATTTATTCCAACTCAATGGATCCCAATACATTGAGATTGTTGATTATTTTTCAACATAGCCTGAAGTCATGAAATTGCCAGCAACTACATCCCATCACATCATCAAAGTTCTTAAGAAGATCTTCTCCCATCATGGGATTCCTGAAACTGACAATGGACTTCAGTATTCATCAAGAGAGTTCTCAGACTTTGCAAGATCCTATAATTCCAACACATCAACAGCAGTCCCCATTATGCACAAAGCAATGGACATGTAGAAAAAAGACAGTGACTCTCACCAGCTGAACCTCTAATGGGGAGACAGCTTCGAGCAAACATTCCTGTACACATGGATAAGTTCAGCCCAGATTGGAAGTATTTGGAACAGTTTTGTCTACAGAACAAAGATTTCGAAGAATGACAAGAAAAATTTCGACCACCATCACAGAACCCATCCACTCTCAGTACTTTCCAGACAACACTGAAGTATGGGTTACCACAGGAGACCAACCAATACCACCAGGACGTGTAATGTCATCTACAATAACACCTCGATCGTATCTAGTGAATATCAGGAGAAAACCTGATCCAAAGATGCATCCGATTATGACTCAATCTCGACTGGCACAGCTAGCCATCCTCCTGATAGACTTTAACTCGATCCCAGAGAAAGGATATGTGGAATGTGACACTCAGCACATATCAGTTTACTAGTGGTTAGTAATATCCTGTATATATGTATTTCCTGTGGTTACTGATGCTAGATCATGCAGACATGTAGTATACTGTATAAATATCATGCTATAATAGAATGGTTAGTTTTGTACATGTCTGTCTTGTTCTGGGATCATTCAATGAGAACAGTTATACCACACATTTGTTGCGCATTCTTGGCTAAGTAGTCATGGATTTGTAGCATAACTAAACAGTGGTTGCAAGCTGGGAGCTTGACCAGTTTTCTCTCTCTTGCCTCAGCAAGTCACAAGAATAATGGCTTTTTACTTTTAGGGGAACTCTTTCATGAAGAAGTTTAAAGTAAAGTTTTCATGGATAGGATGCAGATTTAGCTACTACTACTTACTCTAGTCAAGTTGAAATTCACCAACATTCTTAATTTAGTAACTGATATTTTTGAAACTGTGCAAACTGCTGTTTGTATGCTTATATAGTGATACAATGCTGTAATTACAAACATTTTCCTCCTTTAGTTTACTAGCAGGTGTGACTTCAGCAAACCACTAGATACTGTAATCCCTGATCGTGTGGACACACCAGAGCTGAACGAAATTCGTGGTACAGATATAGTTAATATTGGATCTGGTCAAGGAGACATCACAGTGTCTCTGGCACTCATAGTGGATGATGTCTCTCTAGTGGTTGCAGGCTACAGCACAAACTCCAGAACCTCACATTTTGTTGGTTTTGTAAGTTAATTTATATTAATTATTATTTATTATTATTATTATTTATTATTATTTTATAGTTTGAAGCTACTGGCACACTAGTCAGTTTGGGCAGTGTTATTGATGAGCGTGACTTCTCTTCTTCAGTACAGTCACTACAGTGGCAGAGTGGACTAGACTTTGTCATGGCAGCTTCACTATCTAAGGTAAGTTATATTTGATATACCATGTCCATATATAATTGCTTGTTCAATCCAGGTGGTGAGGATTCCCTTAGAGGAGTGCTCCTCCAGTGAGAACTGCTCTAGCTGTGTAGGCAGCAGCAACCCTCTGTGTGGGTGGTGTGTGGTGGAGGACAAGTGCTCCAGAGTGTCCAAGTGCAGAGATGGAAACTCCACCAGCAGCACTCGGTGGATACGCACCAATCCTTCAGAGAGTAGCATAAACCTCTGCATTGTAAACTCTGTCACACCCAAACGGTTTCTTCTAGATAACCAGGAAGTGGTTGGTTTTAACATAAACAGAATAATTATTAACATTTATAAGAAGTACACAGATTTTTATCCCGAAGGTCCCCATCAGCAGTGCAATAGTCAAATAGTTAGTCGGTCACTATATTATAGTACTTATTGAGGGGAAGTTCTGTCAACTCACCAAAAAAAATACTGCTAGAAACTAAAATGATTTATTCATGCACCTTCTTTCCATTAACCATTGACAGGCAAGGGTATAATGTTATAGCTAGTCAGTTTCAGTGTCACATGATCAGATTTTGGTCTATGCACAGTTATCGTCTTGCATCACTTTGTAATAAAGTCATTTGTAGATATTCATTCCACATTAGGTACCTGTAGCCACTATTCAGAGAGTCTTAAAAATTCTTTTTTGTGGTTACAATTTTAGAGCTGCATAGATTCTATACACTTTACTTGATGAATAGCTCAAAAGATAGATCTGTCTTTTTGCACTGGTTTAAAAAATATTGCATATTACCATGTCAAAGTTACATACCTGCAGCTAAAGTTGGGGTACTTCAAAATCTGATTGCCTCAACTGGCTGCAGGTGTAGCTACCTATTGGCAAGTGCTAGGCAGCTGTGATTACATGTGTAGAATATATACTGTGCTTGCATTAGATGAGAGTAGCAATTAGTCTGCAAGTGGTCCCTTTTTCTTCCATGGCAACCTGTCTGACATTTTCAATGACCATGATCCCACTGGTAATTACAGCTGCCTAGCACTTTCCAATAAGGGACCAAATTGCACCCAGTTCTGCACTCAGATTTTAAGTTAAACAAATTTTGCTGCATTTGACTTTGGCATGGTTATACCTATGCATTATTTTAGTATCAAAAGAGAGCATGCAGAGAGAACAATCTTTGATTTATATAAGTTCATATAGTAAAGAGTGCAGAATCTATGGCCAAAGTTATACATATAGCACAATTGTTCCATCTATAAACATTCTTGTATCATTCATCTATATTATCATTCCATTCCAATTCCATGTGCCATATGTATCATTCCATCATTTTAGCCATGCAAATCATTGATTATATTAGTTAGACAGTAATCACAATATTTAAATCCCACTAACCACAAGTGTTATCATTTTTTGTCTTATTTCCAGCTATCAGTGGCAGTGGGTGGACCAGGGCTGCCAGATCTCTTACTACCTGATGAGAGATACTCCTGCCAACTGGCAGATAGTGGAGGAAGGTTCAACATCATGGTCCCTGCACTGGCAGTTAACATAGGCACCAACTATACCTGCAATATCACTGACAGAGTCCCTTCATATCCTGGAATCACAGCAGGTAGGAGTAGCAAGGAACTATGGGTGCGTACCAGTTATTGTATTTTTTGTTACTTTTGTGTGGCAGTGATCAACTTCAGTTTTGTCAGTTCTCGAGCTAACATTCCTTTTGGAACCAAAAATGCTGCTATAACCATCTACAGATGTAGTACGACTTCTAAGTAAGGGCACTATTTCAGTTATAATGTGACATTGTCACAAGACAATTGTTCTTACATAATTAATACAGATGCAGTATTTGTCTTCAGACTGTAAATGGTTGTGGATGGTGTGTGATCAATAAACTCTGCAGAGGAACTGCAGCAGACTGCATCAACCCCACCAACCTCTTACAAGTATGTAATTATGTATAGGTATATATATATATATAGCCACAAACCTTCAATATTTCTTCCATAGCTGGATGGAGGACAGACATTCCAGGATCTGTGTCCATTGCTGGACTTAAAGGATGGGACCTCTAATTACACTCTACCTGTTGGAATCAACACTGAACTACAACTCACTACCAGAAATCTTCCTCCTATGGTGAACAAAGATATCTTGAAATGTTTTAAATGGAAGTGAATATCATTCATGCTGTGTACAGGTGTTAGGGTTCAGCTATGTGTGCCTTATAGGTGGAACAACTGTAATGGCTACTAGGATTAATGACACAGCTATCAATTGTCAAATCAACTCTGATCAGGTTTTTTAATTGATGTATTTCTTCATAATGATATTCATTGCCTTAATTTTCCAGTTAACAATAAGTGGTGCTACTAAAGTGGCAGGGCTTAACATTATCTGGTCCAATTCAGTTGGTGTGAGTCATACAATAGATGCACTCAATCCTGTCACTGGTGAGTAAAGTTTCGTAGTATTTTGGATTGTGACTTTGGGTTTTATATCAATTTCAGTTACTATTTACAACTGTCGAAAGACGGCTGTGGATTGTTCTTCATGCATTGGCAGAAGGGACCAATTCGATTTCTTTTGTGGCTGGTGTGATGATACTCTGGTGCAATGTTCCATCTTTGAGGAATGCTCCGCTTCACCATTCCTCATTAGTGGTACACTGTGTCCAACCCAAATCATCACTAATATCTCCCCCACTTCTGGTCCACCTGAGGGGGGAACCATCATCACCATCACTGGGAGTGACCTTGGAGTCTCCTTGGCTGACTTTGAAACACCTGGTGGCATCACTATCAATAATATTGCATGCACTCCTCTAAGTGAAGTCTATATCTCGGGTAGGCAGGTTCTCTGCAAAACTGGTGCTATAGCAGCGGGAAGTTATCCAGTTCTAGTCAAGCTCCTAAGAAATACAGGGATAGCCTCTGCCATGTCTTCCACATTTAAATTTGTGGCAGCTACAGTGTTTAATGTGGAGCCAACTTTTGGCCCCATAGCAGGGGGCAGTGTGTTGACTATCAATGGCACTAACCTCAACATAGGGAACTCTGCTACAGTCAGAGTGAATGGAAACTCAGGACCGGAGTGCAGTGTCATGTGAGTGTAATAATAACGTTGAGGTAATAAGTGATCAGTAATCAACTCTCTACATACACAGATCTAGGCTTGCTACGAGGATCACCTGCACCACCCCCAATGTCACTTCTATATCTGAAAGTCCTGGTCTTGTGGTAGTGCAGATTGACCATCAGATTATATCTGATCCTGCAGCTCAGTTCATGTATCGAAGCAACCCTAATTACACCTCCATTTATCCGCAGTTCACCATTCCAACGTAAGTTAGTGTGGGTTCTGTAGCATTCTCTAATTGTAGATAGTTTCTGCTTATGTTTTTGCTTTTCAGTGGAGGAGTTAACATTACCTTCACTGGAACTGATCTTGATGTGGCCAAGTATCCTCGACTCATCTTCAATGGTGTGGAAGTGAGTTTTTCTTGACAACTAACTATCCTTCACTAAGTGATGATCTCTTCTCCTCCCAGTCTCCCTGTTATATTGTGTACAGCACTACCCTCACCTGCATAACTCCTGTGGTGAAAACCAGTACAGGCATGGTTAGGTATGAATTGAGGCTGGATAATGCCCCTCCTCCTGACTTCACTGTCCCTAGCTTTCAGCTGTCAGTCAGACCTGACCCTGTTGTGGTCAGACTTGTTACACTGTCAGTAGACACAGACTTGGAGTCTGCATTTATGGAGATTGAAGTAAGAATTTAATTTTAATTTTATTTTACTATCATTGTTACTAATATTTACAAGAAATTTTTTGATAATCAACTTAAATTTTTTTTTTTACATTTTGGCCTTAAGCTCTACCCTCTTTAGTGTTGTTGTTGTTATTATTGTTTTGTTAAAAAAATTACCTTTAATATATGAATAGTTCCAGCTTGAGCAAGTTTAGCCATGGTGTGTGATATTCCGTAACTCCTCTATTAGAAACTGCCCCTCTAATTGTAACTGCCCCTGCGATTGTAAATTCCCCTCTAATTGTAATGAGTTGCACTTTCTCAATTGGTAATAGTTACCTCCCTTCCAATTGTAACTGCAGGCAAATACCAAAAAAGACACACCAAATAATTTCGCATTAGGCTTATAAATTGAGTGGTTCCAGATCTGAAATAATCAACATGCAGGCCAGCTAAAGATCTCATTTTCGATTCTAAATATTTCTTTCTTTCTTTTGTTAGTTTGGCTTGAATAACTGGTCATATTAATGAGTCATCTGACTGCAGCCAAGTGAGGTCTTAATCAGATTCCAAAGAATCTACTGCAATGCCTGACTCTTGATGTTCAACATGACTCAATCAATTCTTGAGAGTGTAGCTGAATATGCATGTTGGTGGCAATGTGGAAATCATATTCTTGGATTTGCTCTAACCATCTTAGCCATTTGGCCTTCAGGTCTTTAAAATTTCTGAGCCAAGTGGGCGATGCTTAGTCTGTTTGAAGAGTACTCGTGGCCAGTTAAAAAATGGTCTGAAGTCATTTGTGAAAACCATTACAACCAGAAGTTCTCTCCTTGCGAAGTCTGGCTATCTTAAAAACCTGCATAAAATGCTAATCAAATCAAAGAACTGTCTCCTTGGTAAACTTCGGAATTGATCATTAGACTATCTTTTCAATTTTGGCTGGGTCAAGGGAAACTCCTTTATTGGAAACTATGTGGCCTAGGTACTAAACTTCATATTTCAGGATGTAGCATTTCTTAGGTTGTAGCATTAAGTCAGCCTGGGCAACATTCGATCAAAAACGAGTTTGTGGTATGACTAGTATTCTTCAAATCTTCCATGATTACTATATTGTCAATGTACACTAGACCATGTGACCGCTGCAAGCCAGCTAACACCAAATCTATGAGCCTTTGTAATGTTACAAGTACATTGCACCATCTGGAACTCGAGCAGACTTTCTGTTGTGCAGAAAGTAGTCCTATATTTATCTTTCTTCGTGACCCTGTAGCCACTGAAGTCTAGTGTTCAAAACCACTGTGAACCACTCAAGTATTAAGTACTGGACCTCCACACATGGCAACCTTTCCCCCTTGGGACTTCCAAAACACACACTACAATGTGTACTGGATCTGAAATTTCAGCCAAAACATTACTTTAATGATCTTGCATAACTGCATTGTGTCTGTCTCCATGCCAAATTTGAGCTTGTCTTTAATGATTAATCTTATCTTTTTAGGAAGTTGGCACACAAAATTATTACTTGAGTAGTTGATGGACTCACCACCACGAAATAACATTTGAAACTTGCTGGATCCTAGCCAAGGTCCACCTTTATTGATCCATAAACTTGCAGTGGCATAGCTCAGGTTTTCAATCTGCCATTTCTTATAGAGCAAATCTCGTCCAATGTATCATTTCATACTGATGCTCCTATGTTCATGAGTAGAGAGAAAGGCATACCTATACCATTCACTGAGTCCTTGACACTCTAACCGCCTATAGGTGTAACTAAAGTAATCATAATTATATGGAATTTGAGTCACCACTACATCACTAGTTACCACCAGGAGTTGGTGCAGGCAGTGTCTAGTTTACCTGTTGCTGTTGAAGGGAGCAACACTGCCTTGCAAACACCCTGTTTTGCCAACAGGTGAGGTCCTGTCCTTGTTGCAAGGAGCCTCTAAGCCTCCTACCATATCCTCTCTCGTCTGATCATTAAGTGATAGTATTTTGCCTGTGGTTGGTCGCTTCCCCTCTACAAGCAAGCTGTTACAACATATCAACTAGTCCCTCAGATATAACCGCTAGATTATCATTAGACTCTTGTCTTACTGGACAAATGGCACTCTGCTCATCTTCTTGAGTACATACTCTACCCAGGCAATAGTTATCTTCAGACAGGTTAGGACACCAGCTCCAGAGTAGCAGTCTCACAGCTGTATCTAGCATTTAGGGAGTCTCGTTTGACTCCAAACGTGACATGGGGGTGGTGCAGTAAAGTCAGGTAGGGGTTTGGAGCCATCTTTCTCTTGTTATGTTGTCCAAGTGGGAGATGCTTTATCAATCGCAGGTTATCAGACAATATGTCCAACTCTTGTCCTTCTTTAGCCGACGTGTTTGCAGTTTAGCCTGGAAGCATGTCTTTTGGCTGGGAGGTTCAAAGTGCTCCTTTAGTTATTTGGTTGCCTCGCCTAGCTCCTCTGGTTCACAATCATGGACTGCAGATAAGATCTTGCAGACTACAACAATGTATTCGAGGCTGATGAGGGAATGTAACAGTTATATTTACAATAATATATCTTCAGACAACAGCATCCTTTAAAGTCCAAGACACCACCAGTAGACATTGCTATCACAGAAAATGATTTAACATCTTGGATACAACATACACAACTGCTAAGTAAACCCACAAGAGTAAGAAGTACAAACGTGATTCTAGTGAATAAAGATACATGAAATAAGTAATACACTTCATTGATTTCTAGAATTTTCTCCCACGTTCTTGTTGGCTAACTTCATCTCACTTAGATCTGAATCTTGTGGGGCCAAAAGCAGCGGTAATGCTGGTCACCCTATAGTGGGGAGACTGGGAAACTCCCCTAGTAAGTAAAAAAAAAAATAGGTTTGCAATTCTACTGATTTTTAAACTGAAAATATAGCAGTTTTATCAATATTATTATGTGACCTGACCAGATATAATATCATAAAGACCTAAATAGTTAGAGAGAGAGAGTCAGAGAGACATAGAGTACAGGATGTATTCATCCACATCTATTACTGCTATGTGGAGTGGCTGAAGATGGATGAGAACCTCTTTACTATATCCACAAAGTCATTAGTGACTATCTTGAGGCTTAGTTCCTTCGCGAATTCCTTATGCACTGAGCATATCTTAAGATGATTGATGCACATTATAGTACTGAGGTAAGCCTTCACCCTTCTCAGTGCACTGGCACGTTCACAGAGCTGATATTTGTTCCTGGCATAACCAAAACAATCTTGACCAAGGACATGACCTCTGGTATGAGGGACCAGATCTTTTTGTTGTTTTTGAGGGAATATATGACCATATGGAATGTATCGCCCCCTTCATCTTGACTGAAACACTGATAGGACTCTGTTATTGATAGCTGAATTCACAGGATATTAAGTTTAAAGAAGAGATGGAATACACTTTGGATGGTTTTCAGGAGGCATTTCCTATTATCCTCCTTTTGACTCTTGAGCTGCTCCTTCAGCTGCTCATCATATGACCTGGTTGGTTCAGCAGAACAGATGTTTTCCCAGGTTGAACAGTCACAACATGCTGATCAAGAATCATGTGCAAGGGAACTGTGTCCAAGAGACTGTTAATATATAGGAGTGGTAGAATAAGACAGACAGGGAGAGAGATTAGAGAACTATTAGAGATAGACCAGTTAGTAGGATTATTTTCGAATACTGTTATTGTCCAAGAATTGACTGTTATTGTAATATCTATTGTATACTAAGAGTGTAGTAGTTATTACTGGGACTTACCAGCCGCTCTTGAGATAAGAAGGAAAAGTTGATTTAACTAAGAGTGGCTAAGTGTGTGGTCAAACTAGAACTTGACTAAAGGTGGATAAGTTTCAGGTTAAGAGTTTGGTGTTGGATGCAAGAGTGACCTAAAGGGAGAGGTCATTCTTGTATCACAGGGTTTCAACATCATATGTGATGAATGGCATGCATGGATTCTTCAGATTCATTTTCAGATTCTTCTCGGCTATCTTCAACCTGTGCATCAGCTTGGCGATCAGAGTCATCTGATTTTGGTCTTGACCTGCATCATCATATTATTGTCCTCAAACTGTTGTCTCTTGTGTGTACTTTGACAATAGAGTCTTGTATTTTAGCCACGATTCACTCTGCACTAGATAGCTTCTAGAATATTCAAATACATTTGGCCTAGAACAATCAGTATTGCAATTTTCGCACTAATTAATCATGAATGTGTTAACGATTACTATGCGGGTTTTTTTTTCAATATCAATTCTGATGGTACCTTCCAGTGGTGTGTGAAAATCGCTTGGAAAAAGAAGAAGCTGCTTGCCAAAAGTAGGGGGGGGGGCTGGGGGAATGGGGGGGGGGGGGGGACACAACACACCTAGCCCCACTCAACCACCCACCCTAAAGGAAATACCCCCCTGCCAAACACATGTCTGTCCGTGTATATGCATTTGTATGAATGAAAGTGTGTCTGCACTTATGCAGTCGATAGCTGTTATCAATATTAGACTATCAGATTGCTGTGTCAGTTTGCTCTTATCTATTGCACCCTTTCTTTAGCCCCTCCACTGGAACTAATCACAGCTTTAGTGATCAGTGTCATGGTGTTAGCCCCTGCTATTTCCGTAACCCTATTGATATTCTTAGTCCTGGTATTAGTCCTAACTTGGCTCTAATCTTACCACTACATTGTAGCCTTTGTGCTTGCCACCCTTGCTGTAACCTTAGCCATTGACCTGACCCTTATCCTAGCCATTGCTGGCCCTTATCTATATGCGATTATTCCACTAATGGTTGATTTAAGATGATATCATTTATATTATATTAGGGACAAAACTTGGATTCTGTTGTAGAGAATGAGATATTGGTTCTGGTTGGTCGGAAGCCATGCAGCTTATTATCTGTGACCAATTCTAAGGTAGGTAATGTCAATGTTTAAAGTCGATATGCACTTCAATAGAAAGAATGTTTGCATCAAAGCTTGTAGTTCATGTCTTTCTGCCCACAAAACACGGCCAATACAAACTAAGTTTCTACAACTTTGTGTACTAAAAGTTGTGAGAAAGTGTGAATGAAGGAGGCATCACATCAGCCTAGCACCAAAGTGTGCGCGGTTCAATTGAGACTGTGGAATGAACTTGCCTGACCGCTGGGAAGCCACTCTCAAGAGTCTGAACTTGAAGCCACAACCATCATAATGTTTCTCTATTCAGTTCTTTATTGTTCTTTGTTAAAAATATCAAGCATGTATATCAAGCATGTATTTATTTTATTATTATTAATATTATTATTGTTGTTTTATTTTTATTAAAAAAAATTAAATTTATTTATATTTCTTATTATTATTTTATTTATTTTTTATTTTGTTATTATTGCGTACATTTAGTGTTAAATTATTATTATTATTAATTATTATTATGTTATTAATTTTTATTATTTATATATTATTATTATTGTTGTTGTTGTTGTTATACATTATTATTATTATGTATTTATTTATTTTATTTTTATTATAATTTTTTTAAATTAACTTTATTTATTTTTCCACATCTGGTTCTCAAGCTGGCCAAGTGTGCCAGGATGTGGTTTGTATAATATGGCAAATAGCTAGACACTAAGCTCACGCAAGTCGTCGTATCTGATATACAGAACATCAACTGAGAAAGTCATTAGAAGAATTTTTCCCTTCTTGATCATGGATCTATCTATGTATCTATTTTACCCGCACATTTGCATGTCTATTCTTCTAATAGAAGACTCCCAAACTGTCCAAACCGCTTTGTCAATTGAGCAAAACACCTTAATTGGTAAAGTATCTTTAGTGGCACAAACCCTTGTATGTCAAGTCGATCCGAACAGCAGCTACATGTTTTCCTACCAACAGATGGTCAGTTGGTTTCCACACAACTTTACTCTTCTGATAATAATATGCACCATACACCTTCAACAAAATCCAGGTAACTACTTAGAAGGCAAGTATGTATATCAGTTGATTGCCTCAGAAGGTTATGACATATGTGACAATGGGTGACTATCAACACCTTTACCCAACATGGATATCTGCTCTTAAGGGGGGACTCTATGTCACTAACTAGACCTTCTTTTTTTTCAAACTTTTTTTTTGTCCAGGTACACAGATCAAGAAACTAGAAAGAGAACACTTCTTGCATGAGATTTGCCCTAACTTGGACTATATTTTTCAAAAAAATCTTGTTTTTTTGGCCGTAAAGCTCATAACTTTCCTACACTTCACTAAAAAATGATATTTATATATTTATATAACTGGATAGCTCTTCTAATGATGTATGTGACAAATTTTTAATGACTTAGTGTTGGCAAGTTATAGTGATTTGAAGTGGTGAGGTTTTTTGGATTTTCCCTGGTGTTTTCAAGTTGCAAAAGCAGTGGCCTGCCACTAAAAAAATAACAACATTTATTGATAATCTGTATATATGTTGCAGATTAGGGTCTCCTCTATCAGCTGACCAAATCTGGGACTTTGATCTTGATAATTAGGGCAGTTATGAACTTTTCTGCACGTTAGGTCCACTTTTTTAGGGATCTTGATGTATCTTCCGAGAAAATGTCTTCAGAGATATTCAACATATCATTAGGAAACACAATAAAATTACCTGTATAGAGTTAAAAAAGTTATGGTGATTTATAATACTTTGGTGGTGCTGACGTACAGTTCCCCCCCCCCCCCACCCCCCCACCCCAGGGGGGACTAGATGTAAAAAAAATATTTTTTTTATGGTTATTAGAAATAGGTACAAGTATTTTGTGGTTTTGATGTCTAGTCCCCCCTTAACCGATGTCTTCAAGAACTTCCCCCATATCTTTTTGGACATAAACAGTCTAGATGCATTGCACTACTATTTCAATCCCAGACTGGCATGGAATACATTGTTGAAATATGAAGTTGGAGCTAATCTAAGATATAGACATAATTATACCTGTTTACAGAGAGGGGCATGTGCAATGGCATTTTTGTAGTTGTCAAGCAGTTGGCAAGGGTTAACAACCAGCACATGATGCCTACAAATCTTTGTATTAGCCCACTGGTATGTTTGAGATCGAAGAGATGAAGGCTCAATAAGTCGTCAGGAGGAGACTCTGGAAAGGATCATCAAAATAACACATGACACAGCCTGTTTGAAGTCTTCTTCGTGATATGATATAGCAAAGATTATCTATCCAGACTGCATCAAGATCGAGACTGAGTGGATGTGCAATTAAAAGAAAGTCTTTCAGAAACAACTGTAAAGCCATGGAAGAGACTGTTCATTGCAGCAGTTGTGATCACCACCAAATTTGATTGCTCTCACCTTCAAACCACAACTAAAGTTTTATGACTATATATAAACAAAACAGTCCACTGGGCATGGCAAAGTTTAGGCTTATTTTTAATTGTTTTGTGACTGAGTTTGCAGATATCTTTTCTTTCAACCATACACACCTACAGCCATTAACCCAGATACCATTCAACTAGTGCAGTACAATACTACCATCATGACTGCATCTTTCAGACATATTTTGCTTAATGTGGAAGCTTTAGCACAAGGCTACACAAAGTATGACCTATTTTTGCCTGGAATCATTAAAAACAATTCTTGATGGATTTTTGGATTGCTAATAAGTTTTATTTGGACATAGAAAAGTGTTGCATCCATTACATAACTTTTGTTTGCTAGCCAAAATGGAGTTCATTTCCTGGATAAACTGCAGCTCATTGGCATTCTAATGGGACCTCTCTGATTTTTTTAGTAATTGTTACAAGAAAATTTTAGTGTTGGCAATATCAATTCAATTACCAATGAGTTAGCGGATTATCAAAAACATACCTACGAATTTTCTATTGAAAAAAAATATATATTTTTCTTCTTCTTCATCTGTTTTTTAAATTTTTTATTTTCAGATTCTCTGCATACCCCCAAACAGTCCAGAATTAGATAGTCAGGAAACTGCCTCGGTGAATGTAAGTGCATAATATTTGCTGGAGTATGTGTTTTTACTATTGTATTGCTAAAAAAAAAAGCAAGTTAATGCAAATAACATATCCACTGCCAAATATATATTCATGCTCCACATTCCTTCTGTATGATGGAGAACAGGAAATACTATCGAGTAACTTCTCCCATTTAGCATGCAGGGCAATATATGCTCAGAGAGATATTTCAAGATATATATTGGGCATCAGCCATATTGCTCATAGATCTAATTTCTAATACCTAATCTATATTACTCACAGATTATATGTGGGTGCTACCATCGTCTGCATATTGCGATGCAGAATAGAATTAGATAAGTCAGTCTAAATCAAAGGCTTCATCCACGATATTAACAATGCAAAAATATTTAGAGGATGTGGTCTATTTCAGGTTATACGGTCATTAACTTTATTATATGTTATGTCATCCAGGTCACCATAGGTCGTAATCTCAATTATCTATTAATGGACAGACTCATTATTGTGAGGCGAAATGCAGGAGACATGTTAACTGCAACTATTGTCATCTCTCTCCTGGTGCCAATAGTGGTCTTGGTTGGATGCGTAATAATAGTAATCATCATTGTGCTTCATAGAAAGAAAAAACAAGGTTATTGTTATTATGTGTGTAGTATTGCACCTTTAACATGTATTATATTAATAGCTGTTGCCAACAGATTTGAATTGACGCCTTCTAAGTAAGTGCTTATGTTAGACAGTTTGTCACTGCATTAATTTGTACATTCCCCTGATTAATATTCACTTTTTTATGACTTTTTTATGACAATTCTATTTATATCTGCCTTTTTAACCTTTTCAAACTGTTCAGAATCAATTATTTTTACAACAGTCAGGTTCTTTGAGGTAAGTAAACAAAAGCTGCACATGCTTAATCAGTCTGTCTGTAATAAAAATTGCAGCAGCTGGAAGCACTTCCTTTCTGAAGAACAAAAGGATTCGGAGTGGTTACTTCTAAGCATAGCTCCTTATATAGCTTTCCTCAGCAGAAAAACTTCCAGAAATATCAGCAAAAGTTGTAGTCATCATGAATCCTCCCCACACACTCACTTTTTCAGGAGCAAGAATAGAGGGGGGTTGGAGATGTTCACTACATAAGATTTCTGAATTGATACAGCCCACTGGGCATGGGAATGTGCAGAAAAAGTATCTTATATAATATAAATAATATAATATATTTATATGATTATTTAATATTTTTGGTGAACCATGTCTCAGTTTGTACCTCTCACTGCTTATGATGGTCAATCGTTGAAGTTCGATAATTAGAAAATAATTTAGTCATCACTAATTGAAATGTGTCAAATTGCTAGCATTACAAAATTGTTACAGAGTGCAAATATGTAGAATATGTTCATTAAACTAATTTTTAATAGTCATTAATTTATATCATTTATTATGTTTGATAGTTAGTCATTACATGTCATTAAACTAATTTTTAACATATAACATTTGTTATGTTTGATAGTTAGTCATTACATATGTTAACATTACATATGTTAAAATCATTAAAATCAGATTTGCTGGATGTGTTCGTGTTAAATATGTGACATTATACTAATTCATGTTGTTATATGCATTGGATAATTAAACATTGCAAATGTGTTCAATGTGTTGAACAATTATTCTTTCAAATATTATGTTAATTGTAGTGACAATACATGTGCCAAGACAATTCCAGGTAAATTTGTAACATTACTATGTAAATAAGTTAAACAAATGTTTTTCTTTTCCATTAGACGATTTATTGGAAGCTTTGCTAAAGCAGCTGCCTGCCCACCTTGTCATATCCAGCAATGAATTAAGGATGTTGGATATCCCTCTGGGTGAAGGTATGCATGAAAGATAGATTTCCCTACAGAACAAGAGAGATGCGAGTGGGATAGCAGATAATTTAAACAATGCACTCACATTTGCTTGTTTCTGTTTAATATGGTCTTCCAAAAATACCAAATATGGCAATTCCTTGAGACCTAGAGTCTCATGCATTATAGTCCAAGGGCTGCCGAAACCCCCCCTCCCCCCCACAGTCTATATAACTGCCACTGTGATTTTATGTTAGTTTAAACCCAGGTGTTTACAAAAATGCTTGATATACATGCAATTTTTGGTTGCAAGTATGGTAAATGAGCAATGCAAGATGGCCGCTGTGCACTGCTGGCTAAATTTGATACAAAATACTGTTTTTTAATCGAATTGATGTAAAATATGTGTAATATAATTTGGATTGGAGAAATTCATTGGAGACATAATTTGTCCATTTTGAGGTCTTCATTGTAAAAAAGATATGGCCACTGGTGAGGTTAAAAATAGCAGTTGATTAAGTTTGCATAGATTCGTAATTAATTAGGCAGTGTCAATTGGATAGTATCAACTTGCATCTTCTGATTTATGTTTTTTTCGTGTACTTTTCTTTTTATTAGCCTTTGTTAGGCTAGTAACCTGTTCATTGTTAGCTAGCTTATTGTGTTACCAGGGCCCTTCTCTGTGGACTAGTTGTATATAAAGGTTCAAATATACAGATAATTTGTATAATTGTTGTTGCACTTATAACCTTCAGAATTCATTGCAACTTGAAAGCAAGGCGAGGAGCCATTAGTTAGCTGTTGTAGACTAGCTACTAGAGTTTGTGTAATTTTTAATTGCTCTTATTTGTTCCAAGTGGGTAATAATGGCTGATGAGAAACCACTGCAATTGAAGAAGGATGTCAAGAAAAGGGGAACACTTGATTGTATTGTCTGTTATACACCAGGATGCAAGGATAAAATATATTCAGTTAGCAAAGCAATCTTTGAATCAATACAAAAAGCTGCAAGGACCCGTCAATTAATTGGCAAAACAGACTCTGAGCAGTGTGACAGTATATGTGAAGGCATCCCTGATAGCATTGTAAATGGCTACCATCGTAAGTGTTATCATCAACTTCAAGAATTGCTAAACGAAAACATAGTGAGATTAAAGATCAATGTGATGAGGTTAAAAATCCTCGCAAAAAAAGCAAATCCAACACATCAACTCTACTTCCTCAGGATCATTGCTTCTTTGTTGAGAGGGTGAAAAAGCATAATGATAAACTGATCAAGTTAGCTTCTAAGTCACGTGAGTCTGAAATTAAAGAGAAAATTATCTTAAATCAAGACCCTAAACTGATGTCTTTACTTCATTTGGATCTGATTGCCAAGGAAGCAAAATATCACAAATCATGCTTTGAGTCGTATATCCCACTCGAAAAAGGATTATCTGCCACAACCAGTGAATCAGTCGATTCCAAAGAATCCTTGGCTGCACATAAAGCTGCATTTCACCATGTATGTGAACATGTGGATAATCAAATCATCAAGGGAGCACACGTAGAACGTATCACAATATTGAGGGAGAGATACCTTGAATATTTGCTATGTTATCATCCCCTAGATTCTATAATCAGGACTACAAAACATACAAACTCAAGGCTAAACTAATGAAACACTTCGGCCATACCATCAAATTCTGGCAACCAAACTACCGCAGTTAATTAGTCATGTTCCACAAGGTGCTGCAATTGAAGTTACATTTGAAGCTGCTCCCATTCAAGGATTCTTGACATTGTTGGAGATTGCAATGCATGGAAAAGAAGAGTCTAAGCATCTCCACAAAGATGTTAGGGCAGCACAAATTAGGAAGTCTGAAGAGGCAGTGATAAGGACTATATATGAACACGATCAAGAGCTATATCAATCCATTTGACTCCGAGAGACAAAACGTTGGAATTCCTGCATCTCAAGAACTAGTCATTGACCTCCTTGATGATACTCCTAGAGAAAGAGCATTGAAAGACTTCCTGGAACTGCGAGTATCTGGAGGCTTTGTAAAATTTCATGAGCCAATCAAAAAGAGGAACCATCTGACATTCCAAAAGCAAGCGGAGAGAAAGACTATCAAAGCCAGGAACAAATGTATTTCTATACAAGCTCAGCGCAATTTGTTTGGGCAGCTCATCCTTTTATCTGCTCAACATAACATCAGTTTGGAGAAAGCATTGTCATTTGAACTTGGAGTGATTCCTTTGAGTATGGCAACTGCAGATATGCCCACTGAAAACAGACAAATCAACACTCCTGCATCATCTTGAAGGGGACTTCCAGATAAGTGAGTGGCCACATAATGCTGCTACCATCATTGATGCTGCAGCACACATCCAGGCTCAATCAATCACAAGAACCTTTGGGGAACTAGCAGAGCAATTGTGGAATACCTTGCCTAAAACTCACCGTGTCGATTTTGTAAATGATACCTACATTCAGGCATCAATTAAGTCCGTTGAGATTTCAAAGGCTTCTTGTCAAACAATCAAACCAAGAACCAGCTCTCAAAGTTTATCTTGAAGGAATGGCAGTCTCCAAAATATGCCTCTAGGCTAGAGGGTCACCAGATCATGTTCACTCTAGGTAAAGAGGGCTGGGAATTGACGAGTGATGGTGTTGAGTTGTACTCACTGACCTACGATGATCTTATCAGCAATCAGATAAACAAAAGGAGGAGGATCGATATCAATGCAGTGTGACACCACATTGGTGCCAGTGTTAGTGAAGGAGTCCTATGCGTTCACCGGGTGTGACACTACCAGTGCATTTATAAGAAAGGGGAAGGTCAAGCCTTACAAAAAAATGCTGAGTGATCCTGCATTCATTAACACTTTTGGCCAGCTGGACATGATAAAATTGTCACTGAAGAGGATCATAAGGTGTTAGAGAAATTTACATGTTATATATATGGCTCGAAGACCACATCTTTTATCAATAGCTGCCGGTTTGATGTTTTCTTCCAACACTTTTCAACAAGGAAATCTAAAGGACTACTGAGCACTGACATTGGCATAGATATCAGCCTACTCCCACCTTGCCAATCTAGTCTCAAAATACACATTCAAAGAGCAAACTTCCAATCATACATTTGGTGGAGAGCACTGATCAAATCTCCACAAATTCCATCTCCATTGAAACATGGTGAGCAAGGCTCACTGCGTTTCCAGTGAACTCACAATGAGATGATGCTAACTGACCTAGAATAAATCCAGGTTAGCTGCCAGCAGTCAAACCAAAATGAAGATGAAGATGAAGAGTCACCAATATGTAGGTATGAGGATGCTTACTACGAATCAGACTAAGTTTGAATGCATCCATGACCACATCATATAATTTTACAATGAGGATGACCTTAAAATGGATAAATTGTTTTCTAATGAATTCCTTGACCCAAAATTAGTTAAAATTGATATTGCACATGGTTTTTTTCCATCAATTTAATTCAAAAGAAAACATTTTGGCCAATGGCGCACAGCGGCCATTTTGAATTGCTGATATACCATACATGCAACTGGATAATGCATGTATATCAAGTCATTTTGTAAATAACTATGTTTGAACTAACAGAAAATCAGAGTGCAGGTTATATAGACTGGGGGGGGGGACCTTTTCAGTATCTAGCCACTGGTCTATTAGGCATACCTGCTAACCAACTTTCAAAAATATAGCATGGATTTGGAGGAAAATATGATAGATTCGGTGTGGAAACACTGACCACAATGCTGCTAGGAGAATTGAACTGTGAGACTGACCACCTTCTCTGAGTGCTTTCTAATAATGGTTATGCACTGCCCTTCACCTGCTCAGCTTTGAAGGAGGCACCTGGGAAACGGAGAGGAGAAGACAAAGAAATAGATGAAATTTGGGGGAAAAGCCCCTTAATCATCATCACACACACGGCTGGTCTAAGTGAAGTGATCAGATGTGTTTGTATAAAATCTAATGTTGTTGTTTTTAATTGGGTATGACTGTTAAATCTCAGCTTATCATGGTCATAGAAAATTACAAACGATAAACTCACCAGTTATGTATATAGCTGTAGTTATATGGGTGAGACAAGCCAGAGGTTGGAGAGCGAGATCAAGGAGCATAAAGTTTGCTGGAAAGGAAGTATGCTATTGCAGGACAAACATGAACCAACACCATCCAATCTTGTGGGAAAAGACCTCAGTGATTAATAGAGATAGCAAATGGAGGGAATTGCACATACATGCTACACCTAAGGATCAGTGCTCCAATTGAGTTGTAGGGTGGCAACAATACGATTGCTGTGTCTCAACTCTTACGATCTCATGTAAAACAATGTCCATCTTAATTTGTCTGATATTGTGCTTATACACTCAAGCATTCAGGTGCAACAAAGATCATCTGTATTGTCATTGCAGATGTGCTCCATTGTATTTTATTTTTCCTGGTGGAAGTCGGAGTATTTTGGTTGAAAAGTTGGCAAAAAAAAAAAAAAAGCCGACTTAAGGATAAATCTATAATGTCACTGAAGGTAATTCTGCAAATTTAAATCATCATTAACATACCATGCCTGTCATTATACTCTAATTTGTATTATACAAGTCATGTCAATTTGTTGTGCATCACATGATATCCCTCAAACTGTATACATGACTTAATTATTAAATAAGTAGCTATTGTAAATATAATATTGACCGGTACAGACAAGTCTTACTATACTCGCTACATATAATATGATTTATGAGTAGTTAACTCTAGAATGTTTATGCTCTAGGTCAGTTTGGTATTGTTTATAAAGCACATCTACTAAGACAGGATGCCCAGGGTAGACTACAGACCATTCCTGTTGCAGTGAAGATTATGAAAGGTAAGTCAATATCTTGAAGATGCAAGCATGACACTATATACATATCTTAAACATGTATAATGTACTTCATACTTTTCAACATAATCAAATCCAGATCGATGAACAAGAACAAAAAATAATTTTAGCCCTCTAGCTGTGACAGGTGATTATATTTAACAAAATAATAGCTTCCATTAATTATATTTATTATTATAATTAGTTGAGTAGTAGTAGTAGTAGCAGTAGTAGGACTAATAGTATTCAGCAAGGCTAGAGAGTCTAGCTGAAATGTCGAGTGAGTAAATTTAACCTGAATATCGAGAAAGTCATTGATTCTACTGTCAACTTAAGATTTCTTGCAAGTGTTATTGGTAGTAGTAGTATTTGGTATTATTGTTGTCATTATTATTTTTGTTGTTATTATTGTTATTATTGTTAGTAATAATTATTAGTTTGTTATATTTTCATTTATTTATATGGTGTGGAAGATGCTATTAGCCATAGCTAGCTAACTACATGTACCTAATGTATTATAGCTGATATTTTACCATAACGTGTGAACCTAGATATAAGGTATATACCCCCTGTTGAGTTGATTAATTCAATTAGGTGCAAATACAATAAGCTCTTCATTGAATCTTAACCCGCACAACTATGAAGCATTGACCATGAGAGATTTTGCAACAAAGTTTAAAGGGCTAATGTATTTAAAGAGCTAATGTATAATATATAGCTTAGGCAAGCAACCACTCTGGAACAAACCATCAGTGATCCGACAACTTCCCTACCCCGTAAACTTAAAGAAAAAAGTATAAGCTGTAAAGATGAAGAACTTATAAATTGAAGACAGTACCGCAGAGCTGATGCAAAGCGAGGTAGAGTATATAGATGAAGTTGAGGATATAGCTACGTCATGTATAATGATGGTCTTATTTGCATCAGGATAAATGCAGAGCTGCATTTGTTACCAATTTCAAATCTTATTAGTGATATTGTGCATTAATAGGAAAATGACCACGACATGAGCATGACATAATCTAAATATGGTGCTGGTGTATAAAATTCTCCAGACACTATAGTCTTACATTCTCTGCCATCCTGTTCAAGCTTCATTTGCTGGTGGGCGTGCACTCCATAGATGTGAAATGTTCTTGTATGTGGAATAATTTCTTCCACTTCTACAGCCAATCATTGCAACCTGAATGATTTCCTAAAGGTCTTTACAACACATTTAACTCCACTATCCTCCATCTGGAAAATGCTTTGTAGCTGCAAGGCAATTTTACAGTAGATGCAATGTCAATCAAATACAAAATGCTGCTACATACTGTGGTTCACCACATCACAGAGATTACCTCCTCAAATATTTTAAGAAGAAACCAGAAGCCTACTAAGATTGTATTCCCTAGAGGTATGAGGCTTCTGCACTTGGCTGTGTTGTGATTGATGAGCCATTATTCTTATGGCATTTTTACTAATGAAGATGCAATGCACTCAATATTAAATTATATTGCTCTGTAACCTACTGTCAGCTTTCTATTGGCTACTGAAAGAACCAAGCCAGTGATTGAATTAAGCAGAGTGACTATATTATATGGTGTCAGTGTGAATCCCTGTGCCTGTGTCACTTTAACATTTATGTGAACAAATACATGAATACATAACTGACTCAGAAACTGGATGTAAGTGAACTCTTATATATATATGTCTGTATATTGTGATGGAAGCTGAAATTGTAATTACATATGGTGAGAGTATTAAAGATATGTTAACCAATATTAATTTGATACCGCTAAGTATAGGTATTAGAAAATATTTATTTCACTGAAACTTAGTTTAGGTGACTTCAATAATTTCCTAAGAGGCATGCACTATATTACTAAGTCAATTCTAGCAATTTTTTATTTCAATTTACTCAGGAGTGTTCTCTTATTCTGATATTGAAAGTGTGTTCTCGGAGATCTTGAAGATGCAAGATTTTTCTCATTCTAATGTAATGACACTTTTGGGAGTTTGCATTGATGGGGCCTCAGGCCCTTCTGTAATTATGCCATATATGAAAAATGGGAGTTTACTCAACTACCTCAAGAGAGAAAGAAGTCACTTGTTCTTGGACTATGATTCTGATGAGGACACTGTGAGATAGCCAAACAAATATTATTACAATTTGTTTTTACAAATATTATATGAATTTTACATATAGATCATCTCTGTGAGGAAGCTGTTGTTGAAGATGTGCCACCAGATATCTCTTGGCATGGTTTACCTTTCCAGTAATCAAATAGTCCACAGAGACCTGGCTGCAAGAAACTGCCTGTGAGTAAGATAAGCAAGCATGTACACTCCACTTCAAGTTTTACTTTAATTTTGGCAAGTGATTATGTTACATGACATTTGCAGCTTCACCAAAAAGATATAGAAGGTAGAATGTTACTAAAGCATCATTAAAGCCATTAATTTTATTATCGTATATTCAAATTTAGTTATACCCTTTAAGCAGAGAGAGATACCTAGCATTGTCCGTGACATTGAACACAATTTTTGACTTCTAGAAGATCAGTTAGAACTATTTGAGGGGCTGTATTATGGGTTGACAGTGGTTGTTTGTGTGTGTATGTGAGTGTGTGTGCACATGTATGTGTGCATGTGCATGTGTGCATAATGTGAATGGGGTTTGGGAGGGGGATGGTGAGCTGAGGAATGGAACATTGTGCATATTTGTGTGTGTGTGTGTGCATGTGTGTGTTGAAACAGTAAGATTCATTGGTATCTTCTTTTTCCTTTCACGTCTCTACCGCAATAGATAGCTAGCTTGCGTAACGAATTATAATGACCTTCGTAATAGTTAACTTAATTTTACTCTCTGCATGTTTTGTCTAGAAGCTCTAGCCTAATTCAGGAATAGTGCCGAGTGAAAATAAAAATAAGCACAGCAACAGTCTGTTTGGTTGTATTTCTAATATGCTTAGGCCAAGAACCATAGCAGTCATTTTAGCCAGGTGTGACTTCCTCAACTAGTTTATGTCTGAGCTCTACCTTCTGAATTATTTGCTTTTTTGGGGCTATAAATACATATTTCCATATTTTATATTGAAGCTTTCAATGATGTTGCTGATCTGTAATCATTATCATTTTAGAAACTGTGGTGTTTAGAATTGGGTTGGATGCAGCCTTGCTAGCAAACAGCTTGTATCATGTGAGCCCCAGCGTAGCTGGTGTAGTTTTTTGGTAATGCGGATTGGTTGTGAGCTATTTTCAGGAATGTAGTAACACATTTGCAGGTATTTCTAAAAATAAAAATAAAATGCCAACAAGAATTGCTTGGAGTCGAAATTCACCTATCCTATTTTTAGCTGATCTCCATGAAAATTTCAGGCACACTTGTTTGACTGTCTATAAGACACACCCGTATATACATACATACACACATACACACAATACACACATACACACAAACACGTATACATTCGAACACACATATATACCTAAATACTTGCATACATATATATAAATACATACACACATACATACATACATACAAGATACATGCTTTACCATTCATAGTATTAGATATGAAGCAACATTTATTAAAACCTGCACAGTTCAAACCAGAGAAATGTTCAATTACTTTCATGGAACATCTGTGCATATGAATAGTCCACTAATTAATGGTAATTTGCTCCATTTGCAGTCTTGATTCTGAAGGCAACATCAAAGTCTCTGATTTTGGTTTGTCTGAAGATGTCTACACCACTGGCTACTTCAGGCAGAACAAGAAAGATGCGGTAAAGCTTCCATTTAAGTGGATGGCTCCAGAAAGTCTCAGAGATGCCATCTTCACAGTGAAATCTGATGTGGTATGTTTAAAAAGTACACGATAATGTTATGAGAATGATTTGCACGGTATTCACAATAACAACAATGTAGCACTCAGAAATGACTTAACTGCCCATAAATTTTGCTGTTTTGGCGTCAATAAAAAATAAAAATAAATTCTTAATCCATTAAGTGTCATTTACATTATACTTACCTTTCAAATTTCAAACTTACCTTTCAAATTTCAAAGCATTTGGACCAAACATTTAGAGTTTTTTGTCCATTACAACAGCAATGCTCAAAGACACATAAATTATTATTGGTGCGGTTTTTGTACACCTATAGATACATATATTGAGTGCATTGCCTTCCTTCCCCCTGGTATTATAGTGGTCTTTTGGAGTTACTTGCTGGGAGGTGTTTAGCATTGGAAGGGTACCTTACCCAGGAGTAGATACTATTGACCTCCCTAAGCTGTTGGATGAGGGCATGAGGCTCGACTACCCCACAAACGCTGCTAATGCATCTCAAATGTATGCTATTTAATATTTAAGCTATATGTATTTACCCGTACAGATCATGTCTTTGATTAGACCACACCTTCATTTAGATCTTGCACTATTTGTTATCTCTAGTGAAAAGGTATGCTCCCTCATTTAGAACATGCAATTCCGCACATTCTCATAAGTAAACATTAAACATTAGAATATTGTGTGAATTTCCAAAAGAATGGCTGAAAAGATGCATTAGCCCTTGCCTTGTACCAGCAACTACAGCACCTGCTATCACCAGTGGGATGCCTATCTACAGTGTAAAGCCATCAAGAGGCTGACCTGGAACGAATTGTAGACTCAAATAGTCTCACAGCATAGATATTGTTAACTGATCAAGGTCTTGTGATCAGCCAAAAGCACTGAATAGGCTGCTAAGAAGATGTAAACATGAGTTATGAGTTCGTTTAGGGACGCTTAACTATTATTGAAACAAAATTATTTTGTTATGCTGTAGTTATATCATCATAAAAAAGTGCTGGAAGCAATTTCCTGATGAAAGACCATCCTTTGATGAGCTGTCTTTGATATTGGAGTCCAAGTTACTAGCAATGTCCGATTACTTGGAATTGAAGATGGTTCTTGAGCAAACGGAAGGTATAGTAAGAAATCTGATTTCATGAGATTTATTGTATGTTAATCGGCAAAAGATGAAGGGATATTGTGGGTACAATTTGTAAGTTCTACAATTTGTAAGTTCTAAAGCAAATTTATATAGTTCTTAATTGAGGTTCAACTTTTTGAAAATTTGCTTCAGATATATATAGCTTAAAATTCCATAATGATCTTTTTAAATAATAATAATAATAATAATAATAGTAGTAGTAGTAGTAGTAGTAGTAGTAGTAGTAGTAATAATAATAATAATAATAATAATAATAATAATAATAATAATAATAATAATAATAATAATAATAATAAAAATATAAAAATAATAATAATAATAACACTGACAGTGATTTTAAGAAAAATAAATGTACAATAAATTACAATGACCTTCTCAATGATCAACTTGAAATTTACTCCCTTAACATTTTGACTAGATGCTCTAGCCTTCACATTGAAAAATGAACCTGTACGATGAATTTCAATTTGTAGATATTTCGTGTTTTTTTATTTTTATGAACAAAAAGCTGATAGAAAGTGAAACTAGAAACTAGAAGGCCTTTTTTTTCCTTCTCTGGTCTACTGCAATATCCAGGTGGGGATTAGGTATAACTTGACTAACCATAGCCCGTGTATAGGTGCTTCCCAATCTCAATGGGACAATCAATAACCTATCTAACCCAGTCCTTAGCTTCAAGCAACGGTTTAGTCCCTTTAGCTAGACTTCTCAGAGTAAATATGCTTAGAATGATTAGTTGGATTAGAGTATGTGCAAGACAAGAAAACTCATATCAAGAACCTTTTGAACCTTTGACAAGTCTCCTTTAAATAGCCTAGGTTTTATAATAACAAAATAAGGACAAAATACTAAGTGGATCATTCCTGATACAACCTATCAGAATACTAGAATGTGTGTGTGTGTGGCAGGTTCTGGTTTGTCACACTAGCATTTGGTAATGTTCACCCACACCTTGAGGTTTTGGAATTCTTATCTGCTGCTAGTAGTCATTAGGCCTGCCATGGCTGAAGAGCCTAATACTGCCTCCCCCTTCTGTGCGGTTGAAGTCATTGTGCTCCGACTTTGGACGATACACAGTCTGACTGCCTACTGAGGATCTACGTGTCCATCCTGGAGGTCTGGGTAGCAAATGGAAGTGTTTGATCTGGTAGGAGTGTGTCAGGCCCCAGGTTAGACATCCATGCATGTCAGGAGAGTCATCTGCATTGTTATTGTCTCCACCAGCTCTGTACTGTACAGTGGAGTCAAATGGCTGCATTTCTAATGCCCATCGCATGAGATGACTGTTGGATGTCTTCATACTACTGCTGAGGGCACAGTGGTCTGTTTGAATGTCAAATGGTCTGCCCATCAAATATACTTGGAAATGTCATGGAGCTTTTACAATTGCCAGGCACTCCTTTTCCATAGTTGAGTATCAGGATTCACGTGGTAATAGCTTGGATGAATAGTAAGCAATGGGCTTTTCCATTCCTGTTGGCTTAGAACACCACTCCTCTGTCAGAAGTATGTGTTTGTAATACAAGCCAATGACGGTACTCTGGTAAGGCAAGCATGGGTTGGTTGCTCAATGCATGTTTCAATGTTGTGAACGATTTCTCACAATCTTCAGTCCATCTCACATGGGCTGGTGCGATATTTCTGGTCAAATCAGATAAGACTGCTGCTGCTGAACTGAAGTAAGGAATAAAGTGCCGGTAATACCCAACCAGACCAAGAAATGCTTTGACATCATGTTTCGTCTTTGGTTGCTGAAATTTCTGTATGGCTGTGATCTTTGCTTCCACTTAGCCAAGGCAGAAGGTCTAGCCCAGGAAAGTGCAGGTGGACATCATCTAAGTAAGCAGCAGAGTGGTGATGGAGGCCATCCAACACGTTATCCATGAGGCATTGGAAGCTTGTCAGGGTGCCTTTCAAACCAAAAGCCATCATTCGATAGTGATACTTGCCATGAAGGGAGACAAAGGCTGTTTTGTTCCTCTCCCCCAACTTGTCGATTAAGTCTTTCTGGGCATTAAGTATGGATCTGCCACTGTGATGCTTGATATAGAGACAGAGTGACTTGCCACTGTCACAATCAGTGATACCCATGGCCTCTGCATGGCTCAATAATGTTCTGCTGGAGAAGAGTTCTAATAATTTCATCAGCTGCTGCTGACTCCCAAACCGTTGGAATTCTGTATGCTAAAGGGTATGGCTGAGGCTGTGTTGATGTGGTGAGAGGTAGCTCTGGTCTGTCGTGTCATTTGTACTTCTCTGTAAACCAAAAATATGGAGGGTAAGAGGGTATCGCACTGTTGGTTGTGTTTTCCCATCTTCTTCACCATTTACTTTAGTGTGGAATGAAAATGCTCAAGCATGCCATTTGTTTTAGATGGTATGGGCTAGTCTCTTTGTGGTGAATGCCCATCTTGTGGTAAAAGGTTTGATTAATCTGGCAAAGAAATTGCTTCCCTGGTCAGTTAAGGGTTCTGCCAGCACACCCAGTCTAAAGAAAATCTCCAAGAGTTCTGCCATAACTGACTCTGAGTCCACCTTTTGAACTGACTCTGAGTCCACCTTCTGGAGTGCTACAGCATCAGGGTATCGACAACCAAAATCCATGAGATATGAGAAGGCATATATTCCCTGACTTAGTGCATGCTAAAGGTGATTGCTACCCTATCCATTGGTTGTGTCATCACCAGCATAGTCTGTAATGGAGCGATGTAGTGAGGTCGACAGCTGCCTTTTGGCGTCTTTGTGCACGCTGGCCCAGTAGAAATGTCTAGAATCCTCTGCTTCGTTCTTTTGAATCCCAGGTGACCTGCCCATGGGAGCCTTATAACATTCTGTCTCCTGTCATTTGCTAGCACAATTTGGTACAAATCATTGCCCAACTGGTTGGTAGTATGCCTGTGCAATAGGCCATCCTCCAAGAAGTATGGAGGGTTTTCCTCCTCTGCTTGTTTCCATGCATTGTGCAATGAGGCATCCCTACTTTGAGCATTGCTCAGTGCAGCTTGATAGGTTTACTGTGGCAGGGGGATAGAGACTTCCTGCTCGGGAGAAGGCATGTCCGTAGGAAGTGTAACAACCCCCGAGTTGTCAAACGATCGTCTACCCTGCCTTTTCCGCTGTCTGGTTTGTTTAGGTTTTGGTTCAGTGGTGAGGAAAAAATCATTACCAACACCAATTATGTTGCTGCATGGAGTGACATGTGCTTCTGATATGGCAGGGGCTATCTCCTCATTATGTTGTGTCAGGTGTGTCAGGATGCAAGCAGATATGAAAGCTCCTTGAGCAGTTACTCTATCCTCTCCATTGTGCATGATTTCTTATGCTTTGGCTGCTGCCCTGGTTTGGACTGCAAACACAAGTGCCTCATGTGCAGCTTTCTAGTCCACCAAAGGTTTGAGCAGTTGGTTAAGTAATGGTACATCTTTCCCAAGTAACATGTCTGGACCCTGGGCATTGGCAACTGCAGCTGTGAGCTCACTGGCTCCTGCTATGGTGATATGTACTCTGACCAAGTCAAATTCTGTTGGTGACCATTCACCCAGGACAGTAGAGTCCAAGCATCCGCCGGGGTGGAGTTCCTTGCGACGAGGGAGAGTGCAGCTTGGGTATCGAATTTGATGATGACTTGGTTCCCATCTATGGGGCCGGAAATGGGAGGTGTCAGCAAAACTTTCTGGTTTGGGCATTTGGAGCTGTAGTGTCCTTTTGCATTACAATTGTCACCTCACTCTCTTGTTGTCGTCTGGCTTAGATGACCGGTGAGACTTCCTAGGAACCGATCCAGCCTCATCAGCCTGGAGTGTAGGGTTGGGTGAGTTGAAATTCCTAAGCCAGCCTTGGTCAACTCTGTGCTCCTTTGTCTTTAAGTGTGGTTAGGTTTGTCAGGCCTTCTGAAATATTCAGGCTCTCTCTACTTCTTGCCTCGGTGCAAGACAGTTACGTCCAGCCCTCTCTGTCATACGTAGTCATCCCACAAGCTCTCCTGCCTATCTTGCCAAGGTTAGTTTTTTGTTTCTGATGCTGATAGCGATGTGTGTGGGTAGCAACTCGAGTAAATGGTTACTGGTGGGTGAACATCTGGATGAGTGCCTCCTCTGAAGTGAATTCTGTAGCATACTTCTTTGCTGTTTCATCCAAATGTTTGGCGAATTGCAGGCCAGTCTCCTTGGGTTGGAAGGAGGCTTCCCACCATCTCTGTCGGTAGATGTTGGGTTTCAATCCAAACGCGTGGAGCAGCTCTTGCTTTACCTGCTGGTTATCCTGGGCCACTGTGATAGTTGCAGCCAGGAATGCAGCCAAAGCATCTCTTTCCAGAAGTAGGTGCAGGTGAGCAACCCACTGCCTCTCTGGAACTTTGTAGAGTGTCATATGTTGCTCACACTGTTGCAAGGCAGCATATCTATGCTTTGGTTGGATGTGAGTGTGGGGAGCTTGGTGGGTAGCAGTTTAGATTTGTCTTTCTCTTACCTGTAAGGATTTTACAGGCCTTTCAATGATCGCATATCGACATCTCCTTTTCTTCAGTTATTCTCTGTGCTTCAAGCTGTTGCTGTTGCCTGGATCTCCCTTTCTTCAGCTCTTCTATTAGCTTCATGTTGTTGTTGGATAAGCATCTGCATGAGAGCTGTGTTGTCAAATGACTCATATCTGAGCAACTGGATGATTCATATGTCACATCATTGTAGTCAATGGACATGGAATCTTCCGGTTTATCCTGTTGGGTGCTTTGCTTCTGATCTCCAACTTTCTGCTTTGATTCAAAGAGGGTTAATCTAAATTGAAGACAATCAATGACCAATGCAATTCAACTTAACTAACAGAAGAACTATACTAGTGTACTACACAAGTGCTAGAGTCCAAGCCACTGATTGTAGGTATATGGTCTTGTTCTGCTGCCACTATGTGTTAGGTGCTTCCCAATTTCAATGTGACAATCTCTAACCTATCTGAGCCTAGTTAGACTTTTCAAAGTACATGTAGAATGATGAGTATGTACAAGTCACAAAAACTCAAATCAAGAACCTGTTGAACCTCTGACAAGTCCCCTTTAAATAGGCTAACTTTTAGAGGTTTTATAATAAGGACAAAATAACAAGTGATAAATGAATCAGAATATACTAGGATGTGTGTGTGTGAGGTTCTGGTTTGTCACATTAGCATTTGCTATTATTTGACTATGTAATACATGTAACATGTCAAGTTGTTTCTAGCACTAATTGTAAAAAAAATAAAAAATATCTGCAAAGTTCCTGACAATTTCAGCATAATAATAATATTAATAATAATAATAATAATAATAATAATAGTAGTAGTAGTAGTAGTAGTAGTAGTAATAATAATAATAATAATAATAGTAGTAGTATTAGTAGTAGTAGTAGTAGTAGTAGTAGTAATAATAATAATAATAATAATAATAATAATAATAATAATAATAATAATAATAATAATAATAATAATAATAATAATAATAATAATAATAATAACACATGTTACATAATTAAATGTCACATGCCACATATTTCTTTTGTTAAATCAGTCGAGTCTGTCAAGGCCTTAATGTCTGTTCTAGTCCGTTATTTGTCATGATCAATTGTCCTTGGTTACTTGTATTTGGTCAAGGTTTGCTTGACATTGACTTCCTCTCAGTGTTAACCATATACAAATGGGAAGTACTCGTTTGTGGTCAGAAGTAATCCACACATCAAATCCATCTTGTGATCTAGTGCAAGAGAGGGTGTGGGGAATGATATTATTGAATTACATGCAAATCTTGGGCCATTTTGGTTTGAACTGTGTTTACAAGAGAGCTCGATTCATATGAATCTGTTGACCATTAGATGAATCTGTTGATTCATTAGTAATGCTGCTTGTTATAGATTTTATCAAAGTAGGAAATTTGGTCTGTAGGTAAGGGTGTCAAGATATAAGCAGCTGGCTGCTTGAGGATGTTCTTCATGACTTGCATCAAAGCCACGGCTTCTCGGCTGTTAATCACATTAAAAGTTACAGTGCAGTAAAGGAAGCAAACTCCTTAATTAAGTGCTGAATACCATTATTAGTAATAGGTGTTGTGGGGGGACCACAATCTAGAAAACACAAATTTCAAGGCACCAATTTTTCCCATCCAGTTAGTTCACCTCAATTTAATGACCTCTGGATATTTCAAGAAGCACTTCACTATGATGACGTAATTATATCCCTTCAGGGGACACAAGTTAGATGTGACTTTCTTTCTGCCATGTGGTCTTGGAGAGGTGTAAGCATGAGTTATTAAGATGGGGTGTGCAACAATTTGCATGATATGTGGCAATTAATGTCTATTATCTGGTGTAATACTCCTGGCTACATGGTATTCAAAACTGATAATGTTGAATACCCTGATAATGTCGCCCAACTTACAGGGTGCACATGCTTCTAATTAAATATGCAAGGAAATAAATGCTTAGCAGTGGATGGTTTCTAACTACAAAGCGATGGTTTCTAACTACAAAGCGATGGTTATAGTAAATCTAATATAATCTATAAAATAAAATAAAAAGACATTAATTAACCAATGAGCATTAGCTCATCATATTTGTAGCATATATTACAAGAAAGTAATCTCTAAAACAGAGCATATTTTTTGGTATGTAAACAGAATAAGCTGCAAGTTAGATGTAAGAATTAGCTGCATTGAGCTGTTGAGCTGAGGAAACAACAGCTCAAAAGCTATGATTGCCACATCACACATTATCTACAAAAAAATTAAAGCTATCCATGAACACCTGTTTACTCAAGATGAAGAGATTCAGAATTATTTATCATAAGCTTCTAGCTGTAAGTTTGGTTACAGACATATTGTAATGTATTACTCATATATAGCTATTGTTTGCTTATGACAATTGAGTCTATAATCATGTCAACTTGTAGATTTATGTATTTTCATTCCAATGATATGAACAGTTTGAATATTATTCCTTAAAAATTAAGTGAATGGTAAATTGGTTAAGTGAATGTAAATCTTATACTTAAAAGATGTAATTGCATCTTGTTCACTGCCATACTTATATATAGAACCCTCTGCCAATGCTAGTGAAGCCGAGGTCCATGAGGTGCCAGTGGTGAGTAACCCTCTGAGGTTTGGGGTGGACTCAGAGTGTTACGTCAGACCAGATCTTACCAGTTCCTCAACAGACAAAGGAGGACAGCCAAAGAGCAAGGAGAATGAGATAATGGAGAGCTCTGCATAAACTACTGCATTTGTGTGTATAAATTTATATATTGACTGTGTGCATAGTAGAGACTGTTGTTAACTAACTTAGTTTAGTTCCAGTAGAGTGATTAGGTCGCAGTTTGGTAAAAAAATTATTAATGTTTTAAATGTTTTAAATAATAAAAAGAAAAAATGGGTCATTTTTAATAATCCACACAATAAAATCTAATTTACAAATTTACACTATAGATATTATTGGAACCTGAATAGCCATGCCATATTGCCAAGTAATCAATGCAATTTTACACAAATTTAATATGCAAGATGACTATTACACACCACCAGGAAATGATTGATCAAGTAACGGGAATGTACACATGAATATATAACAACCAATTAAAGAGCACTTTACTGAGTGCTATATGATTTTTTTTTTATTCTTGAACATCCATATTGAATTTAGCAGATATCACATCTATAACTTAATTTAATACACCTAATTCAGCAAGCTAAATCTACAGTTCAAAATGAATTAGAGGGATATGCCACACCCATAGAAGAAAGAACACTAAACTACATTTTGGGTGAGGTCAGTCCACATAGTGTGTGTGTGTGTGTATGTGTGTGTTGCATGTGGTGTTTGAACAAATACTGCATGCCCTATAATGTAGATGACTCATGCAGATTTTGGGGAAGTTTTTAATAAACAGAAACATCTTGGACAAGTGTTTTATAGCATGGCCTCTAGAAAGAAAAGCAAGATCCCATATACAATGACTTTCTCTTTAATTTACTCACTCGATGTTTCAGCTCTAGCTTCATCAGGAATAAGAGCATGTAGCCGAAACTTTGAATGAGTAAATTTAAGTTCATTATAGAGAAAATCATTATATCAATCATGTCAGCTGAGAGTTCATTGAGAAGATTCCATATGTACTAAAAATGATCCAGAGAATCTATTATAAACATGTAGCTCTGAGGATTACCAAAAGGTTATATATAGCTATAGCTATATGTATATATATGCTTGACTATATTGCTTCTGATATTTCTTGGTACTGATTTCATCTGCAGACATGTGCGTCATTCAGACACTAATAATGTCAGTGGATACAATGGTACATTGAGCTAATACATCACTTTAAATAAACCAATTTGTTAGCGAGCAAAGCAAGCCCTCCCCTCGCTGGACATTTACTTCGTAAAAATGTGAACGGCTAACTAAAATAATGTAGGCTTATGTAAATTGGTAAATTGGGAATTGTCATCATAGTGATGAGAACGAATGCCCAGAATGGCAACAGATTTGAAGCTATAGACTGGCCAGGATGCGTCACACAAGTGAGAATTGGATATATGGTTAACAGCTCATGTGCTCTCCCCCCCCTGTGGTTTTAGAAGAAAGAAAGAAAGGACCATGAATTTGTTACTAGGACCCAGTAGAAGAAGAAGTACCATTCTCTGAGCAATGGTGGAAGTATCTATTAAATATACTATATAATAATAGTTGTTTCAGATTTAAAATCCGTCAAACTATATATAGCTAAAATGCTAACTAGGGTAGACTTTTGTATATCTTCTTTTTGCTGGAAGCAGGGTCTACTCCAGTGGTTGCTATACATCAACTTCAACATTGGAGAGTGCTAGAGAATAAACAAAAAGAAAGAGCTAGCACTAGTTAATATTATGCATTTTCATTTTCAGTAGACCCCGACTATCTGGAGGTATCCCTTCAGCCTACTCAAAATGCTTTACTTCTATCCATGTTTGAAATCTGAATAAATTATAATAACCTTCTCAAATAATCAACTTGAAATTATATTCTCTCGACGTTTTGACTAGATGCTCTAGCCTTCATCAGGAACAATGAGATGCTAAGACTTGCGTGAGCCTGCTTATAATTATATATACCAGTAGCTAGCTATTTACTACATGCTATGTATTTAGTTTTTGTTAATAAATAAATTAATAATTTAAAATAATAATAATAATAATAATAATAATAATAATAATAATAATAATAATAATAATAATAATAATAATAATAATAATAATAATAATAAAATAATAATAATAATAATATAATAATAATAATAATAATAATAATAATAATAATAATAATAATAACAACAACAACAACAACAACAACGACGACGATGATGATGATGATGATGATGATGTTGATAAAAACAACAACAATAACAATAATAATAATAATAAATAAATAGATATAATTATAATAAATAAATTAATGAATAAAAAATCAGATATAATTATAGTGGTTGTGGGTTCAAGTTCAGGCTCTTGGGTGGCACCTCAGCAGCCAGGCAAGTACCAGGGCTAGGGCCTGCCGTGGTTTATTCACAGTCTCGATTGAACCGCTCACACTTTGACACTAGGCTGATGTGCAATCCTCCTTTACTAGCAGTTCCTTCTGTCTTGTGGCCTGGTCAAGAAGGTAGCTTCCTTTCACAAAATATGATGTCCATTATCCCATCAATTGCAGACTATTCTTTAGCACACTTTCTACAGGCATCTTGATGTTCTTTCACTCTGGTCTCCAGTCTTCTGATGGTCTCCCCTATGTAGTATTTCCCACAACTACAAGGGATGCAGTTAACAACACATGAGTGCATATTGGCTGGTAAAACATCCTTCATTCTACTCAGTTGTTTCCTCAGAGGTCTTCCCAATCTGAAAATGACTTTGATGTTAAACTTCCTGCAAACTCTCCTGCTCATCCGTGCTACATAATGAATCACTACCATAGGGTCCTGCTTGTTAGACCCCTCATACCTGTGGCTTCCAGAGTTAAACCCACTGACTTCCCTGTGCAGTTGGTTTCTTTCATCTAGCTAGAATCTGTGGTTGTTTCCTACAACTACTATAATAACCATTACCATATTAAAAAAATCTACAAACATACATACACAAATACATCATGGCAGATCTGTAGGCAGACTTATGAAAATGAGGATGCAGATTGTGCATGACGCACACCACCTAAGGCTGTCTGGGGATACCCCCACCCCCAAGATATTGCTTTTCAAGTGCTCTTGCCAATTTTGTGCAGATTTGGTATAGATCACAAAAGTTATGTTTAGTCAAATAACAAACTTGCCCTCTCCATTCTGCGAGGGTATTTCTGAGAAAAACAACTTATAAATATAATCTATATTAATTTCAGTTTCATAGTTCATGTGTATATGAGCTAAAGCACTTAATTAATGCATGTTTGGTCCTAGGGAAAAACTCATAAAGGCAATGTGTGTTCATTACCCACACTATAATTATACCAGTAGCAGAAGCCTACCAAAGTGAGGAAGGAGAAATTAGTCAAAAATGATATACTGTATCTGTAGTTAAGAAGGATTTTGGAGGAGTTTTTTCGCCCTTTTTCTGTTTATCAGCTACCTATAGATGTGCAGGAAACATTTGCTGCAGAGAAGAAAGAGAGAAACAAGAAGATAGCCAGGATAATAAACCTCAATGTCAGATTCCACTAAGTTGATGCAGGAAGTGAAAGAGAACAGATGGGAGAGGAGGATATCATCTGCATAGATATTTAGTGTAGTAGAAGATGGAGAAAGTGGGAGCTTAGTGATATTAATTATGTAGAGAATAGAGAGAAGAGTACCAGGAGAATAGAACAGAACCTTGAGGTACTCCTGAGAATGCATGGCATGGGGAAGAACGAGACTGTGATGATCACACTTTTTGACCAAGCTAAGAGGTAAACAAGAGTCGTCAGAGTAAGTGAGAAAGAAGGTTGAGAGAAATCAGAGAGGTTGATGTGGAACAGAGTCAAGCACAGAGTTGAACAATTTCTTGACATCTAAGAAGACCACACACACAAATAATTTTTTGGTTGGAATCGATGGAGGCTAGGCAAGATTGGGTTGCACTGAGGATGGCAACTTCAGTTAAAAAATCTGGTATGGATTACTTGATAAAATATTATTTGTGGAAATGTATCAATGTAAATTATTGAAGATGTGACGTTCGAAAATTTTAGAGAGTAGGTAGATGTGATGATTATCATTTAGGTAGTATGAGAGGAGATGTCTTGGGATAGGTACAATAAGGAAATGCTTCCAATCAGCAGGAATAAGATCTGCAGAGATGGAAGAATTAAAGATAAGGGAAAGGGGAGAAGATATGTAGTATGTAGTAAAGAGTTGATTTCAGTATTTTAGCAGAAATATTATCTGGGCTATATAGTATATTTGTACAATGGATTGTGGAAGAAAAGGTTTCTGACTTAGACTGGGAAGAGAGGGCTAATGTGGGCAGGGAAAGGAGGTGGATGTGGGTGGTTGGAGATAGGGATAGAAGATTTGTTGAAGCATGTGGAAAAAAAGTGACCTTGTGCTTTGGAATGCAAAAGTAGGGATGCATGAGTAGGGCAGATGAGTGGAAGGAAACCTCTGCATGGTATCCAATTCAACTTGAACATGGGTGGGCAATTAATTCGAGGAGTTCCAAAGCAAGTGTCAGGGTCTTAAAATTGTATTACAGATTTTGTACTAAGGTAACAAGGGTAGGGGAGTACAATACTGTGGCATTAATGCAGTGCATGGAGACAAAGTGATATGTTATGGAAAGAGTGATGAAGATATTGACACAGTTGCAGTGTGGCTAGGAGGAGCAAGACTGACACTGCATCATATCACCTTGTTCTATATTGTTACATCTGACAGTGTCAGCAGCACTGGGGCCTGGATTTGTTGCCACTTCTCCAGAGATAATTAAAAGTAAGTAACCGACAACAGCCAAACAAGGAGTAGTGTGAAAACAAGAAAGGGAGTATTGACGACGACCATGGAAACGATGAAGACCATTGGCAAAGAAGAGCGAACCAATCGAAGGCGGCCAAGAGCAAGATCGATTATCTAGTTGTTTTTGAAGGACTTGAAGTCGAGCTTTGGTTCTGAAAAGTGCTGGTAGGTGCTGCAGAAGACAAACAAGAAACAAAAAGAGAGTCTGCCTCGAAACAGATGCCTCCATTTTAAAGCTAATTCCAGTATTGTTTTAATGCCTTTTTAGTTTTCTCTATCATCCCGACATGACATTGAATTGCTACTAGCCCACAATATCTTGTGCATTGAACATACATAATTATAATTATATAATATCTCTTTCTTCTCTTCCAACTAAATGTCGAGTATTATAATGAAATGAGGGCATTTGACCCCTTGTAACAGTCGAGTTACTCAGGATAGAAGTTTAACCTTTACATCAGCATTGATATCTCCAGCCTAGAATGATATTGCTCTAGTATACATTCTAAATATGTCATCTGTGCAAGATAAAATAGCTGCATCACTAGCTGATATATTTATCGAGCTGCTAATAGCTAGCTAGTTCTCTGGAGAGCCACATCCTTGCAGGTATTTTCTTTTTCCCTCAGGTCTCTTATAGTATTGGCTGAGACTTGACAGAAGTTGGAAAAGCTCCTCACAATCTAAAAGATATCATTCAAAGAGTGTAAAACTTAACATGTGATATGTTCCATGATTTGTGATATGTTCCATGATTTTGATTGGTCTGACACAATAGATTAGATGCAAGAGTTGAATCAAATCGTACTCTTGTATTTCACATCCATTCTGATCCACGCACCACGTTACTTTTCACAATATCAGTGCAAAGATGAAACACACACAACGGATTGCCTTGCATCATATTGTGAAGAGGCCTAATCTTTAGATTGCTAACTCCAGCTCAATTGATACATAATTTGTCTCCCTAGACATTATATTTTGGGAGAAGTAGGCAATGGGTTTATCTGCACCTTCCTGAAACTGGCTCAAAACCACTCCCACACCAACTTGATAGGCGGTGGTCCGTAGGTAGAAAGTTAGAGACCAGTCAGGTGCTCTCTGCACTGTCCCAGACGTCCCAGTCCTAGGAAAGTTCTCAATCCTTTCTTCGTTTTCGGTCTCGTGTAATCCTTGATCGCCTTGATCATTGCTTCCAGGGGCTCAACCTTGACTCGTTCTACAATGTGCCCCAAATATTCACACATGCTCATGCTGAATGCATACTTTTGTGGCTTAAGCATTAGCCCAGCCTCTTTTAGTATATTCATCACCATTTGTGTGTGTACCAAGTGCTCACTCCATGAATGACTAAAGATGACAATATCATCCAGGTAGGCAGAAGCATACTCCACCATGTCAGCCAACAAGTTTTTCATTAATTCCTGGCTGTCCACCCTTGATGCCATAAGGCAAATTGGAATTTGCCTTTCTGTGTTACAAAAGCTGTCTTGGGTCGTTTGCTTTCAGTCATCGGTTACTGATAATACCCTTTCCGCATGTCAAGCAGGGTGATATATCTGGTCCCCGCTAGTCGAACAATGAGGTCGTCAGTCCTGGGCATGGGGAAGGGGATGGCTCGGGTATTTTGTTCAATGCCCGGTAGTTGACACACATCCGCCACTCCCCACTCTTCTTTGCCACCATCACCACCTGGAAGCCCCAAGGACTGGTTAAGGGCTCAATGATGTCATCTTCGAGCAGCTGTTTCAGCTCCATGTGTAGGTCATCATATCGTCCCTTCAACAGTCAGTAGAAAGGCATGAAGATGGGTTGAGCATTGCACTTGTCGATATCCATCATCGTCCTAGACATTGCCCTGGAGTAGGTCCCATAATATCCATGAATTCTGCTAATAAGTCCTTCACCTCCACCTTGTTCTTCCTCGTCAGCATCTCCTCCAACAATAGCTCATCCCTCAATTCACCTCTGTTGTAGTGCTCCATCTGCATGGACACGGGTTCAGCTGATGCCTGCAGGCAAGCTGCAGTTGTCCTTCTACCACTCTAACATAAAAGCATGAAACACACACGTGCTTCTTTCTTTCCTCACCTCATAGGTCATCTCTGACAATTTTCTCACCACCGGATAGGGCCCCCTCCACTCCAGGCTCATTTTTTTCCTTCCTCCAGGCAGCATTGCCAGCACCATATCCCCGAGCTCGTAAGTTATTTCTCTAGCAACTCTGTCATATTAAAATTTCATCTTCTCCTTATCCTTCTTCTCTTTTTCCTTAGCTCGCTCCCAGACATCCTTCAGCCTATTCTGTACTAATCATATATGTTAGTAAAGATTGAGGGTCACTTTCCTTTTCCTCACACCTCTCCTTCATTTCATCTTGCACACCTCTGACAGGCAACCCATACATCAACTCATATGGTGTGTAGCCAGTGTTCCTGTTCAACACTCCCTGGTACACCATCAGTACCCAATGTGGTGCCTTCTCCCACTGCAGGTCGTATTTTGGAGCCAGCTTCTCAATAGAAGCCTTGATGCAAGCGTTAAATTCCTCAACCATGCCATCCATCTATGGGTGGTAGCTGGAGGTCCAGATGGCCTTGATTCCCATCATCTTCTGAAAATCCTGCATTAACTTACTGGTGAAATTTGTGCCTCTATCGGTCAATACCTCCTCCGGTTATCCCACATGTCAAAAGAATGGTATCAGGGCATCAATGATTGCATCAGTGTCTATCTTCTTCAATGGTATGGCTTCTGGAAAACTAGTTCCATAGTCAACAATGACAAGCACATACCTATATCCACTTTTTGTTCTGGGTAGAGGACCGATGAGATCCATACCAATTTGTCTGAACGGTTTGTCAATGATTGGGAGTGGGCAGAGTGGTACTTCCTTGCTTTTCTTCCATCTAATTGCCTTCAGGAAGGTAAGGCATCTTCCGCACATTCTCCTCACCGCTGTCACCATCCCCAGCCAGTAGTAGAGCCTCTTGATCTTGGCGAATGTGTTGTCATATTCTAAGTGTCCAGCGTAGAATGCAGAGTGTCTTGCTTCCAGCACTCTATTCCTGTAGGTCTTGGGCAGCACCAGTGCGCTTGACTTAGCTCTCTCAGTCACACTCTCTGTCTCCTTCTTCCCCTATCCTCTCTGTCTCATACTCCTCATCTCTCCCCTCATCACTCGCGATTCAACCTCATCTTTTTTCTCGTCACACTCTAATTCAATCTCATCTTTCTCTTAACCACATTCTGATTTAACCTCATCTTTCTCTCCACCACACTCTGATTCAACCTCATCTTTCTCTTCACCGCACTCTGATTCAACCTATTCTTTCTCTTCACCATGCTCTGATTCAACCTCATCTTTCTCTTCATCACACTCTGACGCCCGACTATCTTCTTGTCTCGCAGCAGCCTCTCTTCTCACGGTCATCTCCTCTGTTCCTGTTTCTGGTGAAGTTCCAGCTCTTGCTTAGCTGCAACTGTCCGGCTTTTGTAGATATCTCGCCCACAAAGGCCTCACTCTCTCCTGTCTCGGTGTCTCCTGGCCATGCTCTCCTGCCTGTTACTTGGGGAATGCCACACCCTAGAAGAGCATCAAAGTCTAGGTCTTCTTGCACTGCCACTTCCATTCTCTTAGTAAAACCTGGTAACTCGACTTTCACCCATGCTAATGGTAAACAATAAACTGGGCCCTTACTTGGTTTGAAGGATGCAATCTTGGCAGTTGTAGCCCTAGGTTTGACTTTTCTCATCTCACAATAGTTCAATCTGCCCAAGTATCCAGCCTCATGCCCATGCAACTCTTCCCGTCCAGCTTTCCAGCAACCAAGTCTCTCTCAGCTCCTATTCCTGTCAGATTCATCCTATTAGACCTTCCTGGGCAGTATTTTGCCACTGCCTTTTCCCCTACCGGTAACATTCCACACTAAGCCCATACCTTGTAGTGTTGTCTCGTCGAGCTCTTTCTCCTCCCTGTGTTCATCCTTTGCAGCTCTGTCTTCTTTGGGCCTCAGCCCATCCTTTGGCCTGTCGTCTCACCATTTGTGATTGCTCCATCTACGTCTGTCACTCCTGTCATCTCTTGGCTTAGCTTCCCAACTGTCACTTGCCTCACGATCAGCTCTCCTGGACTTCCACTTCTCCACTGGCTCCCTTCTCTTCTCTTTTCTCTGCCATACTCCCTGTTGTAAGCATGTTTATCCGCCCACAATGTTGCCTCAGTCAAGGAGTCTGGCTTCCTATCTCACACCCATTCATCTAGAGCTTGTGGCTTAGCCTTAAGAACAAACTCGGTAATAAACACATCAATTATGTCTGCCATGGACTTGCACTCAATGAACCACTGTTCCGCTAAATACTTCATCCTCTTCCCAAACAACAGCCAAATCACTTTTTACTCCCTTACTGCATCATCTAGCTAGTCAGCCTGGTGTATACCTTTCTGGCTGTGTCCTTCAGCAGAGGGTTGAGTCTCCTGGTCCAGTCATCCACTGGCACCTTTGCATATGCGACTGAAAGCCCTCCCAAAATGTAACTATCTCCTTACCTTCACTCATTTTAGTATACTTAGGTACCTTCTCTCTCTCTGACCACTCGTCTCCCTGCCTGGCTCTGTCTAGCTCTTTCTTCATCCCTCCTCATCTCTTTCTTCTGCTCTGTCTGCAACTTCAGGAACTTGGCCATCATATTCACAATAAGCATTGAATGAGTATCCACCTAATCCCACTGGGTCTTTCTCATTCACAGTGCGTGTCTTAGCTGTGGTGCTTCTAGACATTCTGTCCACTCTGTCTCTTGTTTCAGGGGAGCTAGTCTCACCATGATCTTGCACTTTTTCTGCCTCGTGGGAATCAGACTCACAGCACCCCCCCCCCCCCCCGGATCATCCCACTTCTCTGGCTTCTTCTTCTCCCAGTCGTCGCCCTTCCAGAGGCCATAGACCTTACTCTCCTACACCCTTAATGCTATCTCACCCATAACTACACTCTCCAATACCTCCAAAACACTGACAACCTACAGTCCAGTAAGTCCAGCAACATCACATTCCAGTGAATGCACAACTTGCAATCCAGCAAATCTTCACCGCTGCCACAAAATGTCGCAGGCCAATCTCTGAAAGCTGACAACAGCAACCACCACCCTAGTTAATCCAATCTAGGTAGTAGTCCAACTCTGCTTTAGTTAGTCCAAGCTAGTTAAGAGTTACTGTGTATGCTTAAACTAAAGTTATGTATCACACACACCAGCAGTAATTGCACATTCTATATCTATGACCAGTTCTGGGCACCAGTCAAACTTAAATGGGCTAATGGCCCCAGTTGCCCACACTGCCTTACAAGGTAAGGTCAACATTTATCACACCTCCAACAGCCAATGAGGAGCTGCCACATACATTACATCATACACATGATTCAATTTATATTATTTTAGGGACAAAACTTGGATTCTGCTGTAGAGAGTGAAATATCTTTTCTGGTTGGTGGGAAGCCACGCAGCTTATGGGAATTGAACAATTCTAGGATATGTAATGAAAGTTGCTATGCACTATAGCATGCTATAAAAACAATGTTTGCATATCAGCTGGTTTGCTTCCCATACATGGTATGCCAAGAAACATATTTCGATGTATTTGTCCTTATCATTTTCAAAATGTCACAATTTCTTCAAAGTACTTCTTGAGCTAAGTGTTTAATTTGTGATTAACATACTCAGTAAGGATGTTTAAACACAAGCCATCATGTTTCTTATCTTGAGGAACAGAAGGTAAATATTCAGCTGCAGACAGAACACACTCCATCTGTCAACAGAATATGGTAAATCATGAGCCTATTGCAATATTTGTAGCTACTAGTTCAGTCATATGATGTCCTACCAACATACTAACCCTTTGGCTGCATTTTATGACAGTCATGGCGAATTAAAGATGATTACAACACATGTTATCTTGTGAACTGGAAACATTCACGAATTTTGCTTCATGTTGCTCTAGCATACTAGTGCTTTCATGAGGATATACGCATTATACCTGCAGGATTATCTGGAGATCAAGCTGGTAGTCTCACAAGCTGGTGCAGATAAAACCTACTGGCCGCGTCAAATGGCGAAACGATTCCGCGTGTTCATGGTCAATGTTTTCGCGAGTACGTAACTCCTACCACACGCCCTTTGGGGGGTTTCTGCGACTATTCTAGTATTGTGAGTCAGTACATGTAGTCGATGATGACTGCTAAGTTTCTTTTGTCTTCACTAGCTGTGCTATGTTACCTACAGTATAAATGTACTGGACAGCTCCCCCAATACAACTTGGCTGAGCCATCTTTAATGGACTACCCAGGCCTGCAGGTAGATAACGAGGGAAGGGCCTTTGTAGCTGAAGGAAATCAGCTGCTCAGGTTGAGCAGTGACTTGGTTCTCGAGCAGATGGTCAGCCTTTCTAGTCGTTCTGTCAATATTTCCATCAGTCCTGATGGGGAAAAGCTGATGGTGTGCCTAGCTGACCTCTCCTGTGTAGTCTATGACACTAGTGACCTATCTGTTCCACCTACCAACACTGGTATAAGTCTACTCGGTGTTGACAGTGTTGTTCTCTTCTCCACTGAAGGCAGTTTCTATGTGGGAAGTTATGTTACCTTAATGGGAAGCAGTGTGCGTGGACGCATAAGACTGAGCCAGCACATCTATGGAAGTGGAACCAATAGTGTGATACGTACTACTGATTATGATGTTGCTACTTCAGCATTTACAAGAAATTTTTTATCAGGTTTTGTGAGCGGTAACTTTGCGTATTTTGTAGTGTATGACCGAGATGCATTTCAAGATATGCGAGTAATGAGAGTGTGTCATGCAACTGGTTGTCCAGGTAATGTTGCCATGTGTGGATTTACAGCTCTCTATGAGGAGGACATAAGGTGTGGAGGTACTCTATCAGTTCTAGGTGATGGTACATGTGGAGTATCTGTGGTGGAAGATTTTGGTGGTAGACCAGGGACTAGCATGATATTATCCAGGTGTCGCCAAGGTTCAGTTCCAAGCAACGTTGTGTGCACCTTCAATCTGTCATCTGTGGACAGCACCATGGATATGAGATATGATGGCTGCAAGGCCAGCACAATACAGCGAACAGAAGTAGCATGGATAGGCCTGCCATCTCCATGTTCTGGAGTGATGGTAAGTGATGTAGAATGCAAATAGCAAAATGTTGCTGTAGAAGAATTTTTGTAAGCACAATTTTAAGGCAAGAAGGCCAAAGGGATAAGATGATGATGTTTATGAAAAATCCTGTTTTTGGTGCATTTGTTGCACAGCCATATATACCAAATTTTTATTATATTTATTTTTGATGGCATATAAAAGGGGGTGGCAAGGCATAAATATTTGCGATTTTGTGAGCGGTCTTCAATGATCGCATGTGCTTGAATTAAATAGGCTACTTTACTTGTTAAAATGGGAAATACGCCACATTAAAAAAGTCAAATTGATCTAGACCTGCCACCATATCATGCTATATAACTTTTGAGTCGAAGAATAGAGATGCCTTTCTTGGCAGACTGGCAAGCAAAACAGATTTTCTCTACAGACTGCTCAATGGACTAGTGTCAGCTGCTGTTGTCTCTGCTGGATAAGTTGGTGGCCTACTCAATTAAGCAGCAGAAGCAACAGGTGAAAACTGTCTCATCAATATCTATGCTGGATTCATCAGGTCAGTATGTGAAACCATGTATATAAGGACTACTACTAAGCTATGTGCATTACTAACATGGTAATATTTATAGGCACTATCACTGATCAATCCGATATTGGAGACCCGTTGTTATGTGTCAATGGAGTCAGTCATGTAGTTGTGGGAACAACAGATGGGATGCAGGCTCGTACAAACAGGTAAAATGGGATTACATCAACATCCCACACATCTGCCAATTCGGTCTTGGTGGCTTTATACTCAAGATATAGAGGGTGCATTCATATCCCAATTTTATTACAAATTACCTTGTGTTCTGATCTTGGTATATAGCCAACTTCGGTGACAGTGCATATGTCGATTGACTCAACATTGGTGTTGGAAGTGGAGCAGTGGCAGACTGAATCTGTTGTATGACAATGCACTCTAGCAGCGCAATCTGGCCCAGACATTCTATTTAGAAATATCTTCCAGCAAAGCTGGGTATATCCGTGGTGTATAGTTAATAATTATTTGTATAAAGGAGAGAGGAGAAAAACAAAGATATATGCATGCATGTGTGTATAAATATAGTATTTACCTATAGCTACCCCTTCAAACAGCCTTGGGTCATTGATATCTATCCTTGGCCTTGGTTGTTCCTTGCTAGTTGGTGAAATTGCCACCTAAATATAACTATTTCCCTGCCCAAATTGTTACTGAGAGCATGAGATACATATAGTAGTATGTGTACTTAAGTTATTATTATGTACAAAAAGCAGACTGGTTGAAGTTTGAATATTGCTGGTCTGGGGTCAAATTTCATGACACACCAGGTCTTTCATATGCTATGACAGTGGGAATCTGTGTGCATGTATGTACTAGGGTATATTATAAACACAACCTTCTGGTTTAAGATCTTGCAGACATGTTGTCTACTCTATAAATATAATGCTATTATTAATGGTTGGTCTTGTATATTAAGCATATGCCTGTCTCGTTCTGGGATTTTTCTTGAAATCAATAAGAACAGTTATACCACATGGTGGCAGTGGTAAAGTATGGCCCAAATACGTCTCCAACCTCCAGAGCCCTTTAAAGGGGGGACAATACCATGAACTGGTAGGTGCTATGTGGTTAACACTTTATAGCTCCATAGATTCTGTACACTTCCTGGTGATATTGGCTTGATGTATAGCTAAAATTATTGGTCACTCTGGTGCGCTCTCTTTTGATGCTAAAACATTTTTCATAGGTATAACTATAGCTGGAGCCCAAGTTGGGGTACCCTCAAAACCTGCGTGCCTGATATAATAACTCCAGTTTGTCAAGTGCTAGACACTTAAATTAGCACCAGTTGTGCTAGAGGAAACCCTTCTGCACACCACGAGTTTTTTATTAGGCGATAAAACTTGAGTACGTGGTCAAGCATGCGGTTGGAAAATGAATTTCCTTAAAATAGAGCAAAATCCTAGATGGACCTTCAAGAAAAATGCTGAATGTTATGGGTTTGTTTGACACAACTATCTCTCATGGCAACAAAATGACGAGGCAATCCATATTTGTATTGATGGTCTGAAGACGAGGCAACCCATATTTGTATTGATGGTCTGAAGACTAACTTGCTACTATATCTGCCTTGTATCTTGCAGTACAATTGCTGTCGAGGGAAAACCCGACATTCAGGCTAGCCCAAGGCCTTGGCAATCTAGGAGAGGAGTATGAAGTCAAACTCAAGGCTGATGCTAAACTCTCTCTTGGCTCCAAGATGCACCCCATTACTTCTAAGGCCAAAAGTGAAAGAAGAGCTTACCAGGATGAAATCTATCGTTGTCATATCCAAAGTGGATGAACAACACCTTGGTGTGTTGTAGTGCCGAAGAAAGCTGGAGCAATTCAAATTTGTGTTGACCGCAAGCCTCTAAACGAGAATGTCCTCAGGGAAGTACATTCACTGCCAAAAGTGAATGACACTCACTCAGCTAACAGAAGCCTAAATTTTTAGCAAACGTGATGCGAACTGTGGATTCTGGAAAATTCCTTTAGGGCAATTCCGGGAAAATGTCACCAAGGGGTCAAAATTTCAAAATGAGTTTTGAATATGCTCTAATACACTATTTTGAACCTAAATACATATTCTGCAATTTTTAACCCAATATGACAAATTGGTAATGAGATATACTCGTTTTTATGTAATTGCCATAGTAACAGATTATGACAGAAGCTTTGTTCTGTTTTAGATCAGACGTCACGTCTCCTACAGTTGGGAATTGAGTTTTGCTCCAAATTAAGTGTATTTGGATCATTTTTATACAAAAAATGGTTACACCCACTAATTAATATTTTACGGTTTGTAGTTTCGGGATATAATTAATGCCGTATGTACGTCACAAATATGTGCATCTTTATTAATTATTTCAGTGATATTAAAGTATTAACTAAAACCATTTCGTATTCTCTTTTAGTTTTCTATTAGGCATAACTTCCACCGTTAAGGGAAAGGCCACACACGCATGACTTAGGGAAAAACCTGTGACGGACGTACAAGTTTCTTGTACGTCCGTCACGTCTGTCCGTCACAGCTTAATAAATTCCCATCTAGATATTGTTAAAAGATGTAGAATTTGTGATTGTTTAGCCTTAATCTTTGCCCTTTTCTTTGTCTGTCTTTCTGCCATTGACAATTCGAACTTGAGAAAAGTTAGAATGGCTACAGCACTAATTCAATCTTCTATTTATAGTTTGCTACCTTACATTTTCTAGAACATTCTAAACTGACTAGACTGATTGTCACCATTAAACAGCTGACAAGGTTAGGGCTTGGACAAAGGATAGGTTTAGTGCTTGGACCATGACTAGGGTTAGGGTTGGACGAAGGCCAGGTTTAGGGGTTGGACATTGACCAGGGTTAGGCTTGGGGAAAGGCTAGGGTTAGGGGTTGGATATACACACAGGATTAGGGTTTGAAATAAGTCTAGGGTTAGGGATTGGACATTGACCAGGGTTAGCGCTTAGACAAAGGTTAGGGTTAGGAGTTGGACCTTGACCAGGGTTAGGTCTTTGACAAAGGGTAGGGTTAGGGGTTGGACATTGACTAGGGTTAGGGCTTTGACAATGACTCAAGTTAGTGCTTGGACAATGACTTGTACAGGTTAGGGCTTGGACCATGACTAGTGGACCATGTCCTGGGTTATGGCTTGGACAATGCTATGGTTAGATGTTAGGGTGTAAAGAAACAAAGCTGCCTGAGCCTGTAGCCAGGAAGGTAGGCTGGTAAAGAAACAAAGCTGCCTGAGCCTGTAGCCAGGAAGGTAGGCTGGTAAAGAAACAAAGCTGCTGCTTGAGTTATAGCTACAAACCGATAGTCATTCCCCAAATACATACACAATCTAGCCTGAAAGTAAAACTATTTTAGCAGCTGGCATTGAGGAATTTACAAGATCTGTTAAGAAGTACGTAGTTCACTAGGTTCCTTTCTGTGTGCTACAGGCATCCCTTTTAGGGAAGAACTGGTGAATATGAATCTACATCCCTGCTGTAAACTCTAGTAGGGAAGCTGTGGAGTGGGGAAGTTAGATGCAGCAATGTTTGGCTAGACTTTACTAGAGCAGCTGGACCTTGGGAAGTGTGTTCCTGTTTAGTCCTTCATTGAGGAAGTGACCTGTGACGCCACTTCCAAGAAGTGCATGACACGAGAATGCTCAACCTGTGTGGATCTGATTGATGAGTTTGCACCACAAAGCAGCTCAGGGACCTTGCAGTATTGAGGAAGTGACCTGTGACGCCACTTCCAAGAAGTGCATGACACGAGAATGCTCAACCTGTGTGGATCTGATTGATGAGTTTGCACCACAAAGCAGCTCAGGGACCTTGCAGTACTACCAGTGGAAGTCTACGGATAGCCGAATTGAGAAGGTAGACATGACTGATACAGTGGATGCAGTCTTTAATGAGCTGAAGAAACAGCTGATTACCTTCCTACTCCATACCTTTGTGAAGAGAGAGCAAGTAGCTTCGTTTGACTCCTTGAAGAACTCCTGTGATGGTAAATCCATTGTTTTGCAAGTCGATTTCTCTGAAAATGCGACGATTGCAGCACAGACAAGCAGCCCACTGGCACCACGCGCTCAGGCAACGATCTTCACCACTCACACTTGGATCAACAATGCTACCAATTTCAGTATGGTAGTAATTTCAGATGACCTCGACTACACGAAATACAGCAATTTCGTTTTCATGTCACAGTATATTTTCCGAAGTCTCTGAGTCAAATTCCCAAGCATAGAAACCGTCAATGTTTTCAGCGATGGGCCAACTTCTCAGTTTAAGCAGAGGTTCCTCTTTTGAAATCTCCACTACTGGGAGCAAGATCATGACATCTCTATCAGATAGAATTTTTTGGCCACATCTCATGGAAAAAGTGTCGTAGACGGGATTGAAGGGACAGTGAAGAGGGCAGTTTGGAGACACATTCAGTCAAAGAGAAGTGATATCACCACTCCGCAAGAATATTCAGCACTCGCCAAACAGCTTTGCCCAAATTTTCAAGTTGAATTTGTTGCCAAGAGTGAGATTGATCAACAATCTGCATTTCTGAATGCCAAAGGAGTGAGGCAGTCCCCAAAACACACAAAGTTCATTGTATTCAAGCTTCTGGTGCGGATGAGGTCAAGGTAGCCGATACTTCCAACGAGATAGAGAAATGTTTCCGAGTTTGTCGAATCCGCAACACCAATGATGTCACTCCTACGACTGATTCAACAATTGAACAGGATTATCCAATCAACGACGATGCCCATCCTCAGCTACCAGCACTGAACTTGACAATTGGATTGTGGGTTGTTATGGAGTATGATGGTGAAGAGTTTCCAGGGGAGGTGACCTGTATAGAGGATTCTGATGTTGAAGTAAATGACATGCATAGAAGTGCAAATGTTTGAAGTGGCCGAGACCTGAAGACAAAATCTTCTACTCAAGAAACAAAAGTGTACGTATCAGTAACCCACCAAGTGTTGCAGGCAATCGAGGACAGTTTGCATTTGAAGACATTTAGCATCTGTTTATGTTATGCCTTGCTTTGTCTAATAGTGCCTAGCAATGCTCAGAATTCATTAATACTATCCTTAATCACACATGTACGGCCGTCACAGGTTTTGTGTACGTCCGTCACAAAGTTTAATGAGGATTAATTTGATTATACAATATTCAACAGTCAGGCTTTGGGTATTAAACATTACTTCTATGCCTTAGTGTGAACATTTATATAAACAAGAACAATATCCCTAGTAACTTCACAGAGTTTGGGCTTTAAACATTCTTACCTTATGATTTCCCATTTTTCTGCGTCCGTCCATCACAGCCCTTTAACGAGGCCTAGCCCCTCCACTCTATTATGAAAGTGAAAATGATTTTGACTAATGTCTAGCCTAGGTCAAGCCTTTTTTGCTGTGAATATATATTGTATACAGATTTACCATTTCTGAAACTAGCTACAACTCAATGTGTTCTTTGAATTGTACGACCATCACACCTGAAGTGCCCTTTAGCCAAGACATCATGACCCCTTTCATTACTCCATTCGAATGGTACTGCATCAACAAGCTGCTGTTCGACATATGGAACACTTTCAGAAACAAATGAGTAGAATACTCTCGGGACTAGAAACAACTCTCTGCTTGATGAATGATGTCCTAGTGTTTGGAAAGGACAAGGTGGAGTATGATATTCGCCTAACAGCAGTGCTTGAATGCATCAAAGTAGCAGAAGCTGCATTCAACATGAGAAAATTGGAGTTTTAGGATCAAAACTTTAATTCCTTGATCAGATCAAGACATCTGCCATTTGTGAAATGAAATCATCCATAAATATTCTAGACCGATTCCTGTATGCAATCATGCACGTTCCTGGGAAATACCTCTACACAGCTGATGCCTTATCAAGAGCAACCTTCAGCAACAGTCCAAGAATGATAGCAGACTACAAGAGGAAACAGAGAGCTCGATGGAACTATGCATAACTCATCTTCCACCCAGCAACTGAATAGTGGAGGAATATCAGAAAGCACGAGCCACCGACCCTATTTGTTCACTTGTCACTAGCTACTGCCAACATGGTCAAACGAGAACAACATATTTCCAGAGATCAAACCCTACTGGAAAGCTTGTGGCGATCTTACAGTGCATAATGGGCACATTTTTACTTTACGACAGATGAATTGTCCCTAAAACTCTGAGAAGGCAAACTCTGAGAAGGCAAACTCTCCAAAAGATCCACACAGGCCACCAAGGAATACAAAGGTGTTGTCTTTGTGCCAGGTCCTCAGTGTGGTGGCATGGAATATCACAAGCTATCAACAACATGGTAAAGCAATGTCAGACATGTGCAAAGTAATTCACACCAAGGAGTGAACCAATGATTCCAACCCCAATTCCTTACTAACCTTGGCAAAATATATCATCTGATTTATTCCAACTTAATGGATCCCAATACATTGAGATTGTCGATTACTTCTCAACATACCCTGAAGTCATCAAATTGCCAGCAACTATATCCCATCACATCATCAAAGTTCTTAAGAAGATCTTCTCCCATTATGGGATTTCTGAAACTGTAGTAATGACAATAGACCTCAAGAGAGTTCTCAGACTTTCAAAAATCCTATAATTCCAACACATCACCAGCAGTCCCCATTATGCACAAGGCAATGGACATGTAGAAAGGACAGTGAAGACAGTAAAGAAACTATTATATGGAGCTGAAAATCCATACATGGCCTTACTGACATATAGCTCAACCCCTTTTCCGTGGTGCGGACTCTCACCAGCTCAACTCCTAATGGGGAGATAGCTTTGAGCAAACATTCCTATACACAAGGATAAGCTCAGCCCAGATTAGAAGTATCTGGAACAGTTTCATCTACAGAACAAAGATTTCAAAGATTGACAGAAGAAAGACTTCGACCACCATCACAGAGCCCAGTACTTCAGACAACACTGAAGTATGGGTTACCACAGGAGACCAACCAATACCAGGACGTGTAATGTCATTTACAACAGCACCTTGATTGTATCTAGTGAATATGTCTAGTGGACACATCAGAAGAAAACCCGATACAAAGACGCATCCGATTATGACTCAATCTTGACCAGCACAGCCATCCATCCTCCTGATAGACTTTAATTTGATTCCATAGAAAGGGTATGTGGAATGTGACACTCAGCACATATCAGTTTACATCAGTGGTTAGTAATATCCTGTATGTATGTATTTTCTGTGGTTACTGATGCTAGATCATGCAGACATGTAGTAACTCTATAAATATCATGCTATTAATAGAATGGTTGGTTTTGTATATAGAGCCTGAGTTGCCAACCATCCCGGAATGGCCGGGATAGTCCCAAATTTGGGGTTTGTCCCGGTGGTGTCCTTGTCCAGGTAATGTCCTGGAATTTACAGGCGCACCTTGCGCTTCCACTCGCTTAGATGGCCACTGCAGTCTCAAGCACCTTCAGTTTAGTCCTTTAACAGTCATAAAGCAACAAAAACAGGACACTTTTTAGCAGAGAAAAACTTCAGATAAACAATTACGGCTCCAGCAGGTGTACCAAACAACCTTTGACCTTGTTTTGATTGTAGGTGCGGCACTCACGTGAAACTTCCCAGCCAACGTTATCTGATAATTGCTTTTGCCTTTTGCATTGCAATATTAGCAAAATGGCTAGACAGGGGTTGATCCAGGGGTGGGGGCAGAAGGGCCTTACCTTTCCAATTTTTGGGGGCTTGGCAAATTTGATCTCACAAATTCAATCATGCACTTTCTAATTTGGCTGGGATGATGGTCACACTTTGTTAGATGGGGTTAATACCTAAGGGTGACACCCTTAGGTGTTAACCAGCTGCATGCCATCTAACCATGTGTTCAAAGTACATCCATCCATAATTATGCTTATGACCTTTGGGACCTTTGACCATGAAACTTCTGAGATGTCTAAGAGCCAAGTCTAAAGGACCAGCTGCTAAGAAAGTCCAGAGCATGGACATTCGTCATTTCTTCAACAAAGCGTATGTCTATTGTGTTGTATAAGCAAAGCTTTAGTTGCATTTTTGTGGCATGTAGTGATGAAGTTAGATCTGTTCCAAATGTATCTTATGAAGAAGCAACCATAATTCGGTGAACTCATTGAACTCAAATTACGAATCTTCTGCTGGTATATACCACTGATACTGAATCAAGTCCAAGTGATTTCGAGGATTACAGCAGTTCTTCGATAATGACCATTGGTCCTGCTATTGAATCAAGTGAATGCAGCTCTTCGACAATGACTATTGATCCTTCTATTGAATTAGGATTCAGCAAGATGATGGACCTCTCGAGCTAAATAATAGTGAGAACATGCGGAACTTCAAAGCTCTGTTGAAGTTTCGAGTTGATGCAAGTGATCAATTCTTGAAGGAACATTTGGAAACAGCAAGTGCCAATGCTACATATATTAACAAAGAAACTCAAAATCAGATGATAGTAATCTGTGGAGATCTAATTCGGAGTAAAATTTTGACTAAAGTGCGGGAAGCTAGGTTCTTTTCTATTATTGCAGACGAAGCAACAGATTCTGCAAATGAAGAACAGCTAGCCATCAGCATAAGATACGTTGATGATGGAAAGCCACAAGAAAAGTTTTTAAGGCTCCGTGAGTGTCTTTCTGGTGTCACAGGCGAGGCAATTGCCAATGATATTCTTGGTCAGCTTACAGTTAGATCCACACTTATTGAGAGGCCAGGCATTTGATGGTGCTGGTGCAACAGCTGGTTGGTCAAGAGGAGCTGCGTCAAGAATAATGTCAGCATATCCCAAAGCTCTCTATGCACATTGTGTAACCTACAAGTTAAACTTGTGCATAGTGAAATGTACCATAAGAGATATTGGCAATATGATGAAAGTGGCAGACAGAATAGTTTTTCCCCCCCAATTTCCCTAAAAGGCATCTGTCTTTAGAGAAATGGATAGAAGATACTATACCTGAAGAAAGAAGAAAAACTCTAAAATCACTATGTCGCACCAGGTGGTGGAATGCCATGAGGCTTTTCAGGTCTTCACTGATCTTTACATTGTTATTGTCAGTTCTTTGGAGTCAATTGCCAACAGTACAGGGTGGAACAGAGGAGCTGCGTCAAGAATAATGTCAGCATATCCCAAAGCTCTCTATGCACATAGCACATCAAATGCTCGATCACTACTCTTGGCTTTATTTCAATTTCAATTTCTTGTAGCCTTAGAAACCACGAAGAAGGTTTTGGAATACACAAGAGGATTAAGTATTAAACTTCAAGGTCGATACATTGATGTAGGAAGTGGAAACTGTGAAAAGGCTTCGCACAGAAGTGGAGACATTTCATGCAAAAATGTACACTGCAGCAGCCAACAGAAGGCCCAGACTGTAGGTATTGAAGAGTCTATGCCAAGACTTGCATCCAAGCAGCAAAATCGAAGTAATACAACAGCCACAAACTACCAGGAATATTACTGCCGGAATCTAACTATCCCCTTGCCATATCGCATGACCGCGACAAAAACAAATATATAAAATCGTTAGTTTTAGTTACGCATGTGCTAAATATACCTGGGCATGTCCCTTGCTTAGCTAGAGCTGGAATTAAAATAGCTGAGGTATAGCGCCTAGGTAACCAAGGTATTCGTGACGTCAAACTCAGCTGATCGATTTAAAAAATTACTAAATGTGGACGATGTTTTGGCAATGCTGGATGACGACGAATTCGGTCTGTCTGAGGTTGAAAGCAGTGATGAGGAAGGAGAAGGGATATTTTTTTGCCTAAAAATACAATCAAAACAAACAATCAAATGTTATAATGATATTCATCGTGTGTGGTCGGTTGCTAGGCAACCTACAGTTGACCACAATGTTTGTCAACACCAATTCAACCATGGTTGCTAGGGACATTTGTGCACTCCTGGTTGAATATAAAATATTATTTAAAATAACGTCACAATTTTTAAAAAGTGCTGTGTAAATCCAGCGGTGGAAGGGTTATATGTCTTCAATGAAGAAAATGCATGTCAAATTTCCTTTTGGAGATTCGTTGATGAAAGATTTAAGGTTCATTCAGCCTGAACACACTTTATCGTTCTCTTTCAACACCATCACTTCACTAGCTAAACGTTTTCCACAGATTGGCCTCAACGATGCTGTATCTCTGCAGAATCTGAAGGTGCAATTCCAAGACTTCCAGCTTTCTCCCAATGATTTACCTACATTTGTCGCAAGTACAAGGCAGCTGATGGTGTCATGAGACCCAAGGCAGGGCTTTTCTGGTTGGAAGTTGGGAAAATGATCACATTGGAAGGGCAGCCAAGATTCAATCTCCATCACAATGTCTGATGTCCATCCCAGTCTCTAATGCTGATTCTGAATGAGGTTTTTCCATACTGAGGAAGATCCACTCTGATCAAAGGTCAAATATTGACCAGACCTCCATTGTTTGCCCTTATGGCCATGAAGTTCAACATTGATAATTGCTGTCTGGACATCAAACTCCCCCCTGAACTGCTCAAGGCTACAAAGAGTTATGTAGCTAGTCCCCATTCTGACAGATGTTTCAGCTGGTCCTTCTTCTGCTGCTTCTACTTCATAAACATCAATTTTATGTTCACGTTTCAAATAAGGACAAATTACATCATCAATTTACTGGGTGTGACATGCCAATAAGTGACATGGTCAAAAAATCGTGCATATATTAACCGTTAAGCGCCGACTTTCCTAGTACCCGCGGTAAAATAATTAACGATTTAATTACTAATTTTCCCCTGAGCTTCTTCTAGGGCAGGGGTCGGGAACCTTTTTGACTCAGAGAGCCAAGAAAGCAAAATATTAAAAAATCTATTTCAATGAGAGCCATATAATATATTTTAAGACTGAATTTAACTAAATGTGAGTATAATAAGCCTCTGAATTTATTATTTTAAACAATGTTGTTATAATACTCACGTTAATGCGACTTCTATCTTGTCTTTGTTCGGAAGATCATCAAAAAGTTCATTGGCCACATCCAGCATGAATGTTTTAGCATACTCGCCATCTGTGAATGGTTTTCCATTCCTCACTATTGCTAAAGAACCAGCGAAGCTAGCGGAATTATAGTCACCTTGCCGGGTCCATAAGCGGAGTTGCTGCTGGCTGGCTTGAACCATACTCAGTAGCTCTTGGCACGCTTTCTTTCTGCTATCTCCTGCAGGGTATTTTGATGCAAAGGTATCATGGCGTGTGTCGAAGTGGCGCTTTACATTCGACCGTTTCATCGATGTAATTTTGTCATTGCAAATTAGACACACCGCTGAATCTGCTCTCTCCACAAAGGCAAATTCTTCGGTCCATTCGTCCTGAAATTTACGATACTTCTCGTCTCTTTTTCTTTTTGCCATCTTCTTTGTCGAAGGGTTAGTTTTGAGCAAATAAGAGAGAGCGAGATATTGAGCCAACTGGGGCGTGGTAAACGTGAGTCTGGCTGGCCTGCGCACGGGTTTATATATTCGAGAGGTGCGGAGCGTCATTGGTCGAGATTAATTCGCTACGCGTCTCGGCGGCACTACGTCACTGGAGGAACTAAAATTTGAAGTTTTTCAAATTCCAATTTTATCCGAGAGAGCCATATCAATCATCAAAAGAGCCGCACCTGGCTCGCGAGCCATACGTTCCCGACCCCTGTTCTAGGGTGTCAGTTCTAGGGTGTCAGCACAGGAAACCTCGTTCATATGGAAGCCCAGTGATTGCTCTACATCCTGATTTTTGAATGAAACCCAAGGACCAAATATCCAGCATTTGGCAAGGTTTTCAAAATTGAACCAACACTTATATATATACCATATATTTGGGCACATTCATATAATCAAGACCAGAACAATCGTAAAACTTCCTAAGACAAAACATTTTGAACAGACAATATATGAATCGAATATTTGAATAGAAAAAGTATGTGTGTGGGTTGAATGTGGGTGGGTAATTTGATGAAGAATGAGCGAGTAGCATTGTAATACATGTTGTGTGTGTGTGTGTGTGTAGAAGGGTAAGACGAGGCTCTATCAACACTTCCCAGGCATCTAGAACACAAAGACACAACAATAGAATTATTAGACACAAGTATCCACACTTTTTACCAAGAGGCACGCACATACACCATACACAACTTATATTTCATGGTCACGAGAACAAAGAGAATACATGCAACACTAATATTCCACCAAGGTATGATACGGTCAGATCCAATGCACAAATGAACCTACAGTAACCACACTCATTTAGGCATTCATGCCTCGAACCATTTTTATGTACACCAAACAGAAGTAGAAGGGGGAAATGACCTAGTTGCAAATTGAGACGTTCTAGCTGAGATGTAGGAAACGTACAAGGCCTATACGCCAGCGAGAAGAATAGGAACCAATCAATGTTTTTACTAAGCTAATCCGAAGATCTAAATAACTATCCTGCCTCTTATGTAGAGAAGTATTTGAAAAAGAAAACAGATAAAGGCATTCAATAAAGGCGTAAAAAAAAAAAAAACTTCTACCAGAGCAGACCAAAGAATGGGCTACTACAATTTCGGTAGAAAATCAAAGAGATGGTGGAAGGGGGTGTTTGCATATTTGGTAGACACCCCTCATGAATGATTGATAATCAGGTAAACAGCAAGACACATACAGTCGAGAACCATCAAGCTGATGATGTTTCACAGTTGGTTGTTGTCCTTGTCACAAAGCTGCATGCATATTAGTCATCATGTCAATCACACCCTTGTCTACCCACTAAAGCCAGGAGTGAACTATTTGATCTGTAATCATATTTTCAATTAGGAAAGTTTTTCCTATTAGGCCTAGCTGTGCCACATGCACCAACCCCTCTAATAGTCAGCGTGTGAAATAAATTAGGACTTGTATAAAAGTTATCCATGTATACCTGAAAGTTCTTGTGCTCAAATCCCTCCAACAAATCTAACACTACCCGACTACACAAACCTGTACTATATCCTGTTTCCACATTCTTCCCAGTATAAATTTGTAATCGATAAATATAACCATTCCTTGCATCCAAAAGCACAAATACTTTTATGCCCCATTTCGTAGGCTCATCCTTCATATATTGCTTGAAGCCAAGCCTCCCTTGATAAGGAATCATGGCTTCATCAATGCTAAGCTCCTGATGCAAACAATACTCGCTTTCAAAGCTTATACAGCCTATCATAATTGGGATTACCAGATGTTACCTGTGAGCTAGCAATGGAGTTGACATGCATGTAGCCGCATCAACTGCCTAAACCTCCAAAGGGGCATTACTCTACTCACCAAACTACATGACAAATCAGGATATTCACAAGACCAGTACATGTCTATATGGGGAAGTTTTGAAATGCCCATAACAATCAAAAGTTCTACAAAAGCCTCCATTTCTTCTTCACATGTATCATGCCAATTATGGGGGAGCCCCACCCTAGAAACATACATATTAGTCTCTCTCACATGGAGGTCCCCACACGTCAATAGTTAAAAAAAAGATAAAAAGCACCTAGTAACGAACTTGTTACACCGAGCAAAGCTGAGTTTGGGCCAGAATTGTCTCTTTTTTTCCCCAGCGACCTTCGACTGGTATTATCTGATAACTAGTGCTAGATGAGCGAGCCTTACTACTACACGCTCGGGACTAGGCCTGCCTATCACCAGTACCTTGTGGTGGTGGACTACTAGTACTACATGAACCTCTACTCTAGCACCACACCTCACATTCTCTGTAACACATAAATATGTATACAAACAAATATTCAAATACCAATTTTGATAACTTACTTGAGTCCCCTGTAGCAGATTGTAAGGACGGAGGGTCAGTAGATAGTAAGGATGGAGGGTCAGTAGATGGTAAGGATGGAGGGTCATTAGATGGTAATAAGGATGGAGGGTCAGTAGATAGTAATAAGGATGGAGGGTCAGTAGATGGTAAGGAAGGAGTGTTCAAATGGTCACTTTCTTCTTCAGAGGCTGAAAGGAAATATATAATAGTAACTCTACAAAATTTCCTTTGTACCAACCTACACGAAGTCCAGAGCTCCCACAAGTAGATGGTAACAATGGATCACCTACATCTCCAACAGACTGCCAAGAAAGAAAAGTTGATAACATAAACCTTAGACGAACGGTTTAAAAAAAATTCAAATTCAAATTTGATAAGTAATAAAAAAACTCAACCTACATTAATGGCTATAACTAACCTTCAACTGCTACGTTAGAAATATTTATATCCTCAAAAAACACAAGAATAGGCTACAGTTTGGTTAGCGAATTATCTCAGAAGATTGTGGAATACAATGGCAACCAAGCGCTAAGGTAGAAACAAACTTACCATCGAGAAATCCTTCCACCCGAGCATTTTGACTTAGAGCCAGGGGGTCCAGGGTATAACCATGGTAGGCATATATCTCTGGCCTTCTTTCCCACCAGAATCCGAGCCAGAGCCGCAAGTGTCGTCGTCAAAAAGAAGAAAAGTTACTTCGTACAAAACAAGCATCCTCGCCATCTTGAAAACCGAAGTTATGAGGTGCGCGGCCGGCACATATAGCATCACGTGTAAATGACGTTTTTAGAATGATTCAGCATTCTTTTGGGCACCAAGAATTTGGCGCTTAGTTCAAATAGTTTTTTTAATATAATTTTTTCCTCGAGTCCTTGCGCGCGCTTAATCGGTTAAGGGCGTGGTTGGGGGAATGCGCACGCTAATTAGGGGGCACAGGTGAAAATTCACGCCGTAAATGTCCCGGAATTAACTTATGGAAAGTGGGCACTTGTTCTGGGATTATTCTTAAAATCAATGAGAACAGTTATACCACACATTTGTTGCCCATTCTAGGCTAAGTAGTCACGGATTTGTATGCTGCACATATAGCATAATTAAACGGTGGTTATCTTGACCAGTTTTCTATCTTCTGCCTCAGCAAGACACGAGAGTAATGGCTTTTTGCTTTTAGGGGAAACTGTTTCATGAAGAAGTTTAAGTTAAAGTCTTGATTGGATGCAGATTTAGCTAGTACTACTTGCTCTATATAGTCAAGTTGAAATTCAACAACATTCTTAATTTAGTAACTAATATTTTGGTAACTGTGCAAACTGCTGTTTGTATGATTATAGTGACACAATGCTGTAATTACAAACATTTGCCTCCTTTAGTTTACTAGTAGATGTGACTTCAACAAACCACTAGATACTGTAATACCTGATACTGCGGACACACCAGAGCTGAACGAAATTCGTGGTACACATATAGTTGATATTGGATCTGGTAATGGAGACATCACTGTGTCTCTGGCACTCGTAGTGGATGGTGTCCCTTTAGTGGTTGCAGGCTACAGCACAAACTCCAGAACCTCACATTTTGTTGGTTTTGTAAGTCATTTAATTTAATTACATATACTTTAATTAATTTATATTTATTGTTTATTATTATTATTTTATAGTTTGATGCAACTGGCACACTAGTCAGATTGGGCAGTGTTATTGATGAGCGCAACTTCTCTTCTTCAGTACAGTCACTACAGTGGCAGAGTGGACTGGACTTTGTCATTGCAGCTTCAATATCTGAGGTAAGTTATATGTGATATACCATGTCCACATATAATTGTTTGTTCAATCCAGGTTGTGAGGATTCCCTTAGAGGAGTGCTCCTCCAGTGAGGACTGCTCTAGCTGTGTAGGCAGCAGCAACCCTCTGTGTGGGTGGTGTGTGGTGGAGGACAAGTGCTCCAGAGTGTCCAAGTGCAGAGATGGAAACTCCACCAGCATCATTCGGTGGATACGCACCAATCCTTCAGAGAGCAGCACAGACCTCTGCATTGTAAACTCTGTCACACCCAAACGGTTTCTTCTAGATAACCAAAAAGTGGTGGGTTTTAGCATAAACAGAATACGAAATAAAAATAACATTTTAAAGAAGTACACAGATTTTTAGCCCGAGGATTCTCACCAGCTGTATAGATAGAGCTCAAGTAGTTAGTCAGTCACTATAATTATGTATGTTGTTTATTTATGAAGGTCTGTTCCCTCATAAAAAACACTGCTAGGAACTGAAAGAATTTATTCATGCAATTTCTTTCCATTATCCATTGACAGGCTCGAGTATAATGTGGGAGTGGTCAGTTTCAGTGTCACATGATCAGATTTGGTCTATGCACAGTTATCATCTTGCTTAACTTTGAAGTAAAGTCATTTTTGGATATCCATTCCGTTCTAGGTACTATTCCATTGCATGTAGCCACTATTCAGAGAGGATTATATCATAAAAATTCTTTTTTTGTGGTTGCAATTTTAGAGCTGCATAGATTCTATATACTTTACTTAATGAATAGATCAAAAGATAGATCTCTTGTTTTGCACTGGTTTTAAATATATTGCATATTGCCTAGGTAAACCATGTCAAAGTTACCTGCAGCTAAAGTTGGGGTACTTCAAAATCTGAATGCCTTAACTGGCTGCTGGTGTAGCTACCTATTGGCAAGTGCTAGGCAGCTGTGATTACATGTGTAGAGTACATTATGTGCTTGCATTAGCTGAGAGTAGCAATTAGTCTGCAAGAGGCCCCTTTTTCTTCCATGGCAACCTGTCTAGAACAATCTTTGATTTATATAAGTTCATATAGTAAAGAGTGCAGAATCTACAGCCAAAGTTATACATAATTATAGCTATTTACAATTTTTCCATCTATAAACCTTCTTGTATCATTCATCTATATATCATTCCATTCCAATTCCATGTACCATATTATGTATCATTCCATCATTTTAGCCATGCAAATCATTGATTATATTCCAATATATTAGTTAGACAGTAGTTAGAGAGTAATCACAATATTTAAATCCCATATGAACTGCTAACCACAATGTTATCATTTTTTGTCTTATTTCCAGCTATCAGTGGCAGTGGGTAGACCAGGGCTGCCAGATCTCTTACCTGATGAGAGTTACTCCTGCCACCTAGCAGACAGTGAAGGAAGGTTCAACATTACAGTCCCTGCAGTGGCAATTAAGACAGGCACCAACTATACTTGCAACATCACTGACAGAGTCCCTTCATATCCTGGAATAACAGCGGGTAGGAGTAGCGAGTAACTATAGGTGTGTACGAGTTATGCATTTTTTTGTTACTCTTGTGTGGCAGTGATCAACTTCAGTTTTTTCAGTTCTCGAGCTAACATTCCTTTTGGAACCAAAAATGCTGCTATAACCATCTGCAGATGTAGTGCAACTTCTAAGTAAGGGCACTATTTCAGTTATAATGTGACATTGTCACAAGATAGTTGTTCCTTTCACAATCAATACAGATGCAGTATTTGTCTTCAGACTGTGAATAGTTGTGGATGGTGTGTGATCAACCAACTCTGCAGAGGAATTGCTGCAGACTGCATCAACCCCACCAATTTCTTACAAGTATGTAAATATGTATAAATACATATATATACATATTTCTTCATAGCTGGATGGAGGACAGACATTCCAGGATCTGTGCCCATTCCTGGACCTAAAGGATGGGACCTCTAATTACACTATACCTGTCAGAATCAACACTGAACTCCAACTCACTACCATAAATCTTCCTCCTATGGTGACTATGGTGAACAAAGATATCTTGAAATGTTTTAATGGAAGTGAATATCATTCATGCTGTGTACAGGTGTTAGGGTTCAGCTATGTGTGCCTTATAGGTGGAAGAACTGTAATGGCTACTAGGATTAATGACACGGCTATCAATTGTCAAGTCAACTCTGATCAGGTTTTTTAAATTGATGTATTACTCCATAATAATATTCATTGCCTTAATTTTCCAGTTAACAATAAGTGGTGCTACTAAAGTGGCAGGGCTTAACATTATCTGGTCTAATTCAGCCGGTGTGACTCATGCAATAGATGCACTCAGTCCTGTTACTGGTGAGTAAAGTTTCCCTGTATTTTGGATTGTGACTTTGGGTTTTATATCAAACTTCAGTTACTATTTACAACTGTCAAGTGATGGCTGTGGATTGTTCTTCATGCGTTGACTTCAGGGACCATTTCGATTTCTTGTGTGGCTGGTGTGAAGATACTCTGGTGCAATGCTCCATCTTTGAAGAATGCTCCACTTCTCCATTCCTCATTAGTGGTACATTGTGTCCAATCCAAATCATCACTAATATCTCCCCCACTTCTGGTACACCTGAGGGGGGAACCATCATCACCATCACTGGTACTGACCTTGGAGTCTCCTTGGCTGACTTTGACTCACCTGGTGGCATCACCCTCAATAATATTGCATGCAATCCTCTAAGCAGAGACTATATCTCGGGTAGGCAGGTTCTCTGCAAAACTGGTGCTACAGCAGCGGGAAGTTATCCAGTTCTTGTCCAGCTCCTAAGAAATACAGGGGTAGCCTCTGCCATGTCTTCCACATTTAAATTTGTGGCAGCTACAGTGTTTAATGTGGAACCAACTTTTGGTCCCGTAGCAGGGGGCAGTGTATTGACTATCAATGGCACTAACCTCAACATAGGGAACTCTGCTACTGTCAGAGTGAATGGAAACTCAGGACCGGAGTGCAGTGTCATGTGAGTGTACTAATAAGGTTGAGGTAAAAGTGATCAGTGATCATCTCCCTACATACACAGGTCTAGGCTTGATATGAGTATTACTTGCACCACCCCCAATGTTGCTTCTACATCTGAAACTCCTGGTCTTGTGGTAGTGCAGATTGACCATCAGATTATATCTGATCCTAGAACTCAGTTCTTGTATCGAAGCAACCCTAATTACACCTCCATTTATCCGCAGTTCACCATTCCAACGTAAGTTAGTGTGTGTTCTGTAGCATTCTCTAATTGTAGATAGTTTCTGCTTACTTTTTTCCTTTTCAGTGGAGGAGTGAACATTACCTTCACTGGAACTGATATTGATGTGGCCAAGTATCCTCGACTCATCTTCAATGGTGTGGAAGTGAGTTTTTCTTGACAACAAACTATCCTTCACTAAGTGATGATCTCTTCTCCTCCCAGTCTCCCTGCTATATTGTGTACAGCTCTACCCTCACCTGCATAGCTCCTGTGGTGAAAGCCAGTACAGGCATGGTTTGGTATGAATTGAGGCTGGATAATGCCCCTCCTCCTGACTTCACTGTCCCTAGCTTTCGGCTGTCAGTCAGACCTGACCCTGTTGTGGTCAGGCTTGTTACACTGTCAATAGACACAGACTTGGAGTCTGCATTTATGGAGATTGAAGTAAGAATTGATTTTGATTTTACTATCATTGTTACTAATATTTGCAAGATATTTTTGATAATCAACTTAAATTTATTTTTGTTTTTTTTGACATTTTGGCTCTATTCTCTACCCTTCTTTAGTATTGTTGTTGTTTTTATTATTGTATTTTTAAATTACCTTTAATATATGAATAGTTCCAGCTTGAGCAAGTTTAGCATGTGTGTGCATTGAGTATGATATTCCGTAACTCCTCTATTAGAAACTGCTCCTCCAATTGTAACTGCCCCTGCGATTGTAAATTCCCCTTCAATTATAATGAGTTTCACTTACCCAATTGGTAATAGTAACCACCCTTTCAATTGTAACTGCAGGCAAATAGCAAAAAAGACATGTCAGATAATTTCTCTTTAGGCTTATAAACTGAGCTGGTTCCAGATCTGAAATAATCGATGTGCAGGCCAGCTAAGAATCTCATTTCCGATTCTGAATATTTCTTTCTTTCCTTTGATAGTTTGGCTTGAATAACTGGTCATATTAATGAGTCATCTGACCGCAGCCAAGTGAGGTCTTAATCAGATGCCAAAGAGTATACTGTAATACTTGACTCTTGATGTTCAACATGACCGTCATGACTGCATTCTTACATGGTCAATCAATTCTTGAGAGTGTAGCTGAATATGCATGTTGGTGGCCCTGTTGGTGGCAATGTGGAAATCATATTCTTGGATTTGCTCTAACCATCTAGCCATTTGGCCTTCTGGTCTTTAAAATTTCTGAGCCAAGTGGGCGATGCATGGTCTGTTTGAAGAGTACTTGTGGCCATTAAAAAATGGTCTGAAGTCCTTTGTGAAAACCATTACAACCAGAAGTTCTCCACTCACGACGCTGTGTTGGCATTCAGGTTTTGGTAAAGAGTCAACTGACCATGCACTCATTACCATCTTTATAATGCTGACAAAACAGCTCTTATACAACTATCACTGTCATCTGTATCAAGGATAATTGACTTAGAATAATCTGGGTAAAACTGAATCAGGGAAGAACAGAGACATTCCTTGAGATTTTGGAATATTGCCTGCCTCTCAGAGGTCCACTTGAAGATGTTGTACCAATCAGTGGAGGAGTCTTTTGAAAACCCTGCATAAACCGACGATAATAGCTAGTCAAATCAAAACTGTCTCCTTGGTAAACTTCAGAATTGATCATTAGACTATCTTTTCAATTTTAGCTTGGTCAAGGGAAACTCCTTTATTGGAAACTATGTGGCCTACGTACTAAACTTCATGCTTCAGGATGTGGCATTTCTTACATTGTAGCATTAAGTCAGTCTGGGAAACATTCTAGTTTGCGCGTTCTTCAAATCATCCCATTGTCAATGTACACTAGACTGTTATGACCACTGCAAGCCAGCTAACACCAAATCTAATAGCCTTTGGAATGTTACAGGTACATTGCACAACCAGGAACTAGAGCAGACTTTCAGTTCTGCAGAAAGCAGTCCTATGTTTATCTTTCTTCATGACTCTGTAGCTACTGAGGTCTAGCATTCAAAACCACTGTGAATCACTCAAGTATTAAGCACTAGTCCTCCACACTTGGCAACCTTGCCCCCTTGGGACTTCCAAAACACACACTACATTGTGAACTGGTGAAATCTCAGCCAAAATATTAGTTTAATGGTCTTGCACTACTGCACTGTCTGCCTCCATGCTTGTCGCAGGGCATTGTCTTAAGCTTAGCGTCAATGGATCACAGCCACCAAATTTGAGCTTGTCCTTAATGATATCTTTTTAGGAAGTCAGCACCCAAAATTATTACTTGAGTAGTTGAGGAACTCACTACCATGAAATAACATTTGAAACTTGGTGGTACTATATAGCACCTTTATTGACCCATAAACTTGCAGTGGCATAGCCCAGGTTCTCAACCTGCCATTTGTTATAGAGAATATCTCGTCCAATGTGTCATTTCATACCAATGTAACTGATGCTCCTATGTTCATGAGTAGAGAGAAAGGCATACCTGTACCATTCACTGAGTCCTCGACATTCTAACCACCTATAGGTGAAACTAAAGTAATCATATATGGAATTTGAGTCACTACTACATCACTAGTTAACCCCCTGCACAAGGAGTTGGTGCAGGCAGTGTCTAGTTTACCTGTTGATGTAGAAGGGAGCAACTTTGCCAACATCTGAGGTCCTGTCATTGTTGCAAGGAGCCTCTAAGTCCCCTACCATACCCTCTCTGGTCTGATCATGAATTGTTAGCATTTCGCCTAAATGGTGGGTTGCTTCCCCTCTACAAGCATGCTGTTACAACATATCAACTAGTCCCTCAACATAACAGCTAAATTATTATTAGGCTCACGTCTTACAGGACAAATGGCACTCTGGTCATCTTCTCGAGTACAGACTCTACCCAGGCAATAGTTATCTTCAGAGAGGATAGGATACCGGCTCCAGAGTAGCTGTATCTAGCATTTAGGGAGTCTGAAATGTGTCATACGGGTGGTGCAGTAAAGTCAGGTACGGGTTTGCAGCCAGTCTTTCTCTTGTTATGTTGTCCAAATGGGGGATGCTTTATCTTATCAGACAGATATATCTAACTCTTATCCTTCTTTAGACGACGTGTTTGGAGTTTAGCCTGGAAGCATGTCTTTTGGCTGGGAGGTTCAAAGTGCTCCTTTAGTTATTTGGTTGCCTCGTTCTAGCTCCTCTGGTTCACAATCATGGACTGCAGATAAGATCTTGCAGACTACAACAATGTATTCGAGGGTGACGAGGGAATGTAACAGTTCTATTTATAATAATATATCTTCAGACAACAGCATCCTTTACAGTCCAAGACAACACCAGTAGATATTACTATCACAGAAAATGATATAACATCTTGGATACAACATACACAACTGCTAAGTAAACCCACAACAGTAAGAAGTACAAACGTGATTCTAGTGAATAAAGATATAATTTGTAGCATAAAGTCATCTTAACCAAGTAATACACTTCAGCAATATTTATTGACTACAAAAGTAATCTAGAATTTTCTCTCACATTCTTGTTGGCTAACTCCATCTCACTTAGATCTGAATCTTGTGGGGCCAAAAGCAGCGGTAATGCTGGTCACCCTATAGTGGGGACTGGGATACTCCCCTAGTAAGTTTAAAAAAAATAATAGGTTTGCAATTCAACTGATTTTTAAACTGATATAGCAGTTTTATCCCTATCATTATGTGATCTGACCAAATATAATATCATAAAGACCTAAGTAGTTAGAGAGAGAGAGTCAGAGAGACATAAAGGACAAGATGTATTCATCCACCTCTATTACTGCTATATGGAGTGGCTGAAGATGGATGAGCACCTCTTTACTATATCCACAAAGTCATTGGTGACTATCTTGAGGCTTAGTTCCTTCGCGAATTCCTTATGCACTGAGCATATCTTAAGATGATTGAGGCAGTTGTTCAACATTGTTGTACTGAGGTAAGCCTTCGCCCTTCTCAGTGCACTGGCACGTTCACAGAGCTGATATTTGTTCCTGGCATAACCAAAACTTGACCAAGGACATGACCTCTGGTATGAGGGACCAGATCTTTTTGTTGTTTTTGAGAGAATCTATGGAATGTATCGCCCCCTTCATCTTGACTGAAACACTGATAGGACTCTGTCATTGATAGCTGAATTCACAGGATATTAAGTTTAAAGGCGAGATGGAATACACTTTGGATGGTTTTCAGGAGGCATTTCCTATTATCCTCCTTTTGACTCTTAGCTGCTCCTTCAGCTGCTCATCATATGGCCTGGTTGGTTCAGCAGAACAGATGTTTTCCCAGGTTGAACAGTCACAATATGCTGATCAAAAATCGTGTGCAAGGGAACTGTGTCCAAGAGACTGTTAATATGAGTGATAGAATAAGACAGACAGGGAGAGAGATTAGAGACCTATTAGAGATAGACCAGTTAGTAGGATTATTTTCGAACACTGTTATTGTCAAAGAATTGACTGTTATGTAATATCTATTGTATACTAAGTGTGAAGTAGTACTTACCAGCCGCTCTTGAGATAAAAGTGAAAAGTTGATTTAACTAAGAGTGGCTAAGTGTGTGGTCAAACTAGGACTTGAACTAAGGGCTTGGATAAGTTTCGGGTTAAGAGTTTGGTGTCGGATGCAAGAGTTCTCTAAAGGGAAAGATCATTCTTGTATCACAGGGTTCAATGATAACATCATATGTGATGGATGGCATGCATGTTCAGATTCTTCAGATTCATGTTCAGATTCTTCTCGGCTATCTTCAACCTGTGTATCAGTTTGTTGATCAGAGTCATCTGATTCTTGGTCTTGACCTGCCTTGTCCTCAAACTCCCTTTGTCTCTTGTGTGTACTTTGACAATAACTAAACAAGGAGTCTTGTATTTTAGCCACGATTCACTCGGCACTAGATAGCTTCTAGAATATTCAAATACATGTGGCCTAGAACAATCAGTATTGTACTAGCTTGCAATTTTCGCACTAATTAATCATGAACGTGTTAACCATTACTATGCGGTTTTTGTTTTTCAACATCACTTCTGATGGTACCTTTCAGCGGTGCGCGAAAATCGTTTGGAAAAAGAAGAAGCTGTTTGCCAAAAGTAGGGGGGTAAGGGGTTGGGGTGGGTGGGTGGGGAGGGGACAAAACACACCCAGCCCCAATCACCCACCCACCCCAAAGGAATTACCCCCCTGCCATACACAAATCTGTCCGTGTATATGCATTTGTATGAATGACAGTTTGTTTGCACTTATGTAGTCGATAGCTGTTGTCAATATTAGTACTATCAGATTGCGGTGTCAGTTTGCTCTTATCTATTGCACCCTTTCTTTGGCCCCTCCAATGGAACTAATCACAGCTTTAGTGACCAGTGTCTTGGTGTTATCCCCTGCTATTTCCCTAACCCTATTCATATTCTTAGCCCTGGTATTCGTCCTAACTTGGTGTCAGACATTGACTCTGCATGACAAAGATTATTACTCCGTGAACGACCAGGAAGCCTTCAGAGTCGAATACGGGAGTACTGATTGATTGAACAAGTCTGTGCCCATGCAGAGTAACTATGAGAAATGGAAAAAGAGGAGTTTTGAGCGAGTGACAGAGATAGCGAGTTTTAGATGTATAGCATAAACTGAGCTAGTTTAGTTTTGAGACATACATATTGGTTTGAGACTTGTGTATGATTATTTAGCACTATTTATATTGTATTTAATTGATAAAGTATTTAAACCTACTACAGTTCTTATACTCTTCGTGAGTGGGAGACAGCAGGAAAGCTGATTTCGGCTTAAACAGAGTTTTGTTGTTTAGGCATCACAGGATACTAGACTACTTAGAGATAGTAGAAATATCTGCCTGACAGTTGTGGCAGCGGTGAGATTCTCTTAGTGACAGAGAACCCGGACAACAGTTTAGCTAGTCTGTAATAGCACAGGGGAAACAACTCAGGCTAGGTCTAGAGAGTTTGTGAAACCAAACCCCTGGTCAACTAGGCTAATATTGTTTTGGTTTTTTGTTTTTTTGGTAAATTTGAAAAAATATTATTTTTAGTGTGTTGAGGTTGTCATGTCAGAAGAACGACAACGTGTAGAGAATCTCATCGTCTTTGGAACACCAATCCAGAGGCTCTTCCCCCTCTAGAATCTATCTCTGACACAAATGAACCCTTAGATCGGTTTATGGCTCAATGGCTCCAAATGGATCAACGGAGAACAGAGAGGGAGGAACAGAGGCATGAGGAGGATAGACGACAAGCATCCCAGCAACAAGAGAGGTTGTTTCAACATCTGGTCGAGTTCCACAGACCATCAGTGGTTGAGCCACCTCCACCCACTCCTAAACTAACTCAGCAGAAATTTCAGGAGGGCGTGGATGACATGGGTGCCTTTCTGCAAACGTTTGAAGTCACGGCTCAGGCAGGACGATGGCCAGAACAACTCTAAGAAGACATGGTTTCCAGCAGCCAAGATCCAGCTGCAAGTGGAGGAAAAGTGCATTTAGTTAGCAGCAGGGGTATCTCCCCACATTGGAATCGACATGTTAATGGGACGAGATGTTCCTCATTTTTAGAGGTTTCTGAAAGAGGAGATGGACACTGAAGCAGAGTCAACCCCAGTTCAGGAAGAAAGAGAGCAGACAACAATGGCACATGACGAAGTGGTGATGATCACAACCAGAGCACAAGCAGAAAAAGCCAACTCGGGCAGAAACAGGAACAACAACAATAGGATAACAACCCAGTTATCCAACCAGTGGAACTAGAAGATAAGCTAGAAGAAGATGTTGACATGGAAAGTATTACTACAACCCTAGACCAGAACTCAGAAGAAGATGAATCAATTTTTGAGACGGTATCTCTTTAGAAACTAAGAGTACTACAAAAATAAGGTCCTATCCTAAATAAAATCAGAGAAAAAGCTAAAGAGGGAAGCAGTCTTTTCTTTTGGGAGAACGAATTACTGATGAGATAGCCCTATCACCAGAATGGGAAAAAGCTCATTATCGTTCACAAGGCTGCCCGTACCCGAATTTTACAAATGGCCCACAACTCCCCATGGCAGGACATTTTGGCCAGGCCAGAACTCTTGAAGCTATCAGGACCAGGATGGATTGGCCAGGTATTGCTAAAGATGTAGGAATAATGTGTAAATCATGCCGTGTGTGTCAGGGAGCTGGACCAGCAGTAGCAGGTAGAGCCCCATTGCATTCCCTACTGTGATAAAATCAGTTCTCATCCAATTAGAACCTTTCATCTAGTCATGAAGGCTAGAGCATCTAGTCATTATTCCTGATTACTAATTGGCATGAGACACTATTTTATACGATGGCTAGATCCTTGGTCACCAGTCTCTCCTCACTAGTGATCCTCAATCCAGCCCCAAATCTGCCAACTCCAGTAGTCGCTGTATCCCTCTTATTAATATAATGGTATATATATTAATAAGATAAGTGATATACTCAATCAGCAATCATACACCGAGATTACACAGATTATAACCATACAAGCCTAGCTTTACAGTCTATAATCCATCCTTACAAAGTTCAGTTCCAGTTCTTCTCTTTTTCTCTCTCTTTATAATGTTCTTTTATAGCACTCAGTTTGAAGTCACCAGTCTCTGGTGATTTCTTTGTCCATGGTGGTTTCTTTGTCCATGGTGGTTTCTTTGTCCATGGTGGTTTCTTTGTCCATGGTGGTTTCTTTGTCCATGGTGGTTTCTTTGTCCATGGTGGTTTCTTTGTCCATGGTGGTTTCTTTTGTTCATGGTGGTTCCTTTGTTCATGGTGGTTCCTTTGTTCATGGTTAAGCACCAGCTGTAGGTCCTCCGTCTTTCCCATGGTTCATGGAAGGTTTCCTGTTACCAGTCAGGGAAGGTTTCCCTGACATTCCTCCCCCATTAGATCGAGACCCTTGGTCTCGACTAAGGCAGTCGGCATTTGTATTTGCTGAACCAGATCTATGAGAGATCAGAAAGTCATAGGCTTGAATGATAAAGCCCATCTAGCCAATCGACCATGGCTGTCCTTCAGCTGCTCCTGCTGCAGTTGTTCAGGTGAGATTGCATCAATGCTCATTACTTCTGTGCTCCTTGAGTCGTCCCTTGTGACCTGCAGAGGAATAGTCTCACCTACTGGTTCTATATCCTCCTCAACTTCGGACTCCACTGATACAGCTGCCACTGGATTAGACTCTTCAGATACATCCTCTTCCATCTCACTTCCACTTCCCTCAGAGTCAAGAGAGTGCGTGACTGGTTCCTCTTCCTGCTGGTGAAGCTGCAACTGAGTGTCGATCTGGGTTTGCACCTGTTGCTGAGCCCTTGTTGTCACCATCGTTGACTCTGTGGTTGCAGTGGTGGTTAGAATGTTTTCTTCTTTTTTGGACTCTGTCTCCATCGCTTCCCTAATATACTTATGGAAATGGGGAACATCATGCCCCAACAAAAGGTCAGTAGTTATATGTCCTGAAACTCCTACAGCTAACTCTAGCCTTTTGTCTCCATCCACTTGTAACACCATCTTGGCTGCTGTAAAATATGTTTTTCGAGCACTGGCTGTGGCGTATGCAATTTTCCATGGTAGGTAATCTGTCTTTTGTATGTGCCTAGGATGTACTATGGTCTTCGTGCACCCTGTATCAAGCAACGCTACTGCTGGTTTACCATTGACCTTCACATTGCGAGACCAAGCTGGTACTTTCTCACATTTAATTATCCCACAGTTTGCTTTTTCCAACTTGACAACACAATCTCTTTTCATATGCCCAGGTTTCCCACAACGATAACACTCCAGCGGTTTAGCTTCTTTCCCTTGCATCATACTACTATTAGTGTTACCTTTGTAGCGGTCATCCCTGCGGCTAGGTGGAAAATGTCCGCCTCTCTCATTGGCGTAGCGGCTCGCATTAGTTGCGCTTCTCCAACTACTTTCCTGCTCAGGTTTCTGTGTTGTGGCTACTTCCTTCTCTCCTCTGGATGAGCTCAGATAGCGTACTACAGCTTCTTTCAGGTCTTCATAAGAGACTGGATTCAGCTGCCTCATTCTCGCTTCTAGCCATCGAGGAAGTTTCTGCAACGTTAATTCGATTAATAACGTGTCATATTGGGACTTACCACTGGATTGAATCCAACGATTAAACGATTGTTTTTGGTCCCGGAACCAATTCTCAGGGTTCCCTTGGTTGAAGTTAACTTCAAACAGTAACTCTCTGTGGAGACTTGATATGTAGAGAGCAGGGTTGCTTTGACAACATCATAGTCCTGCTGTTCCATAGCAGTCAATGATGACACCACTGCCAGCATCCCCTGTCCCGACAATGAACTACGTAGGCAGGCAGTCCACTGTCTCCTTGGCCACCCTCCTACTTCAGCAGTTATACATCAAAGGTATCTAAAAAAGCACCCATGTCGTCTATTCCCTCGACATATTTGTGTAATGTCGGTTTAGGCATGGGGGGTAATTGTTCTTCCCTTGCCGGTTTACGCATTTCTGCCAAAAGTTGTTGCCATCGTTGCTCTTGGCGTTCTTGTCAGTTGCGGTCTTCACTGCGATGTTGCTCTTGGTGTTCTTGTCGGTCGCAGTCTTCACGGCGGTACTGCGCTTCGCGATCCATCCTCTCTCAGTGCCCGTGCTTCATCTGCTTGAAGCCATGTAGCCAACATCTCTGTTCTCGAAACCCCCTGCTGTTGACTGTTAGCAGGTGTTGAAAAAGGTTGGTGGTGGTGGAGGGAATCCTCCTCCCCCTCCTCAATGGTGTCTCTGGGCGTAGCAAAGCTCAGAGTAGTCTGGCTTCTTGTCCGTCGGTCCTCTCCTGGGAGTGACATTTTTTCCCTTTTTCTTTCTCCAGAAACACGAGTTGAGAGACAAGAGTGAAGAAAAGAGATATTAGTTCCACTACAATTATGAAATATACACAACACCACTATAATATGGGATATTAGTAGCACATAGAACCACTAAAATAATAAGGAAAAGAAATATGCACCACTCCCTAAGGATGAAACAAGTATTAATAATAAGCAAAAGAAATATGCACCACTCCCGAAGGATGAAGCAAGTAATATCCTACGCGCTGCCACCAATGTGATAAAATCAGTTCTCATCCAATTAGAACCTTTAACTAATTGGCATGAGGCACTATTTTATATGAAGGCTAGATCCTTGGTCACCAGTCTCTCCTCACTAGTGATCCTCAATCCAACCCGAAATCAGCCAACTCCAGTAGTCGCTGTATCCCTCTTATTAATAGAATGGTATATATATTAATAAGATAAGTGATATACTCAATCAGCAATCATACACAGAGATTACACAGAGATTATAACCATACAAGCCTAGCTTTACAGTCTATAATCCCTCCTTACAAAGTTCAGTTCCAGTTCTTCTCTTAGTGTTTTTTCTCTCTCTTTATTTAAATTACAATGTTCTTTTATAGCACTCAGTTTGAGGTCACCAGTCTCTGGTGGTTTCTTTGTCCATGGTGGTTTCTTTGTCCATGGTGGTTTCTTTGTCCATGGTGGTTTCTTTGTCCATGGTGGTTTCTTTGTCCATGGTGGTTTCTTTGTCCATGGTGGTTTCTTTGTCCATGGTGGTTTCTTTGTCCATGGTGGTTTCTTTGTCCATGGTGGTTTCTTTGTCCATGGTGGTTTCTTTGTCCATGGTGGTTTCTTTTGTTCATGGTGGTTCCTTTGTTCATGGTGGTTCCTTTGTTCATGGTGGTTCCTTTGTTCATGGTTAAGCACCAGCTGTAAGTCCTCCGTCTTCCCATGGTTCATGGAAGGTTTCCTGTTAACAGTTTCCCTGACTCCTACCCATAATGAAGCACCCTTTCAACGCATTGCCATGGACATATTTGGGCCTCTTAAAAGAACAACTGCCGGGAATAAATATGTCCTAGTTATAATGGATTATATGACCAAGTGGCCAGACTCTATGTAATATGACAGCAGAAACAGTGGTTAACTGAATTGACCTCTTAACTTTGTGTCAAAAAGACCGTTAAACAGTTTTGTGAGATGACAGGGATCCATCAGATCAGGACCTCCCCATACCACCCCCAAACGGATGGTTTGGTGGAGAGGTTTAACTCGACAATGAAGAGGCTTCTGAAGAAACTGACCTCCACTCATGGAAAAGAATGCCTACCTTTTGTCTTATGGGCGTACAGGGGGACTGTACACAGCACAACAGGATTCTCTCCATTCCACCTGCTCTTTGGAAGAGAGATGAGCTTACCTTTGGACGAACTTGCCAAATTCTGGAAGAATAAAGAGGAGACAAATGATGTGAACATGGTAGAGTACATCACAAGCCTAAAGTAGAACATACAACTAGTACAGCAAATAGAAAAAGAAAATGAGACAAAGGAAAAAGAGAGTCACAAATATTACCACGACAGGAACACAACTCATCGAAAATTCCAAGTTGGAGATTTTGTTCTCGTATTCATACCCAGGAAAGCCGACAATTTGAGTAGCGAGTGGCAGGGACCCTATATTGTCATAGACTCCAGTGACCTATAAAGTAGATTTAGGAACTACAAGGAAGAGGTATTCCATATTTTCCACATCAATGGTATGAAGTCATGGGTGTCACCTACTCCAGCTCTGTTTCTCGCATTGGACGAATTAGACGATCCCTTCATGGAAGATTCAAAAGTGGAGAACAAAGAAAAACCCACCTCTCATTGGAACAGCAGCAACAACTCACACAGTTAAAGAAGGAAACAACTCACACAGTTAAAGAAGGAGTATCAGGATGTAATCCAGGATCTTCCTGGTAGAACGAGCTTTGTGGAACATTGTATTGTTACGGGAGATGATGTACCCATCCGACTGCCTCCATACCGACTCGCACATAAGTCACTGAATTTTTTGAGAGAAGAGATCGAGAACTTGTTGGATCAAGGAATCATCGAACCATCACGTAGTCCATGGGCTACTCCCATAGTGCTAGTAACCAAAGAAGGAAGGATCGATGAGGTTGTGCGTAGATTACCGGAAATTGAATGCTGTCACTCGTGGAGATCCTTACCAGCTACCACATATTGACGATCTGATTGACGGGATAGGAAAGGCAAGGTATATAAATATAACCACATTAGATTTAACTAAGGGATACTACCAGGTACCTATGGAAGAGTCTAGTAAAGAAAAAACAGCTTTTGTCACTCCATGGGGCAAGTATCAATTTATTACCATGCCCTTTGGCCTTGTGTCATCCCCAAAACTTTCCAGAGGTTAATGGACAAAGTGCTTGAAGTTTTATACACTTTTACAACTGCCTATTTAGACGACATCCTTATACATAGTTTGTCCTGGGATGATAATATGAAACATTTGAGACAAGTCTTTACCAAAATCAGAGAGGCAGGGTTATGCATTAAAGGAAAAAATGTAATTTGCTGTCAATGAGTGTGTGTATCTGGGTTACATTGTTGGAGAAGGAAGGGTCAAACCAATGGAATGTAAGATTCAAGCAGTGCAATCATTCCGGAAGCCACAGACCAAGAAGGAAGTGCGATCCTTTTTGGGACTATGCGGGTATTACCATTGTTTCATTCCTAATTTTGCAACCATAGCCACTCCCCTCACTGAACTTACAAGAAAGAAAATGCCAAACAAAGTAAAATGGACAATAGTATGTGATCAGTCATTCAAAAATTGAAAGATGCTTTGACAAAATACTCAGTGTTGAGCACTCCAAATTGGAATGAACAGTTTATTCTGCAGACAGATGCCTCTGCAGCAGGCATTGGCTATGTCCTAAACCAAAAAGATGAACAAAGAAATGAACATCCCATCGCTTTTGGTTCAAGGAAGTTATTACCAAGGGAGCAAAGATATTCTGCTATTGAGCGTGAAGCTCTAGCTATAGTTTCAGGAATTCATAACTTTCGAGTGTACTTAGATGCGAAGTTTCTAATCGAAACAGATCACGACCCTCTCACCAAATTCACTGGTATGAAAGATAGTCATGGACGTTTGGGATGATGGGCTTTGGCTTTACAACCCTACAATTTTACAGTAAAACACAGAGCAGGGATAGCCAACAGAAATGCTGATGGGCTTTCTCGAGAACATGGTTCTCAAGTTAAGGAAGGGGAGATGTCAGACATTAAATCCTATATGTATGACAAAGATTATTACTCCGTGAATGACCAGGAAACCTTCAGAGTCGAATACAGGAGTACTGATTGGTTGAACAAGTCCGTACACGCACAGGGGTAAAGACTAACTATGAGAAACGGAAAAAAGAGGAGTTTTGAGCGGTAGCGAGTTTTAGATGTATAGAGTAAACTGAGCTAGTTTAGTTTTGAGACATACATATTGGTTTGAGACTTGTGTATGATTATTTGATTATTTAGCACTATTTATATTGCATTTGATTGATTAAACCTACTACAGTTCTTAGTTATACTCTTCGTGAGTGGAAGACAGCAGGAAAGCTGATTTTGGCTTAGACAGAGTTTTGTTGTTTAGGCGTTGTAGGATACTAGAGATAGTACAAGTATTTGCCTGACACTTGGCTCTAATCTTATCCACTATATTGTAGCCTTTGTGCTTGCCACCCTTGCTCTAACCTTAGCCATTGACCTGACCCTTATCCTAGCCTTTCTGGCCCTTATCTATATGTGATTATTCCACTAATGGTTGATTTAAGGTGATATCATTTATATTATATATATTAGGGAAAAAACTTGGATTCTGTTGTTGAGAATGAGATATTGGTTCTGGTGGGTGGGAAGCCATGCAGCTTATTATCTGTGACCTATTCTAAGGTAGGTAATGTTAATCTTTATAGTCGATATATGCACTTCAATAGAAGCAATGTTTGCATCAAAGCTTGTAGTTCAGGTCTTCTTCACCCCCAAAAAGGTCAACACAAACTAGGTTTCTATAACTTTGTATACTAAAAGTTGTGAGAAAGTGTGTGAAGGAGGCATTGCACATTGCACATCAGCCTAGCACCAAAGTGTGAGTGGTTCAATCGAGACTGTGGAATGGACTTGCCTAGTTGCTGGGGAGCCACTCTCAAGAGCCTGAACTTGAAGCCACAACACCATAATGTTTCTCTATTCAGTTCTTTATTGGTCTTTGTTGTTGTTTTAAAAATATCAAGCATGTCTTTATTTTATTATTATTAATATTATTATTGTTGTTTTGTTGTTTTACTTTTTATTATTATTGTTATTTTTAAAACTTATATATATAATTATTGTTATTTCTTATTATTATTTTATTTATTTTTTATTTTGTTATTATTGTTTATTGTTAAATTTTAATTATTATTATTATATTATTATTTTTATATTATTATTATTATTGTTGTTCTTGTGGTGGTGATGGTGGTTTGTGGTGGTGGTGGTTTGTTGTTGTTGTTGTTATACATTATTATTATTATTATTCTTTATTTATTTATTTTATTATTTATTTTTCCACATCTGGTTCTCAAGCTGGCTTGTATAATGTGGAAAATAGGTATATAACAAGCTCATTTCAAGTCGTCGTATCTATATAGAGCATCCAGGCGAAACATCAAGTTTATTATTGAGAAAGTCATTATAAAAATTGTGAGCTTTTCCCTTCCTGATTTTCCCTACATAATCATGGATCTATCTATGTATCTATCTATGTATCTGTCTATCTATTTGATTCGCACATTTGCATGTCCATTCTTCTAATAGAAGACTCCTAAACTGTCCAAACCACTTTGTTCAATTCAGCACAACACTTTAACTGGTAAAGGATCGTTAGTGACCAAAAACGCTTGTGTCATGCAATGTCGAGTCAATCTGAGCAGAGTCAGAAAGCAGCTACATATTTTCCTACCCACAGATGGTCAATTGGTTTCCACACAACTTTACTCTTCTGATAATAGTATATATGCACCATACGCCTTCAACAAAATCCAGGTAACTACTTAGAAGGCAAGTATGTATATCAGTTGGTTGATTGCCTCAGAAGGTTATAACACATGTGACTATGGGTAACTATCGTGACTTTTACCCAACATGGATATCTGCTCTTAACCGATGTTTTCAAGAACTTCCCCAATATCTTTTTGGACATAAACAGTCTAGATGCATTGCACTACTATTTCAATCCCAGACTGGCATGCGATACGTTGTTGAAATGTGAAGTTGGAGCTAATCTAAGATATAGATGTTTATAGAGAGAGGCATGTGCAATGGCATCTTCGTAGTTGTCAAGCAGTTGGCAAGGGTTAACAACCTAGAAGTCCCAGCACATGATGCTAACAAATCCTTGTATTAGCCCACTGATGTGTTTGAGATCGAAGAGATGAAGTTGTCAGGAGGAGATTCTGGAAAGGATCATCAAAATATCACATGATACAGAAAATGGCAGCCTGTTTGAAGTCTTCTTCGATGATATAATGGAGTTGCACAACATGCACAAAGATTATCTATCCAGACTGCATCAAAATCGAGAGTGAGTGGATGTGCAATTAAAAGAAACAACTGTAAAGCCATGAAAGAGACTGTTCATTGCAGCAGTTGTGATTACCACCAAATTTGATTGCTCTCACCTTCAAACCACAGCTAAAGTTATCTGACTATAAACAAAATAGTCTACTGGGCATGAGAAAGTTTTAAAAAAATCCAACATTTAGGCTTATTTTTAATCATTTTGTGACTGAGTTTGCAGATATCTTTACTTTCAACCATATGCACCCAGAGGCATCAACCCAGATACCATTCAATTAGTGCAGTACAATGTTGAATGGCAATCAAATCACAACTACCATCATGAACTGTATCTTTCAGACATATTTTGCTCTATGTTGAAGCTTTACCACTAAGGAAGGATACACAAAGTAAGACCTATTTTTTCCTGGAATCATTAAAAATTATTCTTGATGGATTTTGATAGCTATAAGTTTTATTTGGACATATAAAGGTGCAGCATACCATTACATAACTTTTGTTTGATAGCCAAAATGGAGTTTATTTCCTGGATAAACTGCAGCTCATTTGTATTTGTCATTCTAATGGGACCTATTAGTAATTGTTACAAGAACATTTTAGTATATAAAGTGTTAAGCATATATCAATTCAATTTACCAATGAGTTAATGGATTATCAGAAACAAACCTACGAATTTTCTGTTGAAGAAAAATATATATTTTTCTTCTTCATCTGTTTTTTTTATTGCAGATTGTCTGCATACCCCCAAACAGTCCAGAATTAGATAGCCAGGATACTGCCTCGGTGAATGTAAGTGCATAATATTTGCTGGAGTATGTGTTTTTACTCATCGTCTTATAATTTAATATTGTGTTGCTAAAAAAAAAAGCAAGTTAACATGAATAACATATGCACTGCCATGTATATAGCCATGCTCCACATTCCTTCTGTATGATTGAGAACAGGAAATACTATCAAGTAACTTCTCCCACTTAGTATGCAGGGCTGTATATGCTCAGAGAGAAATTTCAAGATATATATTGGGCATCAGCCATATTGCTCACAGATCTAATCTCTAACTATATTACTCACAGATTATATGTGGGTACTATCATCGTCTGCATATTGCAATGCAGAATAGAATTGGATAAGTCAGTCTAAATGAAAGGCTTCATCCACGATATTAACAATGCAAAATATTTAGAGGGTGTTGTCTATTTCAGGTTATATGGTCATTAACTTTACTATATGTTATGTCATCCAGGTCACCATAGGTCGTAATCTCAATTACCCATTAATGGACAGACTCACTATTGTGAGGCAAAATGCAGGAGACATGTTAACAGGAACTATTGCCATCTCTCTCCTGGTGCCAATAGTGGTCTTGGTTGGATGCATAATAATAGTAATCATCATTGTACTGCATAGAAAGAAAAAACAAGGTTATTGTTATTATGTGTGTAGTATTGCACCTTTAACCTGAGTATGTATTATATTAATAGGTGTTGCCAACAGGTTTGAATTGATGCCTTCTAAGTAAGTGCTAATGTTAGACAGTTTGTCGCTGCATTAATTTGTATGTGTTAACCTATTGACCCCTGATTAATATTTGCTTTTTTATGACAATTTTATATCTGCCTTTTTAACCTTTTCAAACTATTCATAATCAATTATTTTTACAACAGTCAGGTTCTTTGAGGTAAGTAAACAAAAGCTGCACATGCTTGATCACTCTATCTACAATAAAAATTGCAGCAGCTGGAAGCACTTCCTTTCTGAAGAACAAAGGAATTCGGAGTGGTTCCTTCTAAGCATAGCTCCTTATATAGCTTTCCTCAGCAGAAAAACTTCCAGAAATATCAGCCAAAGTTGTAGTCTTCATGAATCCCTCCCTACACGCTCACTTTTTTCAGGAGCAAGAATAGAGGGGGGTTGGAGATGAGGAAGCTTCACACGTAAGATTTCTGAATTGATAGAGCAGTCCACTGGGCATGGGAATGTGCAGAAAAAGTATCTTATATAATATGTAATATATTTATATGATTATTTTGTTATAATATTTTTGGTGAACCATGTCTCAGTTTGTACCTCTCGCTGCTATGGTCAATCATTGAAGTTGGATAATTAGAAAATAATTAGTCAAGTGGTTCATACAGGATTTACAGTTTGGGGGGGAAACTTAAAATATTTGGCGTTTATGTGATGGGCATGTGTAAGCAAGCCCCAAGTAGGGGGGTCTGGGGGCATGCCTCCCCAGAATTTTTTTGCTAAATCGATGCTCTCAGATTGATTCTGAGACATTTTGAGGGTAATTTCCTATAGTTAAAGTACTAGCACATGGACAGAACATTCTAGATTATGACACAGTTGCATCTTGCCACAGAATAAGTTTTGTGGAAAGATGCAATTGTGTCATAATCTAGAATGTTCTGTCCATGTGCTATTATTCTGTGGTTAGCTTTCCTAATTGTAGTTAATCTACACTACAATTAGGAAACCTTACCACAGAATAATAGCACATGGACAGAACATTCTAGATTAATGATTGAACTGTGACACAGTATATTCTAGATTTATTCATATAAAGAGCAAATGCCTCATTCTGCAACTAAATACGACCAAAGAGAAATACAAACCTACACAAATGGACCTCAGGATCTTTTTAACCAGGAAGCGAATGCTTGCTGGGTATAGTAGAGATTCTGAGGACGACGAAGATTTAGTCCCAACATCGTCGACACTACAATTAGGAAAGCTAACCACAAAATAATAGCACATGGACAGAACATTCTAGATTAATGATTGAACTGTGACACAGTATATTCTAGATTTATTCATATAAAGAACAAATGCGTCAGCTAGTAGCATTCTGCAACTAAATACGACCCAGAGAAATACAAACCTACACAAATGGACCTCAGGAACGTTTTTACCAGAAAGCGTGTGTGTGGTGGGTCTAGTAGAGATTCTGAGGACGATGAAGATGTAGTCCCAACATCGTCGACTATTGATGCCTTGACTTCCACCAATTCCGAAACATCAGTAGGTAGATCAGTGTGTTCCAAAGCGCAGAAGAGGAAACTCTACAAAGCCAGGCTCAGCTACAAGTAGGAGTGGGAGCAGAAATATCCTTGGGTGTACTGCGATGATCCTAAGCAGGGCATGTTCTGCATGCTCTACCAGAAGCAAGGAAATGCACCTTCTACAGCCAGGGGTGCATGGACGCTCGGGGAATTCAGGATTGGAATCACGCTACTGAACAACTCAAGGAACACAGCCAGTCAAAATGGCACAGAGATGCTGTTATCCATGCTCAAATGGCAGAACAAAGAAAGGAGCAGAGTGTCCTACAACTGCAATGTTCAGCAGCTGCTAAGGAGGCTGAAGAAAGGAGAGCAAAGAACAGAAACATAGTGCTTAAGCTTTTGAGATCGATATATTTTCTGGCCAAAAATCACCTGTCCCTTACAACCACATTCGATCCCCTGGTCCAGTTGCAAATTGCAAATGGAGATGAACTTCTCCAGCAACATGTCAAAGATGGGCCACAAAATTCTCAGTACACATCCAAATTTTCTGCAGTGATGCTTTTAGAGGTCACCAATAGCTGGCTAGATAGGAAGCTAATTGAGAGCTTAAAATCAAGCCCATACTTCTCTGTGTTAGCTGATGAGTGTGTAGATATTAGTACTACAGAAGAGCTGTCCATCTGTTGTCAGTGGATTGTAAACGGAAAACCAGAGGAGCTCTTCCTTACAGTGCTCCACATATTTCCCCAAGATGCTGCTTACCATTTCAGATGCAATCAGCTCCTTCCTTGATTCGAAGAACCTGGACTATCGTAAACTAATAGGCCAAGGTTATGATGGAGCAGCCACCTTTGCCGAAGAATGTAATGGAGTTCAAAAAAAGGATGCGAACTCTAGCTGCACATTCCTTTTACATCCACTAACAGTGTTCCAGAGATCAAGAAGATGTTTGGAACTATGGGAAATATATGGAAGCTCTTCTTCTACTCACCCAAGAAAGCAGAATCTCTCAAAGCAGTCCAGTCTGTCCTCAAGCTACCTGAGCTAAGATAGTGATACCAGATGGCTCTCACACGAACGCTGTGTACAGGCTATTTACCGAGAGCTTCCTGCCCTTATCAACAGCTGTATGAGACATCAGGTGATGCGGTATTTGTGCTCTCCTTGCTACTTACACTGGAGTTGCTAGTTCGTGTTCCTGTCAGAAGTTCTGGATATCCTGGCAAGGATGAATGTTTCGATGCAAAGAAAGCTGCTCGATTTGAGCAGGTTACCGGTACTTCTGAAAATCACGACGGATCAACTCGAGCATCTAAAGGACGTAAGAAGTGAGTGGTTGGGTTCAGTCGAGTCTGAAATATCTCTGTTGAAGGAAAAACACGATATAACACTCGGCACACATGGATCTGCACGAAGCCGTTGGTTTTCTATCACAACCACAGCCGAGTATCGAAAATTCCATACGTCGATTCCCTTCTTCTAAGTATTAAGAGTCATTTTACTGATAAAGCTGTGAAGATTGTTACTGCTATGTCCATATTCAGTCCCTCCCTACTACCCACTGAAGCATCCTTTACCATCATACAGTAGCGAGCAAATCAAGATTCTTGCCGAGTTCTATGGAAAAGAAGCTGAGGTTGAGTATGTGGGGATGACTTACACCTCACCTGCATTGCTTGATGGCGATGAGCTTCTTTCAGAGTGGAAGATATTTAGATGGGCATTGCTAGTGGGAAAAATGCAATAATGGAATGTAAAGAAGAGTCGGTATCTCCTATATAGCTTGCAAGAAATCCTGGACGAGATAAACAAGTCACATACGTACGGAGGAATTTTCCCTGAGACGTGGAAGCTATTGAACATTACAATGGCACTTCCTGTTGGCACAGCAAAAGTAGAATGTTCCTTTAGTTGATTAAAACTCGCCTACGCAGTCGTCTCTATCTGACTCGAACCTAGAACATTGAATGAAAATTAGTATAGAGGGTCCTCCATTGACCGATGTGGACTTTAATGCAATTCTCGACATTTTTAAACAGAAAAATAGACGCATTTTACTTTAATTTAGTACTGAACTCAATGTATTGTAATTTTCACAATACATTATTGTATATCTTCGCTTATATATTATAAATTGTTTATGCATAATTTTATTACTGTTGAATTTGCTATTGCTTCTACATTCCGTTCTCTGTACTGCTCTTTTTTCCCCGTTACTGTAATGTATTACATAAGAAATTTTATTAATATAAATTTTTATTGTGAGAATTCTTGGGGGGAGGGGACAAATCATTTTGGGAGGGGGGGGGTATGCCAGGGCTTCCCCACGTGTATGAAACCCTGCTAATTGAAATGTGTCAAATTGCTAGCATTTCAAAATTGTTACAGTAGTGCAAATATGTAGAATGTGTTGATAAATAGTCAGTACACTAATTGAAATATTATTGATAGTTAGTTTATTGAAGCAATGATCAATGCCAAGATCGATTCCTTGAGGTTTATGGGCAGCAGACTCAGACACCTTCACGCCCACGATGCCTTCTGTCTCCTTCGCCACGCCTTCTCGATTCCAAAGCTCTTGAGAACCACCCCTTGTTTCCTTTCACCCACACTCCATGATTTTGATTCATTGCAATGCTCCATCCTGAGTGAGATCTCCAACATTCCTCTTGATGTCAATGACCCAGCTTGGGCTCAGGCTTCTCTCCCAGTCAGTTTTGGTGGTCTTGGGATCAGAAGTGCCGTTATGCTTGCTTCTTCTGCCTTTTTGGCATCAGCAAACGGTGCTTTCGATCTTATTCATCAGATCCTTCCTACTAGTCTTCATTTTAATTACAGTGATTGTGACTCAGCTTTGGAAGTTTGGAGCCTAGGTCACAATAACCTTCCTCCCGATAACACCAGCTGTTCGCAACAAAAGGCTTGGGACAATCCTCACGTGAAGATGGCGTATGCTTCCCTTTTAGATTCTGCAGTGGATTTAACATCTCGTGCGAGGCTTCAGGCTGCAGCTTGCAAGGAGTCTGGAGCATGGATTCACGCCCTTCCCATGTCCTCACTTGGGCTTCGTATGGATGATGATGTCATCAGGGTTGCTATGGGTTTACGCCTAGGGTTACCCATCTGTCACCCTCACTCATGTCATTTGTGTGGTCTTAATGTTGACAAGTACGGCACACACGGCCTCAGTTGTAAGTATAGCCAAGGGCGTCATTCCAGACACGGGGAAGTGAATGAGATCATCCGGCGATCCTTGGCAGCCATCAAGGTTCCCTCGCACCTGGAGCCTCCGGGCTTGTCACGTTCTGATGGTAAGCGTCCGGATGGGGCTTCCGTCATTCCCTGGAAGAATGGGCGTATTTTGGTATGGTACGCTACAATTGTAGACACCTTCGCTCCCTCCTACGCCTCCTTGTCTTCTGATGGCCCTGGCTCGGTGGCAAGCAATGCCGAATACCGTAAGAGGATAAAATACTCCTCTTTGGCTGTCTCCCATTTTTTTGTGCCAATTGGGATCGAGACGGCTGGTTCATTTGGCAAGTCTGCAGGTCTTTTCTTTTCAGATTTGGGCAACCGTCTCAAACAGGAAACGGATGATCCCCGCTCCTCCTTTTTCCTTTCCCAGCGGATTGCAGTAGCCGTGCAGCGAGGTAACACTGCAGCTGTGCTGGGCACCAGCTTTAGTTGTAATGACGATTATTTTTTATAAGTAGTGTATTAAGATTTTTTGGTTTAATGTTTGTTTGTTGTTGTTTGTTAATGTTTGTTTGTTATTCTGTTTATATATATATATATTTTAAAAAAATGGACATCTAATAAACATATATATAACATTACATGTGATAAATAGTAATTTTTAACATATAACATTTGTTATGTTTGATAGTTAGTCATTACATATGTTAAAATCATTAAAATAGGCATTGCAGCTTTGCAGAATTTGTTCGTGTTAAATATGTGACATAATTAGACATTATACTAATTCATGTTGTTATATGCATCGGATAATTAAACATTGCAAATGTGTTGAATGTGTTGAGCAATTATTCTTTCAAATATGTTAATTGTAGTGACAATACATGTGCCAAGACAATTCCAGGTAAATTTGTAACATTACTATGTCCATAAGTTATTAAATGAATTACAAATTTTTTTCTTTTTCATTAGAGAATTTGTTGGAAGCTTTGCTAAAGCACCTGCCTGCCCACCTTGTCATATCCAGCAATAAATTAAGGATGTTGGATATCCCTCTGGGTGAAGGTATGCATGAAAGATACTTTTCCCCACAGAACAAGAGAGATGCGAGTGGGATAGAGAGAAGGGCAGATAATTTAAACAATGCACTCACATTTCCTTGTTTCTAATGCCAATGTTTAATATGGCCTTCCAAAAATACCAAATATGGCAATTCCTTGAGACCTAGAGTCTCATGCATTAGGCATACCTGCTTAACAACTTTCATAAATATAGCATGGATTTGGAGGAAATTATGAAGAATTCAGTGGGGAAACAATGACCGCCATGCTAGGAGAATTGAACAGTGAGACTGACCACCTTCTCTGAGTACTTTCTAATAGTGGTTACCCACTGCCCTTCACCTACTCAGCTTTGAAGGAGGCACCTGGGAAAGGGAGAGAAGACAAAGAAATAGATGAAATTTGAGAAAAAAGCCCCTTAATCATTATCACCCACACGAATGGTCTAAGTGAAGTGATCAGATGTGTTTGTAGAAAATCTAATGTTGTTGTTTTTAATTGGGTATGACTGTTAAATCTCAGCTTATTATGGTCATAGAAAATTACAAACGATAAACTTACCATTTATGTATAGAATTCCCTATAGCTGTAGTTATATGGGTGCGACAAGCCAGAGGTTGGAGAGCGAGATCAAGGAGCATAAAGTTTGCTGGAAAGGAGAACTTATGAAGTCTGCTATTACAGGACATGCATGAACCAACACCACTCCATCTTGTAGAAAGAGACCTCAGTGATTAATAGAGCTAGCAAATGGAGGGAATTGCACATCCATGCTACACCTAAGGATCAGTGCTCCAATTGAGTTGTAGGGCGGGAACAACACGATTGCTGCGTCTCAACTCTTAAGATCTCATGTAAAACAATGTCCATCATAATTTGTCTGATATTGTGCTTATACACTCAAGCATTCAGGTGCAACAAAGATCATCTGTATTGTTGTGAAACTCATTGCCAGTATGTGCAGATGTGCTGCATTGTATTTTATTTTCCCTGATAGAAGTCGTAGCATTTTGGTTGAAAAATTGGCAATAAAAAAACAAAAAAGCTGACTTAAAGACAAATCTATAATGCATTTTATATCACTGAAGGTAATTGTGCAAATTTAAATCATCATTAACATACCATGAATCTCATTATACTCTAATTTGTACTATACAAGTCATGTCAATTTGTTGTGCATCACATGATTTCCCACAAACTGTGTACATGACTTAATTATTAAATAAGTAGCTATTGTAAATATAATATTGACTGGTACAGACAAGTCTTACTATACTCGCTACATATATGAGTAGAACTGTTTATGCTCTAGGTCAGTTTGGTATTGTCTATAAAGCACATCTGCTAAGACATGATGCCCAGGGTCTACAGACCAGTCCTGTTGCAGTGAAGATTATTAAAGGTAAGTCAATATCTTGTAGATGCAAACATGACACTATATACATTTATAGTGAATCCTAAAGATGTATAATGTACTTCATACTTTTCAACATAATCAAGATGAAAAATAATTTTAACCCTCTAGCTTCGACAGGTGATTATAGTTATCAAAATAATAGCTTCCATTATAATATTTATCATTATAGTAGTAGTAGTAGTAGTAATAATAGTAATAATAGTAGTGAGGAAGGCTAGAGAGTCTAGCTGAAATGTCGAGTGAGTAAATTTAACCTGAATATTGAGAAAGTCATTGATTCTACTGTCAACTTAAGATTTCTTGCAAGTATCATTGGTAGTAGTAGTATTTGGTGTTGTTGTTGTCATTATTATTTTTGTTGTTATTATTGTTATTATTGTTAGTAATGTTACTTTGTTATATGTTCATTTACTTATATGGTGTGGAAGCCATAGCTAGCTAACTACATGTACCTAATGCATTATAGCTGATATTTTACCATAACGTAGTTATTAGGTCAACCTAGATATTAAACATGGTTTAAGTATATATGATTCATTCAATTAGGTGCAAATATAATAAGCTCTTCATTGAATCTTAACCCACACAACTATGAAGCATTGACCATGAGACATTTTGCAACAAAGTTTAAAGGGCTAATGTATATATAGCTTAGGCAAGCCACCACTCAGGAACAAGCAGTCAGTGATCCGTCAACTTCCCTGCCCGTAAACTACTGGAAAAAAGTATAAGCTGGAAAGTAGAAAAACTGATCAAGATTATAAATTGAAGACAGTACCGCAGATCTGACGCAAAGTGAGGTAGTATAATATAGATGAAGTTGAGGATATAGCTAAGACCTGTTTATTGATGGTCTTATTTGCATCATGATAAATGCAGAGGTGCCAATTTCAAATCTCATTAATGATATTGTGCAATAATAGGAAAATGTTCAACAAGACAAGGGCATTAGCATGAAAAAATCTAAATATGGTGCTGGTGTATGAAATTGTCCAGACACTATAGTCTTACATTCTCTCCCATCCTGTTCAAGCTTCATTTGCTGGTGGGCGTGCACTCCATAGATGTGAAATGTTCTTGTATGTGGAATAATTTCTTCCACTTCTACAGCCAATCATTGCAACCTGAATGATTTCCTAAAGGTCTTTACAACACATTTAACTCCACTATCCTCCATCTGGAAAATGCTTTGTAAGCTGCAAGGCAATTTTACAGTAGATGCAATGTCAATCAAATACAAAATGCTGCTACATACTGTGGTTCACCACATCACAGAGATTACCTCCTCAAATATTTTAAGAAGAAACCAGAAGCCTACTAATATTGTATTCGCTAGAGGTATGAGGCTTCTGCACTTGGCTGTGTTGTGATTGATGAGCCATTATTCTTATGGCATTTTTACTAATGAAGATGCAATGCACTCAATATTAAATTATATTGCTCTGTAACCTACTGTCAGCTTTCTATTGGCTACTGAAAGAACCAAGCCAGTGATTGAATTAAGCAGAGTGACTATATTATATGGTGTCAGTGTGAATCCCTGTGAAATGCTCTTGTATATGTGGACTTCTACAACCGATCATTGCAACCTGAATGATTTCCTAAAGGTCTTTAGAAAACATTTGACTCCACTATCCTCCATCTGGAAAATGCTTTGTAGCTGCAAGGCAATTTTAAAGTATATTCAAATACATAATGCTGCTACTGTGGTTCACCACATCACATATATTACCTCTTCAAATATTTAAAGAAAACACAGTAATATTGTATTCCCTTGAGGTATGAGGCTTCTGCACTCGGCTGTGTTGTGATATGAGCCACATGTATAAGATTATTCTTATGGCATTTTTACTAATGAAGATGCAATGCACCCAATATTTAATTATATTGCTCTGTAAATAATATGTACCTACTGTCTGCTTTCTCTTGGCTACTGAAAGAACTAAGCCAGTGATTCAATTAAGCAGAGGGACTATATTATACGGTGTCAGTGTGAATCCCTATGCCTGTGTCCCTTTTGTGAACAAATACATGAATACATAACTGACTCAGAAACTGGATGTAAGTGTACTCTTATATATATATATAATATGTCTGTATATTGTGATGGAAGCTGAAATTGTAATTACACATGGTGAGAGTATTAAAGAGATGTTAACCAATATTAATTTGATACAGCTAAGTGTAGCTATTAGAAATTTTTTATTTCACTGAAACTTAGTTTAGGTGACTTTAATAATTTCTTGATAGGCAGCAACCAGCATGCACAATATTACAAAGTCAATTTAACAATTTTTAATATAATTTTATTTCAGGAGTGTTCTCTTATTCTGATATTGAAAGTGTGTTCTCGGAGATCTTGAAGACGCAAGATTTTTCTCATTCTAATGTAATGACACTTTTGGGAGTTTGCATTGATGGGGCCTCCGGCCCTTCTGTTATAATGCCATATATGAAAAATGGGAGTTTACTCAACTACCTCAAGAGAGAAAGAAGTCACTTGTTCTTGGACTACGATTCTGATGAGGACACTGTGAGATAGTCAAACAAATTAATATTATTACAATTTGTTTTTACAAATATTATAAGAATTTTACGTATAGATCATCTCTGTGAGGAAGCTGCTGTTGAAGATGTGCCACCAGATATCTCTTGGCATGACCTACCTTTCCGCTAATCAAATAGTCCACAGAGACCTGGCTGCAAGAAACTGCCTGTGAGTAAGATAAGCATGTATACTCCACTTCAAGTTTTACTTTAATTTTGGCAAGTGATTATGTTACATGAAATTTGCAGCTTCAACAAGAAGATATGGAAGGTAGAATGTTACCCAAACATTATTAAAGCTATTTATTTTATTGTTGTATATTCAAATTTAGTTATACCTTTTATTATAATTTAGCAGAGAGAGATACCTAGCATGTGACATTGAACACAATTCTTGACTTCTAGAAGATAAGTTAGAACTATTTGGGGGCTGTATTAAGTTAACTATTACGAAATTGACAGTGTTTATCTGTGTGTGTGAGTATGTGTGCACATGTATGTGTGCACGTGCATGTGTGCATAATGTGAAGGGGATTGGGAAGGGGATGGTGAGCTGAGAAATGGAACATTGTGCATATTTGTGTGTGTGTGTGTGTGTGTGTGTGTATGTGTGTGTGTGTGTGTTGGAACATGGGTATCTTCTTTTTCCTTTCATGTCTCTACTGCAATAGATAGATAGCTTGCCTAATGAATTATATAATAGATAACTTAATTTTACTCTCTCCATGTTTCGACTAGAAGCTCTAACCTTATTCAGCCGAGTGAAAATGAAAATAAGCATAGCAACAGTCTGTATTTCTAATATGCTTAGGCCAAGAACCATAGCAGTCATTTTAACCAGCTGTAAATCCCTCAACTAGTTTCTAGTGTTTCATGAGGAAGTTTATGTCTGAGCTCTTCCTTCTCAATCGTTTGCTTCTTTTTGGCTATAAATACATATTTCTATATTTTATATTGAAGCTTTCAATGATGTTGCTGCTCTGTAATTTAGCAACTGTGGTGTTTAGAATTAGGTTGGATGCACCCTTGCTAGCAAACAGCTTGCATCATGTGAGCCCCAGCATAGCTGGTGTTGTTTGTTGGTTATGCCGGTTGGTTCCATTCTTTGTGAGCTATTCTCAGGAATGTAGTAACACATTTGCAGGTATTTCTTTTTAAAAAATTTAAAAAATGCCAACAAGAATTGCTTGGAGTCGAAATTCACCTATCCTATTTTTAGCTGATCTCCATAAAAATGTCAGGCACATAGGCACATAGGCACACTTGTTGGACTGTCTATAAGACACATATGTACACACATACACACAATACACACATACACACAAACACACATACATTCATACACACATATATACCTAAATACTTGCATACATATAATTATATATATACATACACACATACCTAAATACCTGCATACATACATATATACATACACACACATACATACAAGATACATGCTTTACCTTTCATAGTATATATTAGATATGAAGCAACATTTATTAAAACCTGCACAGTTCAGACCAGAGAAATGTTCAATTACTTTCATGGAACATCTGTGCATATGAATAGTCCACTAAATGGAATGAAATTAATTTGCTCCATTTACAGTCTTGATTCTGAAGGCAACATCAAAGTCTCTGATTTTGGTTTGGCTGAAGATATCTACACCACTGGCTACTTCAGGCAGAACAAGAAAGATGCGGTAAAGCTTCCATTTAAGTGGATGGCTCCAGAAAGTCTCAGATGTGCCATCTTCACAGTGAAATCTGATGTGGTATGCTTAAAAAGTACACGATAATGTTATGAGAATAATTTGCATGGTATTCACAATAATAACAAATGTAGGTCACGAATTCGTGACACGCGCAGGCGTATCTATAAGACCATTGTCATGTATTCGTGACAGTAGTAATTGTCACCTGTAGACCACCGTCACGATATCGTGACAGTCACTTCATTTTGAACACGAAGGTTTTTTTAACTGCGGTTCGTGTTTGTTAGCTATGAATGGCCTGTGGTTATGATACCCAGACTCTACTAGAGATGTTATCTGATGATAATGGCAATGGTGATTGAACATACTGTGACTCAAATAGTTGTAAGGGATGATGAAATAGATATGAGTAGCAATTTTTATGAGACCAAGGATGAGAGTGCAAGTATGGATGTTGGAGGAAGTGGAAATAGGGGGAGAGATACAGTGATAGGACTAAGTCAGCAGATGTCAATGGGAGGTCATCGTAATAGGGGAAGAGCTGCAGGTAGAGGACAGCAGAGGAAGGGAAGAGCTGCAGGTAGAGGACAGCGGAGGAAGGGAAGAGCTGCAGGAAGAGGATAGCAGAGTATATAGGAAGATCAGTTGGAAGTGGAACCAGCCGTGTGGATGCTAGCCAATATTATATGTGGACAACTGCTGGGGAAGGTATGACATTCCTGGAATAAAAGAACAATAACAATTAATATTATTAGGTATTACACAGACAAATGTTTTATATCAAGCAAACTTTACATATAAACCATTATTATTTCTTTTTAAATTCTAGATGACATTGCAGAGTAGCCCATACATCCTTCAACCAGGACCTAATGTTCCTCCATCCTGCCAAAGTGCAGAAGATTGTTTTCAACTATTCTTTGGTCCAACCATGCTAAAGTTTACCATTGACAGGACCAATGCACATGCTGAGCTGAAGTGGGCCCAAGAACAGCTGAAGGGCAAACAGGCTGAATGGCAAGGGACACCATTACCAAGTGTGAGGAAGTCAGAGGTGTGACTGCTTTCTGCAATGGCAGGATGGCACCAGACACCTCACCCTGTATAGATGTGGTGCCTGCCTAACACACTCCACTCCACACCTACCACTCACAGAGGACATATAAAACAGAAGACTGAATCTATATAAGTATACCTTCATCCTAGTTTCATGGTTATGATTACATGACAAATGTTGCTTCGTCACAGATGTTGCTGCAATCCTATATGTAAAATATATTAATAAGTGAACAACTGAATGTGAGCAAGGACTATATAACAAAATCACACAGTGTTCTCAGGAAAGAAAAGTCTATTTAGCTAAGCTAGATAGGCATTTAACTGCTAACTAGCTATATGGGCGCGCTAGCTTGCTAGCTACTTGGGTGCTTTAGCCAGCTAGCTATATGGGAGCGCTAGCTGGTTAGCTACTTGGGTCTGATAGCTAGCTAGCTACATGAAGCGCTAGCTCGTTAGCTACAAGGGTGGGCTAGCTAGCTAGCTATTATTTTAGCTACGCTAGCTAAATTATTTACTATTCCTACACTATTTAGATGCGCTACCTAAACTATTTACTATTCATACACTATTTAGCTTGATCTAACAGTCATAAAAGAAACCACTAGGTTAGCTGAAGTAAAGTTACTTACTCACCTTGGTAACATGAGTTCTTCGCTTTACTTTTTTTAAATTATTATCAGCTCATATACTTAAAAAACCTTTTGAGATTTGAGTAATGAAGTACCAGTAAGTAATCATAGAGAGGAGTAGCACCTAGAAGTTGTCTATCAAGCCTCCACTTCTTGGAACACGAGGAAAACTAAATATTACCCACCGTTAAACGCACCCTCGGTCTCTGGGAATAGATGCGCGTTCGAATTGAATAATCTCACGTTTACTTTTCAATTAACGTGTATATACGGTCCGCTAAGTGTTAGAAATGACTTAACTGCCCATAAATTTTGCTGTTTTGGCGTTTATTTAACATTTCTTAATCCATTAAATGTCATTTACATTACTTACCTTTCAAATTCAAATCAAACATTTTGAGTTTTTTGTCCATGAATATCAAAGGAGAAACTGGTTAGATAGCCACATAACTAGGTCAAGTCATATCTCCAGAAATACTTGCTCTATTCACATAATTAGAAATTCAAAATAAAGCTCACTCCAAGTAGGTTTATGGTATTTTAATTGAGTATGGTATAATGAAGTATCACACATGCTCAGTGTAGTTCAGTGTTGGCTAACTAGCTGATTGGTGTTCTAAGTCTAATTTTCGATGGAATTAGTAAGGTAAACCATTCTGGCTACCAGAAGAAGAGGCCTAACACCTTCTACTGTCCCAAAACCCCTTCTCTTCATGATTCTGCTGTACCTACCACTGCTCATACCTATACTACCCCGGCTTATACATCTACCCCTATTCCATCCTCCCCTACTGCTCACACAAACTCCTCCTCTTCTTCTGTTCCTATGGACATCCCTGTCCCAATACAGTCAATGTCGTTCAAGAGGATTGCTCTGGCTAGGGCAGCAGCTGTACTAGTCAGCCTAGACCTTCTTGTGCTCCAGAATCTACTGGACCTTCACCTCCTTCTCTCCCTGCACCTTCAATTCCACAGGACACCTCTGATAACTACTTTTTCTTCAGGAAAAAGAATCTCATGGGAACTCTTTGTGCTTTCACCTTTATTGGTCTCCCCATATTATCAGAGAAGTCAGGAAACAGAGGAGAGGGTTTGTCTCCAAGCTGGATATCTTCTGCAGCATGTTTGGGAAGTCGTCTTCCATCACAGGCCCATACTACAAGGAGAATTTAAAGGTCAACACTAGGGTTATGCTTGCTGCACAAATCACTAGACATGGAAAGAACTGGAACGGCAGCCTTCACTAGAATGATAGGCAAAGTATCTTCCCTCCATTGCTTTCTCTACTACTCTCACAACCTGAAGCTCTTGCTGGCTACAAAGATGCACATGAGGCCAGCATGTTGCAAGCTGCTTCAGTACTATGCAAGGTTGCCAGTGAGGATAAGGTAGTGGACATCAAGGTGACTTGTGATGCCATGTGGCAGAAACAGTGTCACCACTCCCTCTATGGTGTTGTTAGCAAGCTGGGGGACCTGGACATTGAGGTGCTGAGCAAGTACTGCAAGGAGTGTGCCAAGAGGAAGAACATGGATCCCACTTCCCCACTGTTCCCGAACTGTTGGATTGGGCACCCGGCAGACTGCTGCTGCAACTACAGTGGGTCATCTGGCGGGATATAGATGGGTGCAATGAGAATCTGGACGTAGTCTGTGGAGAAGTGCAAGCTTTAGTACACTTCCATGATTGCTTACGGTGACTTGTCCACCTACTTCTCCATCAGTGGATTACTTCCATAAGGAACGACATCCCTTGTCAAGCATGAGTATGTTGGGCATGTGCTGAAGTGCATGTCAACCACTTGGCTTCCCTGAAGAAACAGCACAGGGATAAGAACTGGAGGGTGTTCCGGCTTGTTGGAAGGGGGCACCTAATGAAGAACTTGATGCTAAAGCTGCAGCACTGGTATGGGAAGGCCATTCACTCGAATGTAGAGATCCTGTGGCAATGAAGAGAGCTGCAATGGCAAATTTCTCCCACATAACTCTACTGACAACAATTGTCTTCACTTCATGTGCCTTCCAGGTGAGATGTTGCAGGCACAAGAGGGAAGGATACCAAGGGTTAAATCTCATCCTCCACACAACCAGGCAATCCCTCATGAGATATCACACATTGTGAAGAAGGCCTTTCTTGACTCTCGAAGGACTCTCTCATGGAGCTGTGTTCTTGGAGTGACTCACAGAGAAAGCATTTGGGATTGGTGCCCAAAGAAAGACTTCTCTTGCACTGTGGTTGTGGAGGTTGCTGCTAATATGGCAATAATCATTTTCAATTCTGGTTAAGGGTGTATTGGAGGACTCCACCTCAACTGTGGGACAATAACAACAACTTTTCTGCATACCTCATATGAACTGGCATGTTAAATTCAAAGGAAAGGAAATGATTAAGAAGTGGTTATGTCAGATGAGGGTAGACCGGATCACCACTGTGGAGGAGAAACTTGCAACAGAGTGGTTCAGTACAAACCTAGAGGCATTTGATTTCTTTTTTTGTAGCCATTTCTTTTCAGATTCACCTGGATATCATAACGGCCAACCAAAAGACATCCTGCTTGACTAAAAGACGAGTCTAAATCCTTACCATGTTACATAAACATGGCATGATAGTTCAAAATAAATAACATAGACAAGGGTGTATGTAGTTCTTGTTTGGTGACATACAATGTGATATCACCAATGTCAGAGCCTTCACATTGTTGATTTAGAGGAGGTGAAATGAAAAGGAAGATCAAGAGCAGTGCAAGGTCCATGTGTGAACTTTAACCTTAGATTTTTCCTAGTATTTCCCAGCATTAGAAATGAAAGGCAAGGAAGTTATGGCCACATAAGTTCAGTGCATGAATAATTAATTAATAGGCTAGCCTCATAACAGAAAGTGTGTCAATACAACAGCAATGCTCAAAGACAAATAAATTATTATTGGTGCGGTTTTTGTACACCTATAGATACATATATTGAGTGCATTGCCTTCCTTCCCCCTGGTATTATAGTGGTCTTTTAGAGTTACTTGCTGGGAGGTGTTTAGCATTGGAAGGGTACCTTACCCAGGAGTAGATACTATTGACCTCCCTAAGCTGTTGGATGAGGGCATGAGGCTCGACTACCCCACAAATGCTGCTAATGCATCTCAAATGTATGCTTTTTAATATTTAAGCTATATGTATTTACCTGTACAGATCATGTCTTTGATTAGAACACACCTTTATTTAGATCTTGCACTATTTGTTATCTCTAGTGAAAAGGTATGCTCCCTCAATTAGAACATGCATTTCATTCTATAATTGCAATGCAATGCACATTCTCATAGTAAACATGAATAAAGTATAAACATTAGAGAATTTCTAACAGAGAGGCTCAAAAGATGCATTCACTGTAGTCCTTGCCTGCTACAGCACCTGCTGTATATCACCAGTGGGATGCCTATCTGCAGTGTAAAGACATCAAGAGGCTGACTGGATTTGTAGCTAACAACAGCCAAAAGCACTGTATAGGCTGCTAAGAAGCTGAGTAATGAGTTTGTTTAGGGAGGCTTAACCATATTTTGATATTATTGAAACAAAATGTATTTTGTTATGCTGCAGTTATATCATCATAAAAAAGTGCTGGAAGCAATCTCCTGATGAAAGACCATCCTTTGATGAGCTGTCTTTGATATTGGAGTCCAAGTTACTAGCAATGTCTGATTACTTGGAATTGAAGATGGTTCTTGAGCAAACGGAAGGTATAGCTATATTCATAAGAAATCTCATTCATGAGATTTATTGTATGTTAATTGAAATAGTCAGCAAAAGGTGAAGGGATATTATGGGTACAATTTGTAAGTATCCTTTTTAAGTTCTAAAGCAAATTTATATAGTTCTTAATGGAGGTTAAACTTTTTGAAAATTTATGTAAATTTGCTTCAGATATAGCCATAATGATATAATTATATTTTTTTTAACATAATTATGTAATATAATAATATTAATAATAATATAATAACAATAACAACAACAACAATAACAACATAACACTGATAGTGATTTTAAGAAAAATAAAATGTAATATTATACAATAAATTACAATGACCTTCAGACCTTCTCAATGCTCAACTTGAAATTTACTCGCTTGACATTTTGACTAGATGCTCTAGCCTTCACATTGAATAATGAAGCTGTACGATGATCAATTTGTAGATATTTAGTGTGTGTTTTTTATGAACAAAAAGCTGATAGAAGTGAAACTAGAAGGCAAAAATAAATCTTATATAATAAACAAAATGTTGTCTGTTTTTTTCTTTTTTTTCTTCTCAGGCCTACTGCAATATCAAAGGCTAAAACTTGGGGATTAGGGATGACTTGACCATCCATAGCCTGTGCTTCCCAATCTCAATGGGACCAACCTCTAACCTATCTGATCCAGTCCTTAGCTTCAAGCAACAGTTTAGTCCCTCTAGCTAGACTTCTCAGAGTAAATATGCTTAGAATGAGAATATTAGGATTAGAGTATGTGCAAGACAAGAAAACTCATATCAAGAACCTTTTGAACTTTGGACAAGTCTCCTTTAAATAGCCCAAGTTTTATAATAACAAAATAAGGACAAAATAGCATTCCTGATATATACAACCTATCAGAATACTAGAATGTGTGTGTGTGTGCAGGTTCTGGTTTGTCACACTAGCATTTGGTAATGTTCACCCACACCTTGAGGTTTTGGAATTCTTATCTGCTGGTACTTCAGCTAGCTTGGCTAGTAGTCATTAGGCCTGCCATGGCTGAGGGGCCTAATACTGCCTCCCACTTCTTTGCGGTTGAAGTCATTGGGCTCCGACATTGGACGATACACAGTCTGTCTGCCTAGGGAGGATCTGCGGGTCCATCCTGGAAGTCTGGGTAGCAAATGGAAGTTTTGCATCTGGTAGGAGTGTGTCGGGCCCCAGGTTAGATATCCATGCTTGTCAGGAGAGCCATCTGCATTGTTATTGTCTCCACCAGCTCTGTACTGTACAGTGGAGTCAAATGGCTGCATTTCTAATGCCCATCGCATGAGATGACTGTTTGATGTCTTCATACTGGCTAAATAGCTGAGGGCACAGTGCTCTGTTTGAATGTCAAAAGGTCTGCCCATCAAATATACTTGGAAATGTTTTGGAGCTTTTAAAATTGCCAGGCACTCCTTTTCCATAGTTTAGTATCAGGATTCACGTGGTAATAGCTTGGATGAGTAGTAAGCAATGGGCTTTTCCATTCCTGTTGGCTTAGAACAGCACCTACTCCTCTGTCAGAAGCATGTGTTTGTAATACAAACCAATGATGGTACTCTGGTAAGCCAAGCATGGGTTGGTTGCTCAATGCTTGTTTCAATGTGTAAATGATTTTTTACAATCTTTAGTCCATCTCACATGGACTGGTGTGATATTTCTGGTCAAATCAGATAAGACTGCTGCTGCTGAACTGAAGTAAGGAATAAAGTGCCGGTAATTCCAAGCTAGACCAAGAAATGCTTTGACATCATGTTTTGTCTTTGGTTGCTGACATTTCTGTATGGCTGTGATCTTTGCTTACACTGGTTCCACTTGGCCAAGGCAGAAGGTGTAGCCCAGTAAAGTGCAGGTGGACATCATCTAAGTAAGCAGTAGAGTGGTGATGGCCAACACGTTATCCATGAGGCATTGGAATCTGGTCAGGGTGCCTTTCAAACCAAAAGCCATCATTCAAAAGTGATACTTGCCATGGAGGGAGACAAAGGCTGTTTTGTCCCTGTCCTCTTCAGCAACAAGCACCTGATAGTATCCTTTACTGAGATCAAGTTTGTTGATGTATGATGCTTGCCCCAACTTGTCGATTAAGTCTTCCACTCTGGGCATTAAGTATGGATCTGCCACTGTGATGATGTAGAGACAGAGGAGTGACTTTCCATTGTCACAATTGGTGATCTCCATGGGCCTTTGCATGGCTCAATAATGTTTTTCTGGAGAACAGTTCTAATTTAATCAACTGCTGACTTCCAAACCTTTGGCATTCTGTATGGGGTTATGCAAAAGGGTATGGCTGAGCCACTGTTGATGTGGTCAGAGGTAGCTCAGGTCTGTCGTGTCATTTGTACTTCTCTGTAGACAAAAAGTATGGCAAGTAAGAGGGTATCGCACTGTTGGTTGTGTTTTCCCATCTTCTTCACCATTTGCTTTAGTGTGGCATGAAAATGTTCAAGCATGCCATTAGTTTTAGGATGGTATGGGCTAGTCTCTTTGTGGTGAATGCCCATCTTGTGGTAAAAGGTTTGCATTAATCTGGCCAAGAAATTGCTTCCTTGGTGTCAGTTAAGGGTTCTGCCAGAACACCAAGTCTAGAGCAAATCTCCAAGAGTTCTGTCACAACTGAATCTGATTCCACCTTCTGGAGTGCTACAGCATCAGGGTATCGACAACCAAAATCCATGAGATGTGAGAAGGCATATATTCCCTGACTTATTGCATGTTAAAGGTCCAATAATATTGATTGCTACCATATCCATTGGTTGTGTCATCACCAGCATAGTCTGTAATGGAGTGATGTAGTGAGGTCGACAAGCTACCTTTTGGCACTCTCTTCAGCTCTCAAGCACTCTTGACGTCTTTGACACTGGGCCAGTAGAAATGTCTGAGAATCTTCTGCTTCGTTCTTTTGAATCCCTGGTGACCCGCCATGGGGAGTGTGCCAGCCTTATAACATTCTATCTCCTGTCATTTGCTAGCACAAGTTGGTGCACATCATTGCCCAACTGGTTGGCTGTACAGTAGGCCATCCTCCAAGAAGTATGGAGGATTTTCCTCCTCTGCTTGTTTCCATGCATTGTGCAATGAGGCATCCTTCCTTCATTGCTTAGTTAGGTTTGCTGTGGCGGGGGGCTAGAGACTTCCTGCTTGGGAGAAGGCATGTCCATAGGAAGTATAACAGCCCCCGAGTTGGCAAAGGATCGTCTACCCTGCCTTTTCCACTGTCTGGTTTGTTTAGGTTTTGGTTCAGTGGCGAGGAAAAAATCATTATCAACACCAATTATGGTGCTGCATGGAGTGACATGTGCTTCTGATATGGCAGGGGCTATCTCCTCATTATGCTGTATCAGTTGTGTCGGGATGCAAGTAGAGATGAAAGCTCCTTGAGCAGTCACTCTATCCTCTCCATTGTGCATGATTTCTTATGCTTTGGCTGCTGCCCTGGTTTGGAATGCAAACACAAGTGCCTCATGTGCAGCTTTCTAATCCACCAAAGGTTTGAGCAGTTGGTTAAGGAATAGTGCATCTTTCCCAAGTAACACGTCTGGATGCAGGGCATCGGCTGTGAGCTCTCTGGTGACTCCTGCTATGTTGATATGTACTCTGGCCAAATCAAATTTTGTTGGTGGCCATTCACCCAGGACAGTAGAGTCTTGCACCCTGTCCAAGCATCTGCCGGGGTGGAGTTCCTTGCGACAAGAGAGTGTGCAGCTTGGGTATCGAGTTTGATGACTTGGTTACCATATAATTATGGTGCTGGATGCGGGGGGTGTCAGTGGGTTTGCATAGCAACACTTTCTGGTTTGGGCAGTTGGAGCTGTAGTGTCCTTCTCACTCCCTTTTTGTCATCTGGCTTAGATGAACAGTGCGACTTCCTAGGAACCGTTCCAGCCTCATCAGCCTGGAGTGTAGTATTGGGTGGGTAGAAATTCCTGAGCCAGCCTTGGTCAACTCTGTGCTCCTTTGGTCCTTATGTGTAGTTAGGTTTGTCAGGCCTTCTGAAATATTCAGGCTCTCTCTACTTCTTGCCTCGGTGCAGGACAGTTATGTCCAGCCTTCTCTGTCATACGTAGTCATTCCACAAGCTCTCCTGCCTCTCTGACCAAGGTTAGTTTTTTTGTCTCTGATGCTGATAGCGATGTGTGTGGGTAGCAACTTGAGTAAATGGTCACTGGTGGGTGAACATCTGGATGAGTGCCTCTTGTGAAGTGAATTCTGTAGCATACTTCTTTGCTGTTTCATCCAAATGTTTGGCGAATTGCAGGCCAGTCTCCTTGGGTTGGAAGGAGGCTTCCCACCATCTCTGTTGGTAGATGTTGGGTTTCAATCCAAATGTGTGGAGCAGCTGTTGCTTTACCTGCTGGTTATCCTGGACCACTGTGATAGGTGGAGCCAGGAATGCAGCCAAAGCATCTCTTTCCAGAAGTGGGTGCAGGTGAGCGACCCACTGCCTCTCTGGAACTTTGTAGAGTGTCATATGTTGCTCAAACTATTGCAAGGCAGCATATCTATTCTTTGGTTCGATGTGAGTGTGGGGAGCTTGGTGGGTTGCAGTTTGGATTGGTCTTTCTCTTATATAAGGTCTGTAAGGATTTTCAATGTTCATCCTCTCTGCATATCGGCATCTCAGTTATTCTCTGTGCTTCAAGCTGTTGCTGTTGCCTGGATCTCCCTTTCTTCAGCTCTTCTATCAGCTTCAAGTTGTTGTTGGATAAGCATCTGCATGAGCTGTGTGGTCATATGACTCATATCTGAGCAACTGGATGATTCATAATATGTCACATCATTGTAATCAACGGACATGGAGTCTCCCGGTATATCCAGTTGTGGAGCTTTGCTTCTGATTTTCATCTTCCTGCTTTGTTCCAAAGAGGGTTAATCTAAATTGAAGACAATCAACGACCAATTTAAACCAAAGTAATTCAACTTAACTAACAGAAAAACTGTTCTAGTGTACTACACAAGTGCTACAGTCCAAGCCAATAATTGTAGGTATATTGTCTTTTGGTTCTAGTTCTGCTGCCACCATGTGTTAGGTGCTTCCCAATCTCAATGGGACAACCTCTAACCTATCTGACCCAGCCCTTAGCTTCAAGAATGGTTTACTTGGTCTAGTCCCTCTAGTTAGACTTTTCAGAGTAGAATGATTATAAGGAGATTGAGTATGTACAAGTCACAAAAAGTCATATCAAGAATCTGTTGAACCTCTGACAAGTCCCCTTTAAATAGGCTAATTTTTAGAGGTTTTATAATAATAAAATAGGACAAAATAACAAGTGGTAAACTAATCAGAATACTAGGATGTGTGTGTGAGAGGTTCTGGTTTGTCACATTAGCATTTGACTATAGTTAATACATGTACATGTCAATTATTATTATTGGTTTCTAGCACTAAGAAAAAAATATCTGCAAAGTTCTTGACAATGTCAGCTAATAGTAATAATAATAATAATAATAATAATAATAGTAGTAGTAGTAGTAGTAGTAGTAGTTGTTGTTGTTGTTGTTGTTGTAGTTGTTGTCATCAGCATCAGCATCATTGTTGTTGTTGTTGTTGCTGTTGTTATTTTTATTATAAAGACGATCCATACTGAATAAGAAGCAAACTGTTGTATCCACTACAGGTTGTTTAGTGGATGCACTTATGCTGAAAATAATCTGCTTTTATGGACAATGCTACCCAATGATATAAAGGGGAAAATAGTGATTTTTTTCCACAGTATCTTTCCTCTTTCCACTATAGAGGTTCAGTATTCAAGCACAGGATAAGTTATCACAAAATACCTGAACTCACTCTCAGCAATATTTTTCCCTCCAGCAAAAATCTCCTGACAAATTCCACCAAAATCATAATAGTTCACCATTCGAAACTTAATGCACTGTCACAATTCGATCTGACAGTTGTTGCTTTTGTAACACTCAAATTTAAAACTAGCAGAGGTACTCACGCATAATTGTGGAAGTGTTTTCAAGACGTGTGTGGTAGTGAGAGTGGAATGAGCAAAATATAAATAAAACCTAAAGCCTATGACCAGTTGAATCTTTTTATTGATTCACCCAACATGTGTGGCATGGCTGGTGTCCATGCATTTTAAAGATTGAGGATGCAATAAATATTGATGTCCTGGCGAGCAGGGAGCTGTCGCACAACAAAAGTATTCCACCAAAGCTTGATATTTCTTGTTTTAATTTTTTCCCCTATCAAGTTGTTGTTGTTGTTGTTGGTAAATGCCAAGAGAATAAATTTCAAGTTGATTATTGAGAAGGCCATTGTAATTTTGTTATGTCAACTGAGAGTTCTTTGAGGGATTATAATATAATTTATTGTTAAAGGATTACAGCAGAATCTAACAATGTCATATACAATACAAATTAGTACATATATATAACTTGCTTCAGTATAAAATACCTGATTTGTTAAGACAGGTTGTTATAATTGTTCTATTGTTGGTTTTACTTACCATACTTTTATAAGAAGAACATGATTTTTTGGTATTACCAAGTATAGCCATTGATGCTCACTTCTTTGCTAGTAGACAAATGCAGCCAGCTATAGATGATTGCAGCTGTTATTAATACACCACATGAGTTTGCTGTTAGATGTCCATGATCTTATTAATGCTAAGTAATCTTTACAAAGAGTGACATATGACCGAATTTGCTCCGCTCAATAATCCTATCAACAAGGTTTGGGACTATATCAAGAAACATTGGTTGTTGCAAAGTTGTTGATAATTCAGAGTGTAACATTATAAAAATAAGTTTAAGTCGAGTGTTGGGAAAATGTAGATTAGATACACAACTAGAAAGCAATTCATTTAGGAACGTAATATGCTTGGGATTGACTTGTCAAAAAAATGACCATTAGACCAAACATTAAGGACCCTTTATCTACCAAAAAACCTGTATTGCTCTATAGGGAGGGAGGCAGAATTATATTAAAGTTATAACCTCATACTACATGAACTTAAATGCATAACAAGCCAGCCTATTTATTACAATGTTTAATCACACGTGTTAAAATTAAAAAAGGAACACTCTGCAACATTAACACATATTACATAATTAAATGTCACACACCACATCTCTCTTACTGTGAAATCAGTCGAGTCTGTCCAGGGCCTTGATGTCTGTTGTAGTCTGTGATATGTCATGATTTATTGTCCTTGGTTACTTGTATTTGGTCAAGGTTTGCTTGACATTGACTTGCTTCCTCTCAGTGCTAACCATGTACAAATAAGAAGTACTGGTTTGTGGTCAGAAATAATCCACACATCAGATCCATCTTGTGATCTAGTGTGAGAGAGGGTGTGGGTGATGATATTAATGGTTGTTCTGGAATTCCATGGAAATCTTATCTCTTCAATAAGGGCCATTTTGGTTTGAACTGTGTTTACAAGATAGTTTGATTCATATGGTGCTGCTTGTTATAGATTATATCAAAGCAGGAAATTAGGTCTGTAGGTGAAGGTGTCGCAGATGGCTGCTTGAGGATGTTCTTCATGACTTGCATCAAAGCCACTGCTTCTCAGGAAGTGAAGGCTGTTAATCACATTAAAAGTTACAGTGCAGTAAAGGAAGCAAACTCCTTAATTAAGTACTGAATACCATTATTGGTAATAGGTGTTGTGGGGGGACCACAATCTAGAAAACACAAATTTCAAGGCACCAATTTTTCCCACCGAGTTAGTTGACCTCAATTTAATGACCTATGGATATTTCAAGAAGCACTTCACTATGGTGACATAATTATCTCCATTCAGGAGACACAGGTTAGATGTGACTTTCTTTCTGCCATGTGGTCTTAGAGAGGTGTAGGCATAAGTCATTAAGATGGGGTGTGCAACAATTTGCATAGGATGTGGTAATTAATGTCTATTAACTAGTGTTAAACTCCTGGCCACATCTGTCAAAACTGAATACCCTGATAATGTTGCCCAACTTAACAGGATGCACATGCTTCTAATTAAATATGCAAGGAAATAAGTGCTTAGCAGTGGATGGTTTCTAACTACAAAGCGATGCTTATAGTAAATGTAATATAATCTATAAATATAAAATTAAAATACATTAATTAACCAATGAGCATTAGCTCATCATTTATTTGTAGCTATAGTGTTATATAATTATTACAGGAAAGTAATCTCTCAGACTGAGCATATTATTAGTAAGAAAACAGAATAAGCTGCAAGTTAGATGTAAGAATTAGCTCCATTGAGCTAAGGAAACAAAAGCTAATTGCTACATCACACATTGGGTACAAAAAAATTAAAGCCAAGATGAACACCTGTTTACTCAAGATGAAGAGATTCAGAGTTATTGAGTTATTCAAAAGCTTCTAGCTATAAGTTTGGTTACAGTGATGTAATACTCATAGCTAATGACAATTGAGTCTATAATCATGCCAACCTGTAGATTTATGTATTTTTATTCCAATGATATGAACAGTTTGAATATCATTCCTTAAAAATTAAGTGAATGGTAAATTGGAGGGAATGAATGTAAATCTTATACTTAAAAATGTAAGTCCATCTTGTTCATTGCCATACTTATAGAACCCTCTGCCAATGCTAGTAAAGCCGAGGTCCATGAGGTGCCAGTGGTGAGTAACCCCCTGAGGTTTGGGACGGACTCAGAGTGTTATGTCAGACCAGATCTTACCAGTTCCTCAACAGACAAAGGAGGACAACCAAAGAGCATGGAGAATGAGATAATGGAGAGCTCTGCATAAACTACTGCATTTGTGTGTATAAACGTATATATTGACTGTGTCCATAGTAGAGACTGTTGTTAACTAACTTAGTTTAGTTCCAGTAGAGTGATTAGGTGGCAGTTTGGTTAAAAAAATTATAATTTTTATAATAAAAAGAAAAAACGAGTCATTTTTAATAATCCACACAATAAAATCTAATTTACACTATAGAACCTGAATAGCCATGCCATACTGCCACGTAATCATGCTATTTTACACAAATTTAATAATATGTTGCATGCATGATGACTATTACACACCCATAGAACAAAGAACACTAAACTGCATTTTAGGTGAGGCCATTATCTAAATCCACAGTGTGTGCCTACATTCATGTGTGTGTATGTGTGTGTTGCATGTGGTGTTTGAAATATGCAAACGTTGGGGCAAGTTTTAATACAGAAACATCTTGCACAAGTTCTTTATAGCAAGATCTCTAGAAGAAAAGCCAGATCCCATATACAATAACTTTCTTAGTAATCAACTTTAATTTACTCACTCTAACGTTTCAGCTCTACCTTCATCAGGAATAAGAGGATCTAGCAGAGACATCGAGTGAGTACATTTAAGTTCATTGTAAAGAAAATCATTCTATCAACCATGTCAGCTGAGAGTTCATTGAGAAGATTCCACATGTACTAAAAATGATCCTTGGAGTCCATTATAAACATGCAGCTCTGAGGATTACCAAAGCAGTATATATATTATATATTATATGTATATATATATATATATAGTGAGCTTGACTACATTGCTTTTGACATTTCTTGGTGCTGCTTTCCTCAGCAGACATGCTTCAATGCCTCATTCAGACACTAATAATGTCAGTGGATGCAATGGTACATTGATCTAATACACCATCTTAAATAGTTGCAAGCAAAGCAAACCTTCATTAAGAATAAGATGAAAAACTAGGTATTGCCGGAAATTTACTTCATAAAAATTTGAATGGCTAACTAAAATAATGTGGGCTTATATAAATTGGGAATGGTTATCATAGTGATGAGAACAATCAAGAGAATGCCCAGCATGGCAACAACTATAGACTGGCCTGGCTGCGTCATGCAAGTGAGAATGGGATGTATGGTTAACAGCTGATGTGCCCCCCCTTGCCCTTATCAGATAAGCCAGCCTAGAATAGGATAAACAACAAACCAAGCCCTAATAACCCCCTGCATGACCCCCAAAATCAAAATGTGCATGTAGAAGTATATGCTATGAGATGAGTTTTGTTTTGAATACTTGTAAGCAATTCCCATTGATAGTGGAAAGCACACCACACTAAGAGTAAGATCCAAGCATAAAGTACAGCTATATTGATATTCTATGAGTTGGATAATATATTGCCAGATAAAGATATTCAGCACAGTAGCCAGATGCACACGCTAAATGTACCATTGACCCCATAATATCTGCTAACTGGTATCATATTGCCGTAAAAGTCCTGACTGGGTTTCATGGGCTGGCAGCCTATTTAGAGGAGCCAGCTCTGGAGGCCCAGTCAGAGCCAGCTCGAGCATTATCTTCCTTCATCATCTACCGAGAATACTGTTCCCTGATCCCTAACAGTGACTGTAAGTTAATGTTAAAGCTGACATGTGAATGATCATCTCCCCAAGCCTTTGAGTCCTTGAAGCCCTACTAAACTGTCATTAATTTGCTTACGATCAAAATTTCCACTTTTCTTTGCTGGAAGCCTACATAGACATCACTAGCAATATAATTATAGATGATGTTGGTCATTTATGCTAATCACAGGGAGGAATAAATGGATCTGCTGCATTCGTTGCATTAGTTTAATATTATGTAAATTAATTTAAGGTGGTATCCAACCCAAAAATGCTTTTTGACCTTTTTTAGTGTAATAGTGAAGTTCAAACTGCATTGCATAATGTTTTTTTCAGGTGAGAAAGCCTTCACAGCGGATATACAAACAAGGTGGAGGATAAAAGAGGCTCAAGGCACTCTCAAACGCCTACTTGCAGATCCTATTCATAATAATTATGTTCAAATATATTTTTCCAATACGTGACATGATAATAAGCCATTCCTTTCAACATGAACAGGAAAAACGCACTCATCTCGAAAGTTTGTAAAGTAGCCTGGGATACCTGTATTTGGTGTCATGATGCTATAAGATCTCTGGAATCCCCATGACCACTTAGCAAACTCCAGTGTTTGTGGTTTTAGAAGAAAGAAAGGACCATGAAGTTGTTGCTAGGACCTAGCAGAAGAAGAAGTACCATTCTCTGAGCTATTTAGCAAAATCCATTTCTAATAGAAGGCTAACTACGCTAGACTTTTATAACCTTCTTTTTGCTGAAGCAGGAACTATATACTCCAGTGGTTGTTATACCATCTCAACATCAACTTCAACATTGGAGAGTGCTAGAGGTAAACAAAAAGAAAGAGTTAGCAGTAGATAATATTAGGTATTTTAATTTTCAGTAGACCTTGACCATCTGGAGGTATCCCTTCAGCCCACTCGAAGAGCTCTACTTTTATCCATGTTTAATATCTTAATAGGTTACAATAACCTAATCAACTTGAAATGATATTATCTCGATGTTTTTACTAGTTGCTCTGGCCTTCATCAGGAATAACCAGATGCTAAGACTCATGTGAGCCTGCTTATACACTGGTAGCTAGCTATATATTCACCATGTGCTATGTATTTAGTTAATTAAATTTTTAAAACAATATGGGCAATGACTCCAGCCTGGAGGACTTATTTCATTAGACTTTCATTAATTATTGTGTTTATTTATTATATAATTAAAAAAATTGAAATACTTAATCTTTGATTAAGTAATAATAATAATAATAAAACATTATATAAATATAATAATAATGATAATAATAATAATGATGGTGATGATGATGATGATGATGATGATTATGATGATGATGATGATGATGATGTGATGATGATGATAATGATAATGATGATGATGATATATAATAAATTAATTAAATTAAATAATGAATAAGAATAATTATAGTGCTCGTGGCTTCAAGTTCAGGCTCTTGAGTGGCTCTCCAGCAACCAGGCAAGCACTAGGGCTAGGGACTGCCATGGTGTATCCACGGTCTCGATTGAACCCCTCACACTTTGTTGCTGGGTTGATGTGCAATGCCTCCTTTACTAGCAGTTTCTTCTGTCTTGTGTCCTGGTCCAAGATGGTAGCTTCCTCCAACAAAATAGGATGTCCATTATCCCATACATGTTCAGCAATTGCAGACTTCACACTTTCTACAGGCATCTTAATGTTCTTTCACTCTGGTCTCCAGTATTCTGATGGTCTCCCCTATGTAGTATTTCCCAAAACTACAAGGGATGCGGTTCACAATGCATGAGTACATATTAGCTGGTAAAACATCCTTCACTCTGCTCAGTTGTATACTCAGAGGTCTTCTCATCTGAAAATGACTTTGATGTTGAACTTCCTGCAGACTCTCCTGCTCATCCCTGCTGCATAGGGGATCACTACCAGAGTATCCTTCTTTTTAGACCTCTCATACCTGTGGCTTCCAGAGTTAAACCCACTGAGTCTTTATAAGCAGAGTTCTGTTTTCTGCAAAAGCAGTGCCATTCTTACTTCCCTGTGCAGTTGGTTTTCTTTCCTCTAGCTAAGAATCTGCCGTTGTTTTCTCCAACTACTATAATAACCATTCCCTATTTAAAAATAATCCGTTAAGATGCATTACCCATTCATAATTTTTACAGATGAATTTATAGTAAATACATACATACATACACAGATACACCATGGCAGGTCCGTAGGCAGACATTTGAAAATTGGGATGCAGATAGCACATGAAGCACACCATCTAAGGCTGTCCCCACCCCTGGGCAGGATAATGTGCTCTGGCCAATTTTGTGCATAGATTTGGTATAGATCACACAAAACTTGTGTTTAGTCAAATAACAAACTTGCAGTCTCCATTCTGCGAGGGTATTTCTGCAAAAACAACTTACAATATTAATTTCAGTTTCATAGTTCATGCGTATATGAGCTAAAGCACTTAATGCATGTTGTCCTAGGAAAACCACTCATAGTGTCAATGCTTGTTTATTGACTACACTACTAGTAGCGAAATAAACCATATGAAGCTATACCAAATTCAGGAGAAATTGGTCAAAAATGATATACTGTATCTGTAGTTAAGAAGGATTTTGGAGGGGTTTCCCCCCCCTTTTCTTGTTTATCAGCTACCTATAGATGTGCAGGAAACATTTACTGCAGAGAAGAAAGATAGAGATGAGGAAAAGGCAGAACCAATAAAAGTAGTGACTGCATAAACTTCAGAATTGCAGATGCCTGCCGTATAAACATAGCAACAGTTCTCTAGCTATATAGTTATACTAGCTAGCTAGTTCACCACAGGCCACATACAGTATACAGGTAGCTCCAAACATACGGTCATCATGAAGACGTGAGTAAATTCAATGCACAGTTTTTGAAAACTTCAAATTTAAATAATAAATTATTTAAAAAATAAATAAAAAAGTAATCCAGTCTGTTAAAATACAACAAAAAACAACAACTCGAACCCCAACGAAATGAAAGCATGCTAGCATACATTATTCCAATTCAATTCATTGTGGACATGACCACCAATGCACATTGACTTGTGTACACTGAAAGATTGGTTGTAGAGACATAGAGTGACATAGCACTGCCTAATGGCCAGTTAGTAAGAACTGGTGTGGTATTGAGACTCAACTCTACACCTCAGTTAACCAGGTTCTCATCAGAAGAAGTAGCTGGGTTATGCTCTCTCCCTGGGCAACGAGAAGAAAATGGCCGACAATGATGAGGCCGCTCAGTTGGGATGTCCTTTATCCCAATGGTAGATGAATACCTGGGAGGCTGGGGGAAAGAGGGCTACCGAAGTCATCAGTACCATTAGACACCGGCAGAGTAGAAGGCTAGTTATTCTAACACCTGAAAAAACTTGGCACACTGTTTCAGAGGTTAGCCATAACCCTTTGGCGAGGAACTCAACTATCTGGCTCCCCTCCCAGGCTCCTGATGTTGATGGGGTCATCAACTTTAATCATGCATATTTTTACATACACAGTTAACAATATTATGATGGATGCTAATATATTCCATTGAATACGTTCCATTGTATGCATTGCAAAATCAGTCCAGTTGCACTGCATAATTCACAATATTGCATTGAGTCGTTTGAACCCACTGTATTTGAAACTTTGACAGAAATACAATGGACAAGTGCACTGGAAGGGAACAGTTAGTTTGATTTTTCTATTAGGATCTTTCTGCTGTCAGTCGACAAGAATATTAGAAGCAGGTCATGCTTTGCTAGAAACAACAAGATAGCCAGGATGACATCACTTCAATGTAAGATTGCACTGAGTTGATGGAGGAAGTGTAAGAGAAGGGATAGGAGAGGAGGATATCATCAGATAGTGTAGAAGATGGAGAAAGTGGGAGCTTAGTGATATTAATTATGTAGAGAATAAAGAGAAGTGGACCAGGAATAGAACAGACCGTGAGGTACTCCTGAGGATGCAAGGCATGGGGAAGAACGAGAGCCTGTAATGACCACACTTTGTGAGCAAGCTGTGGGGTAAGACAAGATCCATCAGAATAAGTGAGAAGGAAGGTTGAAAGAAGTTGATGTGGAACAGAGTCAAACATTTTCTTGACATCTAAGAAGACAGCACATACAAATTTGTGGGCATCTAAGGAGGTTAGGCAAGATTGGGTTACACTGAGGATGGGAACTTTAGTTGAAAAACCTGAACGAACACTGTATAGTTTACTTGATAAAATATTATGTGTGGAAATGTATCAATGTAAATTATTGAAGATGTGACGTTCTAAAATGTTAGAGAGTGGGGAGATGTGATGATAATCGTTGATGTAGGATGAGAGGAGATGTCTTGGGGATAGGTAAAATAAGTAAATGCTCCCAATCAGCAGGAAGAAAACCCGTAGAGAGGGAACAATTATAGATAAGAGAAAGGGGAGCAGATATGTAGTGAGGAGTTGATTTCCATATTTTAGCAGACATTTTATCTGGGCTAGTATATTTGTTCAATGGATTGGGAAGAGAAGGTTAGGAACTTCGACTAAGGAAAAGAGGAGCTCATGTGGGCACGGAAAAGGAGGGGGATGTGGATGGTTCAAGATAGGGGTAGAAGATTTGTTGCATGTGGAAAAAAAGTGGCCTTTTGCTTTTGCTTTGGACTGGGAGAAAGTACAGATATGACTTTGGTATGCAAGGGTAGGGATGCATAGTGAGAGGGAGGAAACCGCTGCTTGCATCTTGTCCAGTTCAACTGTAACATGGATGAATTGGATGGCTGCCAAGAGCAAGATCAACATCCAAATGATATAGTTGTTTTGGAGGACTTGAAGTGGAGCTTTGGTTCTGAAAAGCACCGGTAAGTGGTGCTGAAGACAAAAAGAAACAAAAAGAGAATCAGACATGATTAACTCGTAATATGCTGCAATTTTAACCTCTCTTTTATTTATAATTTTTTACTGTGTCATTTACTTTTGTTTGTTTTCTCTATCATCCCGACATGACATTGAATTGCTACTAGCCCACAATGTCTTGTTCATTGACCATATGTATATATTATATATAATTTATGATCTATCCCTTCCAACAAAATGTCGAGTATTATAAATCTACTACATGAAATGAGGGCATCTGACCCCTTGTAACAATTGAACTACTCAGCATTGAAGTTTAACCTTTATATCAGCACTGGTATCTCCAGCCTAGAATGATATTGCTTTAGCATACCGTCTAAATATGCCATCTATGATGATATATTTATAGAGCTGCTAATAGCTAACTAGTTCTCTGGGATGCAAGAGTTGAATCAAATCCTACTCTTGTATTTCACATCCAATTAGATCGATAGTCCTCAATGGAGCTGATGCTCGTACCAAACTGCTATTTACTTTCTAATGATAGGTATCACACAACAAATAAAGCCTGCATTCAATCGGTCATTTGGCTGAACTCTTTCATTTTTTCCTGGCAGGCCTGCTCACAATGTCTTGTATTGAGTTCTGATTGAATATTCTTGAGAATTCCAATAGGAAACATATTTGTAGCTTTTTAACACAACTTCTCAAAGAGCAAACTTATAAAATAAAATTAACTATACCAGATTATGGGTCATCAAAATTTATGGCACTATCGGAGTGGCCCCAGATATCAACAATTTTTTCATAACTGGCAATGAGGTGATCTATCTCACGAGAGAACAAAATACAAAAACTGATCATTCAAAAGATAGAGCAAAGAAGGAGCTTTCAGACGATGTTTAACAAAGGACAAAGTTAGAAACATTTTTGTCTTCTGTACACTTTTATAGAAAATCCTGTTTATATCTTCTCCCTCATTTTTTACCCAGTATGTAATGAAAAGAGCTCGATAATGAGCTAAACCTGAAACACAGTATAACAGTGAAAATTTGAGCATGTAGTCTACTCCTCCCATAATTAGGAATAAACCTAGTTAACAAATTATTGTTGGTGTATATAGCTAAATGATGCGAATTAAATTACGACTTACATCTCTCCTTCTTGGTCCTAATATGAGCAATTTAAAGTAATGTTTTACAATACACATAATCTAAAGGTAAAAGTTTATGTGATAAGGACAAAAACTAAAAACCCTTTACCATTGAACTTGCGTGTGAATGGTAGTCTGTTCTATCTGCTTTAAGAACTTTTCGGTGACATCTGCGGGCCTAGTTCGAGCACATGGGTCTTTGAGTTGCCACTGTCCTGGCTCCAGTCAACTGCCAAGAGCTCTTGTGAGATACCCCTGTGTCTAGTTCCAGTCCAACACCACGTTGGAATGAGTCGGTTGAAGATGCTGTAGTTGCTCCTCCTTTCTCAAAGCTGCACTCTAATGTACTGAAGAGAGTCCCTAGAGCCTCCAGAGAGCTGGCAGCCAGGAAGCTAGCATCCATTGTGTCAAGTGCGGTGGCGAGGAATGACCATTCCACGTGGTGTCGCTTCCTCGATTTTGCGTCTCGCTGTTTTAGGCTGCCGCCGAGAGGAGGGAAGAGGTAGAATTTAGCGTCAGCCGTAAACAACCTTGTAAGGGAAGAAGCTGATGCTGAGCTACATCAGGGAAGCCTAGCCATTGCTCCAGGAGACAGACTTTCAATAAGTCTCGTGATCCCCTAGAGCACTTGTCTTCATAGGTAATATCCAAGCTGGAAGAGGGCGACGTCAAGGCTTGTATGTGCTGAGGATGTTTTAGCTGATCACTCACCTAACACTCTGGAAGCCTTGAAGCAGAAGCACCCTGCGGCTCACTGGGATTCTTCCATAATGATATCCCCAGACCCTTCCTCATTCTCTTTCTAAGTCACCGAGGCCATCATCACTCAAGCCATACATTTCTTCCCAAATTGATCTGCAGGTGGCCAGGATAGCCTCAGACCACAATATCTCAAAGACCTCATGGGTCGGTCCGCTGTTGAAGGTGGCCATTCACTACTGATGGCACTCAGTTTTTGGTATCTCTGATCCTAAGAGGTGACACACCTGCATCCATCCATCCTCATTTCTTTGGTGCCTGGTAGCTCTGCGTAAGAAGGATGGTGGAGTTCTCCCTATACTGTGGGCTGTATTCTGTGCAGACTTGCTGCTTAGTGTGCTTGCATTCATGCCATGCAAAAAGTTCCTGATTTCCTGTTCCCTCGGCAGTTAGGTTTTGGAGTAACATAGGGGGTTGAAGCGGCAGTGCATGCTGCTCCCATCTACCTCCAGAACCTCAGGGAAGACCAAGTGATCATGAAAGTGGACTTTGTAATGTTTAGTTATTATATACGTCACATTATCATCATACGTCATATGTTGTTACGTCACGATGGATTGTATTAGTGTGTGAGATGCACGTGATTCGAATATATCTTGTCTCTTGATTCACAAGTTATCTCTGCCTCTTAATACCATAGCCACCTAAACACCACAACTGGCGACGAGGATCAAAGATAGTTCTATTGTAGCTAGCTATGGCAGCCTGGATCGAGTTGTCTCCGTTATCCCAATTTGACCCTATACGTGAACCTTGTTCACTAAATCAGAGGTGGAAGAGTTGGACAAGGCATTTCGAGACATACCTGGTAGCCATGAACGTCACAGATGACAAACAAAAGCGTGCACTTCTCCTGTATAAAGCTGGACAAACAACACAAGAAATATTTGATACCATCACTGATACTGGAGATGACTATGGTACAGCCATAACTAAGCTAACTGAATATTTCTCACCAAAGAAGAATGTGGACTTAGAATTTTTTCAATTTCGACAGGCAGCTCAACATAAGGGTGAAACTGTAGCTCAATTTGCCACACGACTGAGAAGGTTGGCAGCTCACTGTGAGTTTAATGATCTGGACAAAGAATTGAAATCGATAATAATTCAGAACTGCGAGTCAAAGCGTCTCAGAAGGTTTGCTCTACGTGAAGAAAGACTCACTCTTGCTAATCTTTTATCCAGAGCATGTTCCCTAGAAAATTGTAAATCACAAGCAGCTGGAATAGAGAAGTTATTGTCTCAAGGTTCAGTTGAATCAGTAAATTATGTTCGCAATTGAAAGCAATTTTGTAAGAGTAAGCCACTATCAACGAAGTACACCCAATGCCGAAACTGTGGATTGACATGGTCGCACACAAACAATCCCTGCCTTGCCAAAGGTCAAACTTGCCGGAAGTGTGGAAAACAAAATCATTTCGCTAAGGTGTGTCTATCCAAACAGACTAATGACAATAGTCATCATAGCAACTAACATCAATGCCCATCACCACACCCTCCAAAATCACATTTGCATCATGTGTCGACGGAAGTCTCTCAGCAGCAGATTGAGGACAGTAGCACTGATGATGAGTATCACATCTACAATCCATGTGCTACAAGGAAACTATGTATCTCTTCTCAGCTACAAGACAGCCACAAAATTTGGTCTCATTGATATCAAGATAAATCAAATTCAGGATCTATCAACTGGGAGTGATGTGTTAGTTCAGCAACACCCAAACCTTTTTAAAGGGATGGGAAATTGGAAAAACACCAATATCAAGCTCCACATCGACCGTACGTGACCCCAGTTGCTCAACGTGCTCGTCGAATTCCTTTTCGCCTGAGAAAAAAAGTAGCTCAAGAGCTAGAACGCTTAGAGAATCAAGGAATTATTGAGAAAGTGGAAGTAACTACTCCATGGGTATCTCCCCTGGTTATCATCACAAAGAAAAATGGAGATGTTCGAATCTGTGTGGACATGAGGATGGCAAACAAAGCTATCAGTCGTTACCTACACCAAAGTCCTACAATTGATGACTTGATACACATTCTAAATGGATTTTCCAAATTGGATCTAAGAGCTGGTTATCATCAATTGTCACTAGCATCGGAAAACCAATATATCACTACATTGGCCACACACAAAGGATTGCGCAGGTATGCCAGATTGAACTTTGGTACGAATTCTGCAAGTGAGATGTTTCAAAAATTTGTCAATGAGCAAATTCGTGATATTCCTGGGTCGTTGAATATCAGTGATGATGTTATTGTGTTTGGTGTTCACAAGCTGAACATGACCGAACTTTACAGTCTGTATTTCGGAAGTTTGCTGACATTGGCTTGACTTTAAACCAAGGAAAGTGCGAGTTTAATAAAAGGTCCCTGACATTTTTTGGTTTTATGTTTTCAGCTAAAGGAGTATCTCCTGACCTAAAGAAGGTCAAATCCATATACAATGCAAGCCCACCAAATTCCACTAGTGGTGTCAGAAGTTTTCTGGGAATGGCTACATATTGTGCCAAGTTCATCCCCAAGTTTAGCGAGTATCTCAGCCACTTCGTGACCTGATCAAGAAAGACACTCCGTTTCAATGGAAGCAGAAACACAACCAATCATTTAACCAAATTAAAGATCTATTGACCAGTGATACTCTCATGGTTTATTTTGATCAGGCCAAGAAAACGGAGCTTATCACTGATGCGTCAATATATGGACTGTCTGCTATCCTGTCAATGAAGACTCCAGGTCAGGAAGACAGGAGAATTGTTGCATATGCCAGCAGGTCACTATCAGATGTTGAGAGACGATACTCACAAACTGAGAAAGAGGCACTAGCCATTGTTTGGGCCATTGAGCGACTGCATCTTTACTTGTATGGTGATCATTTTACGTTGTACACAGATTGCAAACCTGTTCAACTAATTTTTGATAATGCCAAGTCAAAGCCACCAGCAAGAATTGAACGATGGAATTTGCATCTTCAGGGATATGATTTCACGGTTGTTCACATGAAAGGAACTGAGAATCCGTCCGATTTTCTCTCTCGTCATCCAAGTCCACATAACATTGCAGAGAAACCAAACGTACTCAGAGGACTACATCAACTTTATTGTAAGCCTTGCAGTGCCGAAAGCTATGTCTCTGACAGATATACAACAGGCAACTAAAGATGACAACACACTACAGTGTCTCACTGAAGTCATCAATGAAGACAAATGGAAATCTGTAGTCAGAAAAGAACTACATGTTGAAGGAGTTGACCACGATAAACTCCGACTGTTCAGTAGAGTCAAGGACGAGCTAACAGTGAACAGTGAAACAAATGTTATCCCTTCGGGAGAGTCGTTATCATGCCTACCTCACTCCGGCAGAGAGCCATTGCATTGGCTCATGAAGGCCATCAAGGATTGGTAAAGACAAAGAAACTTTTGCGTGAGAAGGTATGGTTCCCGAGAATTGATGAACAAGTGAAGCAGGCAATTGACCAGTGTATTTCATGTCAAGCAAATGGTCCAGAGAACAAACCAGATCCTTTACAAATGTCTCCTCTACCTCCAGAACCATGGCATACAGTCCATATTGATTTCTGTGGTCCATTTACCACTGGAGAATATTTATTTGTTGTTATCAAATCATACTCTCGTTATCCTGAAGTGGAAATTATACACTCAACCTCAGCCAGAGCCGCAATACCAAAGATGGATCTTTGCCACACATGGAATTCCCAGTGTAGTGCAAAGTGACAATGGTCCACCATTTGCTGGTGAAGAAATCAGACAATTCATGCCTCAAGACAATGGTATTGAGCATAAGAAAATCATACCATTGTGGGCTCAAGCAAACTCTGAAGCCGAGAATTTCATGAAAACTGTCACGAAAACTGTCCAGTTCCCTGAGATTGAGGTTGCCCTTTCACTCTGGGGTGATGACCTTGTCTTGCCTCCTCCAGTCCCGCCTGCTTCCCATCAGCAGAAGTCGTGGGACAACCCTCGTATTTTGGAAATGGCAGAGTCACTTTTGCGGAATGCTAGTTACACCAAAACCAGAGCTCGTCTCCTCGCAGTGTCTGCATGTGAGTCAGGTACCTGGCTTAATGCCCTGCCAATCTCCTCACTGGGTATCCGAATGAGCGATGATGTAGTTTGAATAGCAGTTGGGCTATGTCTTGGAGCACCACTGTGCCAGCCACACTCTTATAGTTACTGTGAACCGTATGTCGATCAGTTTGGCACGCATGGATTGAGCTGCAGGCACAGTCAGGGAAGGCTTTTTCGCCATGGTGCTTTAAATGATATCATCCACCAGTCATTAACTGCTGTAAATGTCCCCTCCCGGCTGGAGCCCTCAGGTCTGCTTCGGTCCGATGGAAAGAGACCTGATGGCATATCCATCATTCCATGGTCAAGTGGTAGACTCTTGGTATGGGATGCAACCTGCAGTGCTACCTTTGCCCCATCCAACCTTTCGGCTGCAGACACTGAGGTTGGTGCAGTGGCAGCCCAGGCAGAGATTTTGAAGGGTAAGAAGTGCGCCTACCTGGATTCGGCATACAAGTTTGTACCTGTGGCAGTAGAGACATGTGTATTCTTTGGGCCTCAAGCAAAGGCATTCTTCAGGAAGTTGGGACGCTGCCTGAGGTCAGTGACTTACGAAGAGAACTCCCATCAACATCTTCTTCAATGGTTTTCTGTGGCTGTGCAGCGTGGGAATGCAGCCTCAGTAATGTGATCTTTGCCATCAGGGTTGGGGACGAGCCATTTCCCTAGTTATCACTTGAACATTTGAACTTGAGGGGAAGGGGGTTCTATAAACTATATGACTAAGCATGAATAGGTTGGTTTAATAAGGTGATATATTCCTTTAATTTATTTTATTTTATTATAATTTATTAAATAAAGTGGTATAATAATTATTAATCTCACATCATTTTAAAAGTTGGAAGACAGAGCCTTTTTTAGCAAAAATGCATTAGTTCTTCTTACAATAATTCCAGACAACTTTAAAACACTCTGTCTTTCTTCTCTCCTAAAACCATAGCTTGATTTCAATGTTTTTGTAACATTTCCATCTTTTAACTGGGAAACTGCTTCCAGATTTAGTTCACAAGGCATATTAATCCAGAGTATAGTTGTACACCCTATTGTATTATGGTGGAAGAGTTTTTTAACATAATAGTGGATATCCTTTTGTTGAGGAATCAATGGAATGATGAAGTCATCACAATCCAGCACAAAGGCATAATCAAACACGCCTCGATATCGCATGACGCAGTCCTGAATTTTCAAGACTTGAGAGTAATAAAAAACACTGTTTATTTACTTGTTCCTCACTTCCATCAGTATAAAGTCACTTCTTAATCCTTTTTCAAGAAATGGATAAATAATTGTTGCATTGTCAGCAAAACTCTTATCCACGTTCAAGTGCATGCTATCCATACCCAGAGTTTTCTGGTAAATGAGTCACTCAACCTTGAAGGATGATTGAACATGCTAGTACACATCACAGTGGAATTGTTGCCTCACATTGGTTGGTGTGGGATTATTGTCCATGTTGTGGTAAAGAAGGAGATGCTCAGCTTCTGTAACTAATGCCTCGTTCTTTCTTGCCTTCTAGATGACATAAGCAATGCTACCATTAAAAATAGTACTGTGAGGCAATCCATAACATTCAACAATACCAAAAAGATGTGTTATTAGGTTTAAAGGTACTTACCTAGCTGAACAATGAGATATGGACTCTCTTTAATTTCTGGCCATTTACCTCACAGTATATAGTTAATGATGCCTTTCCCAAATCCATAAATATCTGCCAGGATATACAACACATCACCAGGCTTGTTAGCAACTGTTCTGATATCTTGTATAACCTTGCATGGGATGACTTCAGCATCGATAATAATTATATTCACTTGTAGCTTATATAATCCATTCACATAAGTACCAGGTGAATAGATCATTGTGCGTTGATTATTTGCTGTTCTATTATCGTAGTAGATCTTGCGAGGGATGACTTCAGCATCAATGGTATAATCACTTGTAGAAATGGTGGACTGATACCTTTCATTCAGAGAAGCAACCAGACCATAGATCTTTGTAAATTGACAGATCTATAAATGGCTACCTGTATGTTGGCACAAACTCCCAAAACTAGAACAGCAATTACGTATAATATTCTTTGTTTTCCCATAGATAAGAAATGGTTTAGTGGAATTACAGCAAAGTAAAGGAAGTTTTTACCAAAGATCTTTCAATCCAGCTAAGTTCAGTTCCATATAGCATACGATTTTCAGTCTAGTCATATGGATAGTTGTTGTCTATCTTCAATTTCCGTAAGGACAGAGAGTTTCCTTGCCATACGCTCAAAAGCACTTGGTGAACAAACATAAAACAAGAGTCCCAAGTCAAACTAGTACATCCTTCGATGTATTGTACTTAAACAGTCTCAGCCTCAGCTCATGGTGACATAGACAGGTACTGGCAATGCATGAACTAAACAGGTTGATGGAGCTTGGACTACAGCCTCTCTATTGGCTCCCGAAAACTGACTCTAGCGTGCAAATACGACTGAAGATGTTTCTAGGTGTTGTATACTGAACATGACAAAGAGATCTTCTTTGCCTAGGAAGTGCGCACAATCAATAAGGCAGTGGAAGTTTTTCTTTATGAAGTAGAGCTGCATGAAAATCTCCAGATTACACGTGAGTAACTAATACAAGAATCTGATCAACTGCCATTCCATGATCTAATTTTTAAACAAACTGATGTGACCAGTAATGATGTCTAACACATAGTTGCTGTTAATATTGCTGATACAATCCCACAAAACTGCCATACACAAGTACTCTAAACACATCATAACCCCCCAAGGGTCCACAATAACAATAATTATTTGTATAGGGAGCTGGTTTCGTGGTACTCTGTAGCTTCATATGTGTGCACTCTGGCTGCATGATATTTTGCAGTGTTACTCTGGTTGCATGATACACTGCAGCTTTATATGTGTTACTCTGGCTGCATGATACTCTGCAGCTTTAAATCAGAAATTCTACTTTGCACATAGTGGTACGAGGTAGCTTTAAGGAAGGACACTGGACCATTTTTGTGTGGTTTTTTCCCCCTCCTATAATGACAATCTCAAAATATAACATATTCTGTTGTGCTTTCCAATAATTTTTGCACAGTCAAATGTATACATTGCAATATAGCACACTTTACTCCCTAACTATGGGTTTTTAACAATGGTGATATCAATCAAGTGCCACAAATAGTGCTATTAGCCGATTCTCATTACTGCCAGGTGCGGTGAACACGTAGACTGGAGTTATCTCAAGAGAAAACAAAAAACTGATTGTCCTAAGACAGAGCAACTTTAAGAAGATAATATTATAACAATTATGAACAGAGATAGAAGTATTTAATGTCGTCAATGCACTTCTATATTATTCATACTTATTCTCGTCCATTTCTCAACCGGTATATAAAGAGATGGCAGTATAAAAAGTATCATACATGTAACTCAAGAATGGTTGACAGTAATGAGCTGAAACTTGAAACACTATAGCAGTAAAGGTATAGAATAATTTAAAGAAAATCCCCCCAAAATGGCCGTGTCTCCCTTCAGGTAGTGTTCTACAAGGAAGGAAGCATGATTTTCTCCTTGGAAGACTTCTGAAAAAGGTCAAATTGATCCTAGAGATCATGGTAGCTGCTGGATTAAAACTGATAAGTTGTTTTTTTAGGGGTGGAGGGAATCAGCTACCAAATTCACTATGTGTGCAAGGCATAGAATGTGTCCAGTTAAATATATATATATATACCTATATATAGATGACTGAACAGTAGGTGGCACTGTTGGGGACAACTGTACCAATCCGTAACTCACATCTGTGAGAGATTTGAAAATGGCTTGGCAGAGTGTGGAACCTCCATTTGCATCACTCCAAATTGGATGGGATGTACCTATTATACTATCCAGGCCATGAAGGATCATGTAATCGCCACTGTTGTCTCATACTGATAAAAGCTGCAGATTCCTTTAACAAATCTTTCAGAGTTCTTCAAAATCTTTATTTACATACACTGACTGAAGAGTGCTGGTATAATGACATAGTACCAGCCTGCTTGGAATAGTTCAGCATGTAATACCTCATTTTCTCCCCTTCTCCCAGTGGATTCTCTTATAGAGTGCACACCCTGATGTAAGGACAAACTCCTCACTCAAGGCTTAACAGTTTGGATGGTCCTAGAAGCACATGCTTTTCTTCTGGTTATGTTTTTCTTAGACTTGAAGTGGCCCTCATATCCACTTGCACATGGTCAACGCTTGATAGAAAAACCTACAGAAATGATTGCATCAGTTGTGTAGAGTCACATTTGAATTGTTTGCTCACTCTCTAGGTGTAGTACTAGGTATTAGTCTAGAGCTTCGGAAAGAACCTCAGCTATGGTTTTGTCAGAGGACATTGGTTTATCAACGATCAGCCAAAATAAATTGTGGGCGTATGCTATAAAGCCTTCTCCACCCCCTCCCCCCCCCCCCATAACATTTCAGAATCTGTTTTCCTCGAATTAAAGTGATACTTCTGAGGAGACTCTCTCCAATTGGGCCCATTTATTGTCTGAGTTCAAGTGCAACAAACTCGGTCTGCCAATTTAAAAGAACACTTCACTAGCTTCAAGGAAACCACCACACACCATACTAAATGAGATCTTTCATAAATCCCTACAATGCCCTTGGCTGTGTCCTGCAATGGTTAACCCCCCCCCCCCCCCCCCCCCCCCAAAAAAAACCCCACTGGGGATTCTATAATTTGGATAGATGACTTCATTCTATAACTTGGACAGATGATACACTTCATTCTATAACTTGGACAAAATTAATGATACCCTTCTATCATTCTTTAACTTGAACTAATTACACCCTTCATTCTATAACTTTGACTGATGACACCCTTCATTCTATAACTTGGACAGATGACATACTATAACTTGGACAGAGGACACCATATTCTATAACTTGGACAAAATTAATGATATCCTTCATTCATTCGAGATAGCTCAATCTGCACTTGCTAACGGCAAAGAAATTATCACACTGCTTTCTGGTGACTTTGGATTGTGTCTGACAAATGATAAAGGAAATCTCTGCAACCTTTTATGTTTTACAAGTTAGCATGTTGCAACTAGCCAGTTTCTTCAATGTCAAGTTCAAGAAGCATCAGGCTACTTGGCCACCCTGCAAATTTGAGGCTCTGACTATATGTGCATCTTGTAAAGCACCTTGCCACTTGGCCGACCTGCAAAGAAGAGGCTCTGGCCATATGTGCATGCATCTGTAAAGCACTTAGCTACTTGACCACCCTGCGAAGTAGAAGCTCTGGCCATCTGTAAAGCACTTGGCTACTTGGCCACTCTGCGAAGTAGAAGCCCTGGCCATATGTACATCTGTAATGCACTTTGCATCCATCTAAGCTTATTGCCAGGTGCTCACAGATACTAGGTCAGTTCTCTATACTAGTTCAAGAGATGTCTAAAATCAGCAGAAATTAAGCTGAACTCAGACACAACCTTCCACCAGATGGAAGTTGGTGGCTTTGACGTACATAGGTTTTCCAAGGAAAGGGTAGGCTCTCTGGTTCGTGAATTCATCATACAAGATGTCTCTGAGCACTCTTAAAAAAGGCGCTTCACCAGCCATGTGCATGGCAAACAAAATGTCATAGTCTAGACATACTTGCTCATCTCACACTGGGGCACCAGACCCTCGAGGAAAATGACTATGGTACCTGATGCCAAATAGTACCTAAGGATGTTCTCATTGCCAATGATGTCTGCTCATTCTTATGCATGGCCACTTTCCAAAACTCCAGAGAGTTCAGGTGTCTTCCCAATAGGAAAGCTTTTATTGACTGGTGTGCACGTCCACTTCAATCATGTTATAATACCAATTGAAGATGGGTTTTTTTCAGGTACCTCTTTGCTTGACAGAGCCTTGGAAGCAGTTACATCATTGTGCTATCTTTGACTGTCACTCAAGTCGGTCCCAACCCAGATGCCTCCTAAGTGATCTATTCCACCCCCTGCTTCATTCTTTGCTTGAGAGAGCCCTGGAAGTGGTAAATCGTGCCAATCTTTGACTGTTGTTCAAGTCGGTACCTACCCAGATGCCTCCACAGTGATCTACTCCATCTCTGCTTCATTCTTTGCTTGACAGAGCCTTGAAAGTGGTTACATTATCATGCCATCTTTAACTGTCATTCAGGTCAGTCACGACCCAGATGCCTCATCAGTGATCTACTCCACCCCCTACTTCATTTGTAGCTTATTATAATGAGAAGTAATTAGCTATGCATCATCGTCCTCCGAGAGAATGTCTCATTCTGCACAATGAGATCCATTATCAATGATGCAAGACATGAGACCCTTGGAGACTTTCTACTGATGCTGTATGATCAACTTTAACTCTTTCCTTGAAATATGACGTTTGAATTTGTAACATCTAGTTTTAAAAGTCTCTGAAAACGAGGCCTCATGCTAGTAGCAAATTATATCATCTACACTGACTATGGGCAGGTGCTTTTTATTCCCTCAATCTGGCCCTGACCTAAAGTTACTTGGTCCAGATAACCAGCTCCTGGGCTCAGATCAGCTACAATAACCAGTGGATCTCACTTTGTTAAATGTGCGAACCAACGCTGGACTGGAAGAATAACAAGCACCAGCCCACAAACCATTTGTGTCAGTGTAGGTCATATAAGTTACCACTAGGACTAGTGTAGGTCATATAACTTACCACTAGGACTAGTGTAGGTCATATAACTTACCACTAGGACTAGTGTAGGTCATATAACTTACCACTAGGACTAGTGTAGGTAAAAAAACTTACCACTAGGACTAGTGTAGGTCATATAACTTACCACTAGGACTAGTGTAGGTCATATAACTTAACACTAGGACTAGTGTAGGTCATATAACTTACCACTAGGACTAGTTTAGGTCATATAACTTACCACTAGGACTAGTGTAGGTCATATAACTTACCACTAGGATGAGGCCTGTTCACTTTCCTTGCAAACGACGTTATTTTGACACATATTCATCGCATCCTGTTTCAAATCCTTTTTCCTTTTTAAACTTTTTTGGCACCTCCTATTTTACTAATAGGCACAGATTTTAGAACCATTGATGCACATGCATGAACAACCAGTGAGCAATTACTACCATAAACAAGCCATATGGGTCAAAGTTTTTTAAGCATGGGCTTCTTTTCCCATATTTTTGTGGAAGTGTAAAATGGGGACTTTTAGTTCAAACATTATTTATCAGTGGGCATCATGAATGAACTCTGGGATTCAATAGTGGTTATTTTGGGGCTTGGTCAATGCCCCACCAATTATTTTAGATTTTAGCATTTTAAGCACAGCCCACCTGGTATGCTCTACTACTAGTCTGGGCTTCAGAACAGAGAAACATTGCAGCAGTCTTAACAGTTTCAACCAAGGAAGTCATGCGCATGTGTTCTTTGAAAGCCCATTCATTGGATACATTCATTCCCACTGCACGAGCTTACTTGCCTGCCATCTGGCTTCCCATGGTCCAGTAGTACAGATAAAGATGTTAACTGCAACTGCTTTTTTTCCTTCCGGGCTAACCGTGATCATGAATATTCATAGAAGAAGAAGTTGCTCAGCTGTTTTTAAATATATTGAAATTTAGAATAACAGAGGAAATCTGAATGTAGAGATGCTTAAACTATATTTACCATTTAACCTATCAAAAGCTGACTTTATTTGTGGTTTGTTGATATCATTTCTATGTGATTTTTTTCGTAGTTTCATAGAGCTGCATAGTTCTCACCTCAACATTCCTATACCAAACTGCAGCTTGTTGTATTTCTATTCTAATGTTTATAAACAGTTTGAGAATATTATTCATTAAAATAAAGTTATAGAAGTCATAGCTAAAAATATAATTGTTACCATCCAGGAGCACCTCCTTGCTGAAAAACGAAGGCATTTCAGAAACATACCTGGTAAGCATAGCTAATTACCACCATGGAAAAACTTCCTAGAACAGTAGCAAAAGCAAGGAATGCAGTTGCGATCATCTAACCGGAAGTAAAAAAAAATTTTTTTTTTTTACTCTATCAAGTCATCTATTGGTCATATTCATTTGGAGAATGGGAAATTTTCGATTTTTTTCTCTATGATGTCCAAGTTTACACCATATGGCACTTGTGGTGTTTATTGGTTAAAATCATTCACACCATTCATATTTAAGCGGTAGATCCTGTGCATGTCTAGTCAAGTCACATGAAACCTCCCTGTCTAAATGTTGTGGTCAAGGTGCATTGTTTCCTACTCTTTTTTGACACTTCAATTTTATCTTGTATAATTGCCTTTTATTTCTGTATCACAAGCTACACTGCAACAGTTTAAAGTAAATATTTGTGCCACTCTGATTGCTTTGTGGATATTTGAGCAAGGAGTAGTTTTTCATAATTGTCTCTATATATGCCTCTATGATAGCAATGTATGAGGTGAATGATTAGCTATTAGACTAGGGAGGTGTAATGCAACTTGACTAGACATGCCCTGGATTAGTTTTGATGGGAGAAGAAAAGGCTGCAATGTCCCCAACGTATGGACTTGTGCGAATTTAATTAAGGGGTGACTCTACCAAAATTTCATGTTCAATTAAATTGTCATAACTTTTTTACATTACACCGTATGGAAATCATTTTGATGTCAGAATGAAGCTGCTTTTCATTGGATATTTGGTTATATAAATACCATTGATTTCAGGTTAAAAAATCATGAAAGAAAGGAGACCACTTATTTCACCCAGAACAGGAATTTGAACCACGCTAATGGCTGCAGAAATTCTAGTGGTTAGCTAAACCACTTTATAGTGATATAATAAGAACCATGATCAACCATCATGCTTTGATGAGTGAACTGACTTAATTACTAATTTTGTTCAAAACCTACACAGTGGGTCATATGAATCTGAATAACAAGAGTATGGTAAGTGTCAGGTCCCAGCAGCCCTGACTGGCTGAAGACAGCCCTGATAAACTGGGAACATCAAACAATAAGAAGCCCTATAATGGCTAATATTAATAAACATGCTACAAAGACTTGTTCATCACATCACAATAGACTCATAAACATATCTTCTAATCACATCACAATAAACTGCTATTCATCTTCTAATCACTTTATAGTTGTCTATACATTCATCACCTTTCTTGTAAGGGTGGGATTGCAAGGGTATTTAAACCTCTCTGCAATCCCAACTCAGTAGTTCCCTTCTGCTACTGCATTTCAGTCTACTTGTGTTTAGTTTGACTTGATTAAAGTTAACTTAAGGCCTAAAAGTCTTAGAACCTTACTATTTAGCTTGTGCTAGGATTGAGAGGGAACTCTGGTGGCAGCATTACTGGAGAACAATACCTGCTGGAGAGTATAGAGGGTTTACTGTTCTCATTGTTGTGCCTCGGTGGCTGGGGCATTAACCACCAGTAATTCAAAATATCATCCTATTATTAAAAAATAGGTGGTCCAAAGACCCGAGCATGATATGAAGCAAAAAGAAAAGGGGAAAAAAGAGGAAGGGTCGGTAACCAGGTACATGCACTTGAAGAAACAATGAGACAGTTTTGGTGAGGCTTTTTCCTACGTTAGTTTTACGCACGCTAGTTCCCACGCTCAAGGCTGCGAAAACTATGCAGGACCGATCGACGATATTTATGCAGCCACCAGGAAGTGGGACAGCCATATGAAACGTTGGTGTAGACATTACTGCAAAGTGAATTTGGTTTCAGGATTAACGAGGCCCAAACCAACTAACTGGTGATTTCAAGGAAGCACATCCTCCCTCTCACTCCATCATGGTGAAGAGACTGAGTTAGAACAACTTTCAGCTTTCTGCTATTTAGGAGTGAACATTATTAACGATAGTAAGCAAGCTTTGAACTTCTGAGTGGGAAAACTGAATGGTCCCATGCTCTCAGCAAAATGTTCATATCAAACCACTGCACATGTGAACAAATTCTCTCTTGTAATACCCCAATATGTTCCGCTTCCCCCCGGTCATGTCATGTGCATCGCACATGTGCGGTTTGCATTATGCAGTGCATAATTGGCTTCCAATACATATACATATATATCAACTAACAGGAGTCTTAGCATCTCCATTAGTTCTGGTGAAGGCTACAGCATCAAGTGGAAACATCGATTGAGCAAGTTTTAGTTGATATTTGAGTCTTGTATATACCTAGACTGCTGGTATGTCAACTGAGAGTTCGATGCGAAGTCCTTTTATTTTGTCCATCTGTCAAAGAGTCCATCTGTCAAAGACAATACCTCCTTTTTGTGAGGTGTTGTGTCTGGCTGGTTGGAAATCCATGCATTAAATTACTATATACGAATATTTAACGTCTGCAAACAAGATGAAGCTCTTTGGTTCTATAATGAACGAAGTGGTAAAGGGTTTTCATCTCACCTAGCCAGTATCCCTGACTCCTTTATGTTTCAGCTCTTCATATCTTTCACCTACACAGTAAAATCATCACAACGACATCACTTCAACTGTTCCTCATCATTACTCTGCCGTCGTCCTAGGTAACCCACTGCCATAGTGGTTATAATAATAATTATACGTTAGTCTGTCTTTTAGCATTCGACCCTTTTGTAGGTAGGTAATACATGTACCAGGTACGTAGACTTGACGAAACGATGAGACAGCTTTTGTGGGGCAGTTCCTGGTTTGAATGCTGGATGAATGGTCCGTTGGTTTTACGCACGCCAATTCCAATGCTTAAGGCTGCGATAAGTATGCTACAGATCAACGACATTTGCAATAACTTGCAGCCACCTACCTGGAAGTGGGACAAGCTATATGAAACGAGTTCACTGGTCCAGTGGTGCTGTCCGCCAGTGGTGCCTCCCCCCCCCCCCCCCCCCCCCCCCCCCCGCCGTGGCGGTCATGCCATATCACTCGCTCTTTACCTACTGCGCATGCGCAAATTATTTCCTTATCTCCCGCGGTAAGTGCGAGTATCTCCATGCCATAATTATTACTCGCACTGCCATATTACTCGCACTTCATCCAATGTGCGTGCGCAAATCTTTAAGAAAGCACGAATGAACTTAGGGTGGGGAGGTGCCAAAGACATAAGGACTTGAGACCCTAGGTGTTTCCTCTTCTCCCACCACTTGAACACATTTTCCATTACAATTACATTTTGGTCTACCATACCCAACACCTCCTTCACCCCTGCTATATGTTCACCTATATACCCAACATTAGACATACTCTCCATCATTTCTCCATGATACCACCCACTCCTCAGACCCTTCAATGCTCTTGACCACATCGAATGACCATATCCAATAATCTTCCTCTATCACCAGCAAACTTCCCACTGTACAACAACAAGTGCACAATCTTTCACAACACCTATATATACATCTTCCATAATTATCAGAACAAGGCATGAAATTTGCAGTTAATTATCAGTACAAAATTCCCACAGAACTCATTATATAGCAGGAGTAGGAGAAACACAATGATCAATTATTGCATAGATGCAGGGTCTTATTACCATGGAAATTGGAGCCCTTATGGAAATTGGAGCCCCTGGTCACTCACTCCATAAGACCCTGTCTGGGTTTTGGAATCCTGTATATATATATACAAGATCTTAGCGTTAAAATTATGGTGAAAGTGGCAATGGTATGCTCCTGTGTGATGTCCAGAGCTAAAGATGATCAGAGTATATATATAGTCAGCTCTGCCCATCAATTCTCTCTCCATATCAATACTTATAAGTCACTATATTTAATTTATATATTTTTGTTACTATCCTCTGTTGCCTTTGCAAGCTCTGTGGGACTATATATATATGTCCCGAGGGTGGGTACTCATGCTGAGCCAGGACCCTCGTTCATTTCCGTTTCATCTGCTTGTTAGATATTTTAATTTCACTTGAATTGTTTTTCTCTTCTCTTTCTAATACCAAGTGTGAATTATTCTTACAATATAGTTTTTAATTAACTATATTACGGCATCCTATCACACATGTCACATTAATCCCATTTCGTCAAGTATTGTGGTATAATTATATTATGAAAACCCATTCTATGAATTCTTACTGACCATGAATTTCATAACTTGCCAAGTAGCTCACAATATATTTCACAATTCAAGAGATGCACTACATTATATACTTGTGACAAGCTGATAGATTACTCTTAATATTTTACAGTGGCTGATGAAGGAATGTTAGCACAAGATTGATGGAAGCATTCCTTACATGAACAGCAGTGTGCAACCATAAGGGCAGGGTCATAGGGCTGCAGATAAGTCGTATTCTTTTGTCCAACCTCTTGTATGTCACAGTCCATCTAAGACCTTTCAATGGGAAAGGTAGTAAGATTCATTCCTGGAAGGACATTGCTAGATGGTGTCGCATCTTGCTCTGGTCAAAGGTGATGAGTGATGGGTTAATCCCACCGCATAGAGCTGTTGCAATTGCAATTGCAAATAAGCCACAATCATTGACTCCAGCCTGTCTCTGTATTTTTGGTTTCTGAATGATAAGGTAGGTTCTAGCGTAATGCTCCATCCAGGCAAGGCCTTTCAACGTATCCAATTCTGCATCAATGATAAGAACAGATATATTAAAGCATTAGGCGCATGTATTAAGGTGTAATATCAAATATTACTGTACATAGTCATTCACCCAACTTGAACAAAACATGTCAAACAAATAATAACAAATAAAAAATCACTGGGTTTTAGCTGACAGAGTTTAAACACAATGACTTACTGGTCTGGTAGGGAGGCTGTCATAAAACAACACTGTGCCCTTGGATGCTCCTATATTTGATGCACAAACCCAGTGGCAGCCAGTATTCATAATCTGCACATAATTCTCTACTGGAGTTCCAGTAAGTGAGCCTCCACTGCCTGGTGCCAAGTATTGAACTGGCTGAAGGCCACCCATCTCTGGAAACTGTACATGAAGTAGGGCCTGAGCTTCATTAATGTGGGTGTCCTCCAACCATGCTCTAGATTGGAGAGTTGTGAGAAAGTCTCTGGGTAACTCTCTGCAGCTGACAAGCTGTTGGCATGGTAGGCATTTACCATTTACCCTCAGTACAGTCTGGGTCGCACCAGTCACAAAACAATCTATCTCGGTCTGTGAAGATTCCATGGAAATGCACATCTCTGGTTGTCGTTGGTCCTGGTCCACAGTGTGTGTGGGTGGTTGGACTGGAGGTAGAGTGATTGTGCTCTGTTTCTCAGTATCGGTTTGTTGGGTTGCAGGCCAAGAGTTGACACCACACCAAGGTTTGCTGTGCATTGCCTCTTCCTTGGTGGACTCTTCTCTGCAATATTCATGGCCATATTCACAGTGGCTTTCTCGATACTAGTACCACAATCAAAGTCACAATCCAGGTATTGTAGGTCAGAGGGAGGGAGGGGTAAGCTTGTCTGCAAGCTTGCATAGCATCTCTCAGTTGTAGGTATTTGTTGGGAAACATCACCTACAAGATTATCTTGAAGCATGGTTTCATGACCTGGTATACTACGGATCAAGTAAGGCTTTAGGTTTCCCGAGTTAACCTTGCTTTTTATGGGATTGCCATTACCATCCTGCAATGTGCTGAGGCCCATAGAAGTGATGTCAGTTATTTTGTAAGGCCCCAACCAGTCTTGTGATAACCTATCACCTTTCCTTGATGCTTTTCGCACATTCCTCTTCAAGACATGGTCACCTGCAGCAAACAACAAATAACTTTGAAACTTTTTAAAGATATGCATATATTCAAGCCAAAACTTATGTCTGCAATTAATTTTATTAAGAACATAAAATGTATTTGAAATATAAAAAATGTCTCTGATTTCCAGTCAACAATTAACTGCCCTTCCTCTCCGTATCTCACAAAGAGCAGTATATATATGGCACCATAAATATCTTAATTTTTGTCATATCATCAATTATCATACCTATTGCAAACTGGAAGCATTTTAAGCCTTTCTCTTGCTTGGCATCAAAATACAACTTGTGCTTGGCCTTGGCTTCTTCAATTTTTTCTCATACCTGTTCATCCAGGGCCTGTACCTAAGTGAATACGGAAGGAGTTGCTGTGGATTATTTTACATAAAAACTGCCAATAATTTCATTCACAAATAAAATATGCACGGCGAATTAGTTTCTAAATCATATTTCGTTAATTATAGTCTGCCACTAGACAATCTTTACCTTTGCTACACGATCTTCCAAGTCTGTTTTAATCTCTTCAGGAGACATGTCAGTGTGTATATTCACATACTGTAACTCTTCTTCACAATCATGTTCTGCATTAATGGCTATGGCACCCCGAGCTGTGCGATAGAACATCAGTACAAAGGGCTGCTGCTTTGTTGATGCTTGTATGCTAGTGTTGATGCCATAAGTGGTAGAGAGCACAAATCTAAGACATCAACAAAATGCAAAGCATGAGAAGAACTAAAGACATGTACATAGTAAGCCTATACACCAACCAACATATAAAGCGTTATGTAAAAACAACAACATAACGCAATGATAGTTCCAACCTGTAGGACTACTCTCAGCTGACCTCATGCCTGCTATGGCTACTGCTAGAATAGCTAGGTGAAGCTATGTACACAATATAATATAGCTAGTTCTACATCATTTTGATTAATCTATTGGCTTACTTCACATGCCACTTGCTTCTAGGCATTCTATCATGCCATTATGTCCCTGTACAATTGCTACATACTTGCCATAAGGCAAACCGCTTCTATCATTCTTCATTCATCTCTAAATAAAGCACACCAACACATTGTGTTGCGATCCAACGCTTGAATAAAACTCAAGTCTATTTGAGCGTATGGGATGCAACCTCATGTTCATAATCGATGCATCGTGTTGTGTCTATTGTGAACCAGCCTTTAGATTATTGAGTATGTGTACAGCACACTTTGGAATGATGCACTCAGCACTGTGATTTTAACCGATTAAACGCCGTAAGCGCCATATGGCGCGAGACCTTACATCCTTCGCCACACAAAAATATATAAAATGAACCGTTACGAGCTAACAGCCCCGGTTGGGTTCTGCACATGCCTAGTAGACTAGAGAACGTCACAAAAATTATTATTTCCGGTTGATGCATCGTGCAACAAAAATCCTGCGGTTGAACGCCATTTTTGTTGGTCGAGCTTTTTTTTTAAACTGCTCAAAGATGCTCTCCTGTGAGGACGTTATTTCTCAACTTTTAGCCGACGATTCTGGCGATTCTGGGTCAGATTCATTTGGGAAAGAAGGTGAAGACATCTATGCATACCGAGGAAACACTCTGGATCCAGTTGCTCTAAGAGAAGAGGCGCGATTGGATGGACTTCTCGATTGTAAGTTTCTTCTAACCTTAGCGCTTCATAGCGCTTCATAGCCTTTGTTTACCATAGTCAACTGAGAGTGTACTATTGCCAAATACTAGCTTATTCTGTTGGTATTCCAAATTCAGACAGGATAGTTATAGAAAAAAAGTTATAGCTAAGAGTGTAGGTTGGAGTTGTTGAGTTGTTGATTTTCATTTGAATTTGAATTTTCAAATGTTTACCACAAACTTGATATATATATATCTTGTTTTTCCCACCCTCCCCACTACTTTTCCTACAGCATCAGATGATGAGAGTGGAGATGAGGCATCTATGACTCCTTTTGTTACATTGGAGGATGAGGAAGCCTTGCCTGAAGTCTCTACAGGGCGTGGGAACACGACTGGTGCGTGGAGTTGTGCGAGGGAGAGGCGGGCGAGGGAGTACTGGCCGAGGGAGAGGCGGGCGAGGGAGTACTGGCCAAGGGGGAAGCAGCTCAAGTGGTAGTGGAGTCGTAAGTATTGCTAGTGGTCCTCCAAAAGGTACTGGTAGTAGGCGGGCCAGAGGTTATAGGCGTGTGCGAGCATCTGGCACTGGTTCTGTCCGAGCGTCTGGCACTGGTTCTGCCCAAGCATCTGGCACTGGTTCTAGGCTAACTGAGGTCACAGGTAAGTGGGAAATAAAGGAGCCAACTCCTTTGAAATTGGACTATACAGCAACAGCTGGTCCAACTTCTTCATTGCTTGGTGCATCAAGTACATTTTTAGATGCATTTTACCTTTTTTTTACTCTTGAAGTGTGGGAACTCCTAGTAGCAGAGACGAACAGTTACGTTTCTAGGATGGCTAGTCTCTCCAGGCCATGGGTAGATACTAATATAGAGGAAATGAAAGCTTTTGTAGGAATGTTGATAATAATGGGAGTTTCCACACTTCCATACTTAGAATTGTACTGGTCCACTAATCACTCGGATTTGTCTGGATCTTTGGTTCGTAAAGTAATGCCTAGGACTCGGTTTTTGGAGCTAATGCGTTATGTACATGTAAATTCTATTGATGGTTTGTTGGTTACAAATTTGATAGAAGCTTGTTTATTGAATTCATTTATTTTGTTTTCTTCTGTCCGAGCTCCAATATCAGTAAGGAAGGGTAATTATCTAGAAGCTAGGATTGTTCTAGCTAAATCTTTGATTGGTTCTTTCTCTTCTCGGCAGTGTGCAGGTCAACGTAGTCAGGCAAATAGTCAGCTAGATCGCCTCAATTTAAAACTAGGTCATTTCCCACAGTGCTGTGCAAAGAAGCGCTGTGTAGTTTGCATTAGTAAAGGTTACAGGCATGAGGCAAGGTCCTGGCAGTGTTGTTTTTGTAAGGTTCCTTTGTGTGGTGGATCAACAGGCCGTGACTGTTTTCGTAATACCATACCTTGGTGGACTATCAGTAATGTTTATGCACCCCCTGCTCGTTTCTGTGCTTCTCTCTTGTTCCCTGCTCCTTCGTCTACTTCTCTCTTGTTCCCTGCTCCTTCGTCTACTTCTCTCGTTCCCTGTCCCTTCGTCTACTTCTCTCGTCTCTCCAGTATTCAAGTGTTATTCTTATCCTGGTATCTCATGTTTGTGTAGAATAAAAACATGGTGAAATATCATGCCGGAGACCAAGCAAGCTATACCCAAGACTGAGCAAGTTCTACTCTACCCGTGACAGCAAGACCGGAGCTCTACCCAAGACACTCCCTTACATAATTGTGTTTTATATTATGGTTTTATTCTAGTATGTGTTAGCATTTTCACTCTCTTATAATTTGTTTTTTTGTATTATTATGTGTTAGCATTTTGATGGGGAAAACAACCCACTGGCTTTGCAGCTGGTAGAGGGTTTGTAAATAGATGCTCCATCTTGTGTTGGCATTATAATGTGTGTATAATAGTGTGAAAATATGAAAATATTCACCCCCAAGAAGATGACAAGGTTTTATAATGCTGGTTAGTTCTGCCCAGTTGGTAAGGAAGGCTCGATTTTTTTACAGGAAGTAGAGCTATCATGTGGCTGAATATGACCAAAGTTTCATGGGTGGAGTCCCTGCAGAACGGAAGATATAAAAATAATAAGTAAAATACCTCGTTAATTCATGAATAATTTGCCCGCGGGTACTAGGAATACGGCGTGCAATCGGTTAATCAACACATTACCTTTTGATTTACACCCTGTTTACAATTACATGCTATGCTTGTCATTAGATGCTTATAGGGCCTGTCATAATGATCAAGATGCAGTAGCAGTAAAACCTCTCTTGGAGCCATATATTCTCTTGGATATTGATAATAGTGATGAAGATTCATGGATGTAACATTTGCTGGCAGTGAATACAGATGTGGTACCATACACCAGAGTTTTAGTGTTGACCTGTTTTGTTCTAAAACATGTACTGCATTACCACATCCCAGAGAGCACCTATAGTAACTTCAGAGAACATAAATTCATTTATGCTCCTTTAAGGAATGCTGCCCCCTCAGTTCATTATAACATTGCTTTTTGTCCTCCCCCTGACACCCTTATTCGAATTCTGAAAGAAACATCGATATTGACACAATATCGAGCATAAACGATCATTACAAATTCTATAACGTGTTCAACAAAGTTTCTTTTTGTGACTGTGAGTAAAAATAGTCCAGCTTGTTTCATAGACAAAGGGAAGCTGTCTTCTGGATCGCTTGGTCCATCACCACTTAGAGATGGACAGCTGCATGCAGTGATAAGCCATGAACAGCTGCAGTGCCAATGACTGAGGTATCCATGGGTCACCACAAAACTGCCATTTGTCAAGCTGGGCCACTTATTATATAATCAGTAAATGACAAAAGGGGTACTTAAAACTGAGCAACTACATGACAGCGAGGGTACAGAGTACATGCATAATATGAAAACCCTGATTGTTATTTGTTTGTCTACTGTTTATGCAACTGTGTGCATGAGAGCTCGAGAATTAGCCTCCCAACCTTCAGGAGTTCTTGCAGAGCACACCCTGAACAGTGCTGTTTGAGGTAATCATATGCATGGAGATTTGGTGACCATTATGATGGAGAATGATCAAGTGTGGAGAGACAGGAGGGTGGGCTTTAGGTGAGCAGATGGCCGAGCTTAATAAAATATATCTCAACATCAATAGCATCTCAACACTTAGCAAAAAACAGGTACCCCATCTTATCAACCAGCTTTTACGATATTACAACATTATGTATCGATTTATCACTATTTACAAATACTTACCCAACTATAAACATCCTTTGCCATAGTCATCCAATAATAGTCCTGTGTAAGACGTGCTAAGGTATGCTTCTGACTTTGATGTGCACCATTGATGTCATGGGCCTCACGCAAAACATTCTGCTGCTCATCAATTGAGAACAGGACCAAGCGCTTAACCTTCTCATTGGGATGGTTTTTTGCTGTGTAGAACATTGTCTCACCTATAGACAAAATAGCCATGACAAGTTGTGTCATGTACATTATTGCATAGACCTTTATAACAAGACACCTTATTTCATTTTTGGTCACTTGAAAGAAATCTGCCAAGTTCTATGAAATCATGTGTACAACACAAGCATCATGAAAGCAATGGTTTATGTAGGCCTAATTTGTTGTGGAGAATATAGACCACGTATTGGAGGCTTATGAAATCATTGGCATTGATCAATTTATGTCCACATGACAACCACAATCTGAACCAGTAAAGCTGTGTAGAAAACACCACAAGCAGCTGGTGGATTATTTACATACCAATGACAATGAAACTGATGCTGCTCTTCTGAATACCACTGCGTTCTCCAACCACTGTGTCACAGCTATACGCACCATTCTGTAAATAGTACTCGACCTTCCGCAGGAACACACGTGGGTCTTTCTCTGTTCGCACCATGAGTGACCTGAAAATTCAAATATCAACCCAGGGATATGATAGTTTGTTAGATCGGGAAATTAAATTATTGGTTACATACTTATCTGTAGATATCTATCTCCGAGCAATGGCTTAGCTACGCTAGATATGTCTCCCTGGACCCAGCAATGGCTTAGCTACGCGAATAATACTATCTGTAGATATGTCTCCCATGGCGAGATTGCGTGGGCGGAAGGAAAATTTCCTTGCGCAAACGCAGTGCGCAGTGTGGCACGACAGCGGCACCAGACGGTGGCTATTCGTCATTTTCCGGTAGGTTATCTATAAGTGTTACTCGAGGACTTGAAATATCATATTATTTACTTAGACTGTAGCTGCATCACTGAACGAGAGCCAGTTAGTTAGCCTTACTATCTAATAAGTTCATCTGTACCAGCTATACTCTAACCTCCTTAGATTAAAGTGTCTAGCCAGGCATCTATCTGGCTACAGCTGTAAGAACATTGGAGTCCAGTTGTTGGCTACATTGGATGCATCATGTGCTCAATGATAAGACAACTTACATTATTGGTTACTGGGATGCTCCTAGTAATTAGGGCCTGCTGTGAACAAGAATTCACACCAGGAGAAGGAGAGATGATTCGAAATATCAAGTACACAGGTCAGCTAATTTTAGTTGGCTCTGGTGCTGCTGTCTATCATGTTCATCCAGGAAGTCTATGCACAGTACAAACACGTGTTTTTGGAAAGCCGAACAGACTCTTAGTTGCAGACATGGCTAGTTCCTTCCCCAGTCAGCTCCTAATGTGTGACGATTCGGACTGCATCCTTGCGGAGAGCGGTGATTTCTTCAACGAATATTGGCGTGTTAAAACTATTGAGGTTTTTCGCGAAGGAATGGACAATATTGAAGGAATGGACAATATTGTCGGACTCTTCGTGCCCTCCAGCACTGGAACGTCTGAGCTGTTGTTTGGTGAGAATGCAAATGGAAATTTTGGACGTCGTTTTGTGAGAGGTGCTCTTAATAATGTAAACCTAACGGAATCTGGCCTGCCAGGCAACTCTAAATTCACCTTATTGGCCAGTAAAATTGAGTCTAGCAATGGAGAAGTGTACCGGTACTACGCGCAGTTCTTGTACAATGGCTTTATATATTTCGTCACTGATATTGTTTTAAAAGAAGTACAGCCTCTTCCTGTGGGCAGAGTTGTGCGTTTCTGTCAGAGTGACTCGGGAACGAGAGGCAACTTTCGCTCCTACTTTGAGCTCAGGCTCGGCTGCAAGACTGGCACGACAATAACCTCTGCCACGTTCGTTAACTCTGCACCTTTAGCACAGCCCACCATTCTCATAACTTCCCGGAGCAAGAGTAATGACATGCACATGTGTGCGTACAATCTTGACACCATAGACCAGTTGATGCTGGATAAGTACACAGAGTGCATTAATGGTGAGGGCTTTACAGCTTTTGCAAGGGATTCCTTGCCCCCCTCCACAACAAGGTGTCAGCCGATTTCACAGGGGGACACCTTGGTAAGACATCATTAGTGTGGTCATGTTTGCCAGGTTCTGGGGGGGGAGGGGAGAAGGCTTCGTATAAGTTGTCACATTTACTTAAAGCATAGCCTCTGTTTTTAGGTCTTTGGAGGTTATTATTTTTTGTTCAAGTTAAGGTTCCACACCGTTTGTTCAAGTTGGTTTATGAGTTGATTCAGGTTCCATTCTGTTTGTTCAAGTTGGTTTAAGAGTTGATTCAGGTTCTATTCTATAGTTAATTTTGAGTTCTTTGTCCCGAGGTCAAAGATTCAATGAATATTCTTTACAATTGACCTTTCTCAGAAACCTATAACAGCAACGTTAAAACCTACCAATATGCTGTGAGCATTTTTTTGGCAGAGCAAACAATTCTGAAATTGCAATAATTGTTGTTATACTTGTTGATGTTGTTGTTTTTGTTATGTTGATGATGATGATGATAATTACATTTTGGAAATCCAGTTTAAAATAACTTCTATTTTTATTTCACCCGTGGATATACTGGAAAGATAGAGCAACATTTGTGCCACACCTCCTCTGACCGCTGATGCACATTAACAAATATAACTCACATGTTTTCTAGGGTGTGTGCAACGTACCTGGGGCTCTTCGCCGAGGACTTGAAGTGGGTCCTACTCTCAATAGCTCTTTTGTGGTGACTCGCACCTTCCCTGGTAATGAGGTGATCACTTCCCTGACCTCCATAACTCTGGCGGGAAATCTCTACGCATTTGCAGGCTCCAGCTCCCACAAACTCCACCAAGTAAGTATGTGATGGAGCAGAGGCAATCCACTTCCATCTACCATCACCCAGCTGCGAGTGTCCGTGATTGGTAGCCAGCTGAGAACTTTGTGGTCATGGGTGGAATCAGAAGTGTTGAGTGAGAAGCTATTGCCCTCTAATGTTGTCAGACATGTTTCAATACTAGCTCGGTTCCCATAATTTCATTAGCCAAAGGTGAGTGAAATTACGGCTTGCAAGTGAAATGACTCGCCATATTCCATGACGAGTGAAATTATTTACTCTACACTCGTAATAATAATTATAATTGTGACAGGATCTGAGAAAACAGCCCACTTGGAGCAGAGTATTGAATTGTGCTATAGCTAAAACCGTGCAATAATGAATAATATGACTTTTTAATTTTATTACCTTGCCAGTATAATTGGTCTTTCATCTACCTCTGTGTGAAATTTGACCACTTGAAATGGCTGCTTTCATGCCAAGCGTGGCCTCTAAAAACTTCTACTTCTCTTTTGAGCTCCGCATATACAAAATTGAAGTTTTATGACGTTGAAGTGTGTGAATTTCCCGCCTAGATTGCTGAGTTCGAAGTGCATTACCACAGTAACAAAATCCATTGTTTTATTTATGGATGCCAAAGCAAGTGTGAGGATACCACCTGAGCTGTGCATGCTTTGCTTCACCTCTGTGGTGAGGACCAGAAACCCTTACTTGATGTCTTGAGGATTATTTCATCATGGGAGACTGTGCAGAGAACTGGAGTGATGAGGATGAGGATGAAAATGATGAATGTATGTACTAGCACAGTATTTATGAACCATTTTTAGGTAGTATAACAAAGTCATAGAGTAACTGTGGAATATGTTGTCCATTTTCTGCTAAACTATGCGACCAGAATGCTCTTGTTCTACCTAGTCAAATTACAGACTATATATAGCAGATCAGATATAAAACTTTTCCCATCTAGCATATAAAATCCAGGAATTTGGAGGATATATATATCATGAATCTGCTGAGTCTGCACAATATGTTCATGCTGCTGCATACTGCACTTTCTGTAGGCTATGGCGGTCACTCCTTCCAGCAGTGATAATAATGAAGCCTATGTCGGATTTGTGTTGGACTTGTCAGCAAAATAGTACAGCGATCCTTCGAGCTGCCAACTCTTCGGATGTTAAAAAATCTGCTACCATAGGAGAAGCTGAAGAGCATCTCAGGGTTAGTGATTAGGTTTTTCTCAGAGCATGTGGCACGTTTACACCTCCACCACCTCACTCTAAAGTTCCTTCCAACTCGAACAATTTTGCTGTGCACTAGTCATTCGATTATGCACAGCAAGTTCACTACCCATCTGATCCTCTGCAGCGCCCGGCCTGATCTTTTTATGACCCCAAGAAAGTGCAGCATATTTGGCGAAGCTCTCCCTCGACAGATCAATTTCCTTACAGATTAGGCTGGAGACTGTGGAAAAGGAGCGAAAGCAGTGGTGAGCAAGCTTTTTTCAACACCATGGTCTTGGTGAATATGAAGTTTTCCTTCATTGTGACAACTTCACTGGTCGAAACAAAAACAGCTGTGTTATGCAGTATTTGATGTGGTGACTGGAAGGCACTCAAAGGTAACTCTGTCATTCCTTGTAGTTGGACATACTAAATTTGCGCCAGATTGGTGTTTTGGCCTCCTAAAGTGACACTACAGAAGGACTAAGATTGGCAGCTTGAAAGATATCACACAAGTTGTTAATGACTCAGCTGTGTGAAATGTTGCTCAATTTGTTTCGTCTGAGGATGAGACAATTATTGTGCCAACATTTGCTTTTTTGGCCCTTCACTTGAAAAAGGCTCCTGGAATAAAAAAGTTCCATCGCTTTCATTTTGATTCCCGAATCCAGGTATGAAGGAACATTCTGATAGCAATTCTGCTAACCTTCAGATCTAAAATATGTTGTGTGTATAGCTAAAGGGGTATATAGCTAAAGGGTGTGGTATGTACAGCTAAAGGTTACATAGATATGTGGTGTGTATGATAAAGGTTACATAGATATGTGGTGTGTACGATATGTGGTGTGTATGCTAAAGGTTACTTAGATATGTGGTGTGTACGATATGTGGTGTGTATGCTAAAGGTTACATAGATATGTGGTGTGTATGATATGTGGTGTGTATGCTAAAGGTTACATAGATATGTGGTGTGTACGATATGTGGTGTGTATGATAAAGGTTACATAGATATGTGGTGTGTACGATATGTGGTGTGTACGCTAAAGGTTACATAGATATGTGGTGAGTATGATATGTGGTGTGTATGCTAAAGGTTACATTGATATGTGGTGTGTACGAGTGGTGTGTATGCTAAAGGTTACATAGATATGTGGTGTGTACAATATGTATAGTGTGCATGCTAAAGGTTACATAGATATGTAGTGTGTACAGATAAACCTTACATAGATATGTTGTGTGTATGCTAAAGGATACATAGATATGTGGTGTGTATAGCTAAAGGATACATAGATATGTGGTGTGTATGCTAAAGGAGACACTGAATAAAAGTCGCCAAGTTAATTACACCACCGCTCTTGCACACGCGCAGTCGTTTATCATTATCTAAGATAGCTTGTCTGCCGAGATCAAGAAATCATTCCGTGCTTGTGGCATCACTGTGAAGGTGGACCGGTCTGAAGATGGAGAAATTCACTTCCTCAAAGTCGATAAAGTAGCAGCTTTAGCTATTCCAGCCATTACTCAAGCTACGCGCCAGCTGTTGGAAGGAAGTGACAGCGGTGGAGAAGATCCTTGGACGAAGAACAGATCGAACATAACGAACTCATTGTAGTTAACGATAGCGATTAGGAACTCTTGCCAGCCAACTACTACCTAGATAAAATATTTGAAATGAAACGATCACAACCACAATGATGCACCAAAAAATTGCGTCAGCACAATAGCGCAAGACTGGCTTGGCACTGCGCAAGCGCAATCCTTGAAGATCGTGTTTTGATCTGGCTGAAATAAATACAAGTCGCGACTTATATTTGAGTGAATACGGTATGTGGTGTGTACAGCTAAAGGTGACAGATATGTGATATGCTAAAGGCATAGATATGTGGTGTGTATGCTAAAGGTTACATAGATATGTGGTGTGTATGCTAAAGGTTACATAGATATGTGGTGTGTACAGCTAAAGGTTACATAGATATGTGGTGTGTATGCTAAAGGTTACATAGATATGTTGTTCCTTATATAGATCTCTATCAGCAGAGATTGTATATCTACTATATAATAGTAGTAGGCAGAATATTGTACTAAATACATCCATAGCTAATAAAACCAGAGGGGCAGTATATAATACAGTAAAAGCTATAGGTAGCTTCCTACAATTGTAAATCTCTAATAATTACAAGTTAATTCACGTACAGCTGAAAGAGAAAGCTGTAGGTAGCTTCCAGCAGTTGTAGAACAAGAATAAAAATAATTATTTATTATTTATTTAATGTTATATATATTATTATATATATTATTTATTATTAAGGATTGGACCACGACTAGTGTTAGGGCTTGGAAAAAATGACTAGGAATAGGCTTGGACAATTACTAGGGTTAGGGATTGGACAATTACTAGGGTTAGGGCTTGGGCAATGATTGAGTTAGGGCTTGGACCATGACTGGACCATGACTAGGGTTAGGGCTTGGACATAACTCTGATTAAGGCTTAGTCAATGACTAATGTTTGGGATTGGACAATGGTAAGGGTTCGGATTTGTACAATAACTAGGGTTATGGCTTGGATAATGATAAAGTTAGGGCTTGGACAAGGACAGGCAATAGGGCTTGGTGTCAGGGAAATTTACCCTCTACCTCTGGGCCTCCTTCCTCTTCTGAATAAGGTATAATCAGGGTAGCCGATCCCTTGACTCCCTGTGGTAAACTCCTCGAATACTTAGGTCCTATTAGTTAGCTCTCCTAGCTAACTCCTCTGCCTAGTTTGATCAAATGCCCAGATAGCTGTAAGCTTATGTGGTGCACTTCGCTCTAGTATCTCCTCCTGATAAGTATACACAGTTGAGTATATAACAATAGATACTACACATTACATAAAACATATACTTGTAGAAGTTCAGTCTCTTTCTCGTTCAACCAAGAATTTCTCTCCTTCTAGGGCTTTGGCCCAGTTCTTATATACATATCAAATAACTATAAATACATTAGAGAGATCATTCCATATACGGATATAACTTAATATAACTACTCTAGTGACTCTTCTGTTGGCTCGTGCCTTGATCATGCTGTGGTCATGTTGTGGTAGTGTTTGCTCCTGCCTTGATTCTGCAGTGGTCATGTTCCTGAGGTGTGGTCGATTTCCTGAGGTGTCGGTGTTGGTTGAGTGGTGCCGTGTTGTGGTAGTGTTTGCTCCAGCCTTGATTCTGCAGTGGTCGTGTTCCTGAGGGGTGGTCGTGTTCCTGAGGTGTCAGGTGTGGGTTGAGTGGTGGTTTCCCCAACATCTCCCCCTCCTCTAGCCGCGAATCGTATTCTCGGCTTAACCTGTCAGTGTTGCCATTCCTGGTTCCCGATCCGTGAGTAATGGTGTAGTTGTACTGGGAGAGTTCCATTCTCCAATGGGCTATCCTGCCGTGGGCGTCCTTCATATCGAGGTAAGTAAGGGTGTTGTGATCGGTTTGGACCTCGAATCTTCTACCCTAAAGGTACACACCCTGAAATGTCGCACCCCCTCGATGATTGCTAAGGCCTCTCGCGCTATGGCTGAGTAATTCCTTTCTCTCTGCAAGTGTTTCCGCGATCCGTAGGCTAGCGGGTGGTCATCTCCAGTCTCATCCAATTGGGAGAGGACATACCCAATTCCTGTGTTAGAGGCGTCCGTTTGAAGAATTTTTTTCCCCACGGGTCCTTAAAACAGGGAAGTGGGCCAGCTTATGCTTCAGCTCTTCGAAGGCTGTCTGTTGGTCTGTCGTCCACCTAATGTGGTTTGGCCGGTCCTTCTTGGTGCCATCTGTGAGGGGAGTGGCAATCGTGAAAAGTCAGGTATGAACTTTCTGTAGTAGCCACAGACTCCCAAGAATGCCCTTATGTCTTTCTTCATTTTGGGGCTTGAGAATTGTTGAATAGCCTGGATTTTGGCGTCAACTGGCCTAACTTGTCCATGGCCTATTTCGTGGCCCAAATACACACAAGTGTTCTTGCCAAACTGACACTTCTTCGGGTTCATAGTGAGTCCGACTCGGTCTAGTCTTTCAAACACCCCTCTGAGGTGCTTGAGATGGTGGTCCCCCAGCTGGTGCTGAAGATAACGATGTCATCCAGGTAGGGTATGGCGTAGGCGGTGGTGTCGGTGAGTGTGTCATCCATGAGACGCTGGAATGTGGATGGGACTCCGGATAGCCCAAAGGGCATAACGGTGAACTCGAACTTTCCCCATGGAGTGACAAAAGCGGTCTTAGGCTGGCTAGCCTGCTCCATGGGTACTTGACAGTAGCCCTTGGTGAGGTCGATGGTTGAGATCCACCTTGCTCCTCCCACATTATCAATGACTTTCTCTATCCGAGGGATGGGCTATGGGTCGGCCTGCATCACTAGGTTCAACTTCCTAAAGTCAACGCAGAGTCTCTTGTTGCCGTCGCTCTTTGATACAATTACCACCGGGGCGGCCCAAGGGCTCTTGGACTTTACAATCAACCCTTGCTCCAGCAACATAGCGATTTCTTTTCGTAGAAATTGATGAGAGGTGTGAGGTAGACAGTATGGAGACAGACGGATGGGTGAGGCATCTCCCGTGAGAATGGAGTGTTCCACCATGTCTGTGCATCCCAGTTATTCCGTGAATAGGTCGGTGAACTCCTCCATGAGTTGTCGAAGCTGACCTTCCTTTGAGTGAGTGAGGGGTTCGGTTGTCGGCTGCTGCTGAGGTCTAGGGTCCACGGTCGGGAGGCACTCTGAGGTCACCAGCGCCGAGGCAATGGGAGGGTGCCACACCTTCATCCCATTGATGTGATAGACCCAGAGGCCCCGTAGACCTTGACCTGCAGATACTCGGTAAGACACATCAGTTAGTCGCTCACTTATGGTAAAGGGTCCCTGCCACTCATTGATGAGTTTGTTTACTTTTCTTGGCCTGAACACCAAGACTTGGTCCCCTACCACAAACTCTCGCTGTTTCGCTATCAGGTCGTGGTATTTCGTGTGTCGAGGATGCATTTTCTGTAGGTTTCCGTGGAGATGTGGTATTCCCGCACAGCTTTTTCTTCACCAGTGCATAGTCCTCTTGTTGGTCAGCCGGCATGGCGGACCTCGGGGCCAGGCTCCTGCTTTCGCTGTCGCCTCAAAAGTGTCCAGGAAGGCACTCATATCATCGTGGCCTTCCTGGAATTTCTGAACGGTTAACCTGGGGGGTGCAGGTTGTGGGGGTGCTCTAGCTTCGTCCTGTCTCTCTCTTTGGACCTCGGCCAGCAGTACCATCATTCTCTCCTGCTGGTCGTGTTGTCTGTTGCATCGGTCTCGGTCCTCCCTCCTTCGTTTGTCCTCCTTGGCACCTCGGACTTCCTCGATTTCGGCCAGCGGTCCAAGAATCGGTCGAACCTACTCGGCCATGAGGTTTCGTCATCCTCAGCCAAGTATCTGACTTGACTGCTTGATGCTCGGGGAGTTTGTTCTCCGGACCTGAGGGAATAGGTCATAGACACAAAAGAAAAAACAAGAAAAATTTAAGATTAAATAATGTTCACCCCTCTTCCCTGACTAATGGATGTGAGTTTTCAAGCTTCTAGGCTGTGCCCAAGCTCTAACTTCCAGCTAGCTAGTCTAGTCCTCTACTAGCTACGGCTGGTCCAGGATCTCCTTCATTGTGATCCCACCGCTGCCACCACTGTCGGGGAAATTTACCCTCTACCTCTAGGCCTCCTTCCTCTTCTGAATAAGGTCTAATCAGCGTAGCCGATCCCTTGACTCCCTGTGGTAAACTTCTCGAATACCTAGGTCCTATTAGTTAGCTCTCCTAGTTAACTCCTCTGCCTAGTTTGATCAAATGCCCACATAGCTGTAAGCTTATGTGGTGCACTTCGCTCTAGTATCTCCTCCTGATAAGTATACACTGTTGAGTATATAACAATAGATACTACACATTACATAAAACATATACTTGTAGAAGTTCAGTCTCTTTCTCGTTGGTCTTCACCAACCGAGAATTTCTCACCTTCTAGGCCCAGTTCTTATATACATATCAAATAACTATAAATACATTAGAGAGATCATTCCATATACGGACATAACTTAATATAACTACTCTAGTGACTCTTCTGTTGGCTCCTGCCTTGATCATGCTGTGGTTGTGTTGTGGTAATGTTTGCTCCTGCCTTGATTCTGCAGTGGTCGTGTTCCTGAGGTGTGGTCGATTTCCTGAGGTGCCGGGTGTTGGTTGAGTGGTGTCGTGTTGTGGTAGTGTTTGCTTCTGCCTTGATTATGCAGTGGTCGTGTTCCTGAGGTGTGGTCATGTTCTTGAGGTGTCGGGTGTGGGTTGAGTGGTGGTTTCTCCGACACTTGGACCATGATTCGGGTTAGGGCTTTGACAAGGACTATATAGCATTAGGGTTTTGCCCATAACTAGGGTTAGGGCTTGGACTATGACTAGTCTTAAGGCTTGGACAATGACTAGGGTTACTGTTTGGACAATGACAATGGTTAGGGCTTTGAACAATGATTAGAATTAGGGTTTGGATAATGTCTAGGGTTAGGGCTTGGATAAAGACTAGCATTATGGCTTGGGCAATGAATAGGGTTACGGCTTGGACAATGACTAGGGTCAGGGCTTAGACAAGGGCTAGGGTCAGGGCTTAGACAAGGTGTAGGGTTAATCACAGCTACAATTACAGTCTCTCCCTCTCTTTGTGTGTGTAAAATAAATATTGCAATTGTTACATAGATATGTGGTGTATAGCTAATGGTTACATTGATATGTGGTGTGTGTAGCTAAAGGTTACATAGATATGTGGTGTGTACAGCTAACGGTTACATAGATATGTGGTGTATATGCGTGGTGTGTACAGCTAAAGGTTACATTGATATGTGGTGTGTATAGCTAAATGTTACATAGATATGTGTTGTATGTAACTAAAGGTTACATAGATATGTGGTGTATACAGCTAAAGTTTACTAGGATAATCGTTGTCCAATGAGCGGTTATGGTATCTGTACAATCAGATCAGGCCGTTTTGTCCAGACCAAAACAAGGACATCACTTGCCCTCTGCCTGACGAACAAAGGCACACCAGTAGAGCTAGTACTCATACACCACTTTCCCCAACTCTAGACACCAACGATACAAGTGTCCCACCACTGGCGAAGAAGAGGCATATCTGCAGCATCTGCAAACAAGCAGGACATAACAGCAGATCACGCAAAAAGAACAATTAAACTTGCTTGTGTATATTTCACTTCATAACCATTTTTATTCTCTTTAAACTTTTATACCCACCGTTTGCTGTTTATTTCAGTACCATCAAACACACTAGATATAATAACAAGTCTAGCTATATAGCTAGGTAAATAAAGGTAAATAATACTAGAAGCAAACAAGCTATAAACACACAAAAACTAGGAAACTTCTATGCTTAAGAGTTTTGATGCTCCCTGGGCTTTAGAATTTTCGTTGCTTATGAGTTTTGATGCACCATGGGCTTTAGAATCTTCGTTATCTTTTGTCATCAACCTGGGACTACTAGCTTCGTAACTTCCTTAATTCTTGCTCAATCTAACCCTTTTCTATAGCTATACGCCCTTTTTTTTGTCTCACGTGCAACTCTCTAACCACCTCACAGAGTATACGGAATAGACCTGGTTGAAGTAAACTGTCTTTAAAAACGTCATTTTTCTACGCTTGGGCATTTCTTCCTGGATATGTTTAAACAGTCATATCTTGGCAATGGTAGGCCTACAGCTATGAATCTGGCATCATTTTGAAGGTAATTGATTGAATACACTTCCATCTAATATTATAAACTAAAATTTGATGATCCACTCCAAGTGGGCTGTTTTCTCAGATCCTGTCACATATTTCATGTAGCGGTTGGTTGCTCCGTTGGTCAGTCAGTCCAGATATCACACATGCAAGTCACGTCTAGTTTTCTTGAAAATATTTATAGCTTTATTGCCATCAATAACTTGCTTGACTGCTTCTTCATCTGCTTCTGCTGTCTTGGAAAATGTTGCCGTGATTCTTAGAAAAGGGTAGTTAATGATTTTGTGCATGTGCAGTAGAGCACCAAAAAACACCACTAGTGTGATATGGAAGAATATCTAACGTCATAGGAAAGTACTACAGTGAGTTTATCAAGTATAGAATATCTATGTTGATATATTTATGTGTACATGTGGGATCTCATAATTTGCTATCCTTGTTAATACATAGAAGTGCTGTGTAACAGTGAGTATGCATCATGTAGTTCAAAGTCTGTTGCTACGGTGATTGACCTTGTGATAGCCATACAACAGGAGTTCTAGTGATGGGGTGTATTAGATGTTCACATTACCAAGGAAATGGTTGTTTGCGTGTGTGGCATAGTGTGAACTTGAACTATGGAGCAGTAGGTCTCCATGGAGTTGACCTTAGTGTGATTTTATTGTGTTAGTACATAGTTATAGACCATGAGCACGAAATGTTCCCATAAGGAGTGGCACTATAAGTGGGTGTGGTCTATAGGGCTAGTGACTTGAAAGTTTATCCTTGTAATGGTTGCTAGTGTACAACCACGAAGTTGAAGTTTTCTGGCCAGAGACACACCCAGAGGATAAGTGATGATGGTAGTGTATGTGTTGATGGGTTAGATAGGCCAGCAGCCCCCCTGATAAGCCAGCAGCCCCCCTGGGAATGTCCAGCAACTCCCCTGGAAACATTTAGATAGCAGCTCCCCTGGGAGGTTTATATAGGCCAGCAGCCCCCCTGGGAATGACCAGCAACCCCCCTGGGAAGGTTTAGATAGGCCAGTAATCACCCCTGGATATGTTTAGATATGCCAGCAGCCCCCCTGGGATGGTTTAAATAGGTCATCAGCCTTCCTGAGAAGGTTTAGCTAGGCCAGCAGGCCCCCTGATAGGCCAGCAGCCCCCCTGGACAGGTTTAGATAAGGCCAGCAGCCTCCCTGGGAATGTCCAGCAACCCCCCTGGGAAGGTTTAGATAGGCCAGTAGCCCCCTGGGTATGTTTAGATACATAGGCCAGCAGCCCACCTGTGTAGGTTTAGGTAGGCCAGCAACCCCCCCCCCCCCCCCCCCCCCCCCCCCGGAAAGGTTTAGATAGGCCAGCAGCCCCACTGGGAAGGTTTAAATAGGCCAGCGGAATGTCCAGCAACCCCCCTGGGAATGTTTAGTAGCAGCCCCCCTGGGAGGTTTATATAGGCCAGCAGCCCCCCTGGGAAGGTCCAGCAACCCCCGTGGACAGGTTTAGATAGGCCAGCAGTCCCCCTGGGAATGTCCATCAACCCCCCTGGGAAGGTTTAGATAGGCGGGTATGTTTAGATAGGCCTGCAGCCCTCCTGAGGTTTAGGTAGGCCAGCAGCCCTCCTGGGTAGGTTTAGATAGGCAGTGCCCTGGGTAGGTTTAGATAGGCCAGCAACCTACCTGGGTAGGTTTAGATAGCCTAGTAGCCCCCCTGGCAGGCCCGTAGCCTCCACTTGCAGCATGGTAAAGCCAAAAAAACACCCACCAACAACACCCATTGAATTTGATGAAAAAATTATCATTAAAAAATTTATTAAAATGTATGCAATGTATGTTCACAATTTGAAGTAAAGTCATTTCTTTTAAGTTAAGTGAATCAGCATGTTCCTTGTGTGTGTGAATAAGGAGTAAATAGTTCAGCCTAGCTTGATTTATGGTGCCTCTAAAGTATGTTTTGACTCTCCGAAGAGCACTGAAGGACCTTTCCGATGTGGCATTTGTTGCCAGGACTAATTGTAATAACTTTCCAACTTCATTGAGGAGACTTTTCTCTGCATAAGATAAACTTTTGAAATGAATTTGAAATGTCAAATATATTAATCAATTTTTTTAACCTGAGTGTAACTAGCTGGTCCTTCAGAACAGGTGGATTAAAATCATCTTTGTAGAAACTGCATACACTTTGAAATTCTTCTTCAAAATCCTCCTTGATACATGCTTTAATTAGTAGCTGTTCCAATTGACAATACTTTCGATTACCCGGTTGATCAAAGTGATCAACAAGACAGTTGGCAGTATTGTCTATAACTTCATAATAGATTTGCCGATAATAACCTTTAGGGCTGTGATGATAGTGGTAAGTATAAGGATCACCATCTTCAAATCTTGCTGGTCTTCTTCGTCGGCGTGGTAATTCGGGTTCTTGTACATCCAATGATTCAGCAAATTTCACTTCCTCGTCCAAAATAATTCCTCTTCGCGAAGACTCTTAATTGTTTGAATTACCAATCGAGCTAGTTGCTGACCTTTAGCTGCTGATATTGCCTTTGCTTGAAGGTTCGACTAAGGTTGTCTACATGACGTAAGACCATATCTCCATGCAGTATACTAAAATAAAAATCAAATGTCTTCATTTGGGATGAAACTCAATTTATCCTAGCCTTAGTTTCAGTATCTCTAACAATATCTTCTGCCTCTTCCCAAGTGGTCATGAGAACTTCATAATTATCGATCACACTTGCAAGGGAGTCTGCACGTGCCGTCCATCTTAATGGGCACAGAAATCTCATTCCAGGTGAATGTGTCGTTCTTGAGATCATATTCACGCTTCAATCCTTTAAAAATTACTTCACCCCGACTTCTCTTTGGGGAGAATATTGGTTATCTCATAGGTTGTCTCCAAAGCACAACTAACTGTTTTTGATACTTTAATGGCATCATTGACAGCAAGATTTATTGAGTGGCCATAACAGTGGGTGTAAAGTGCTCGAGGCTCTTCATCCTTAGCCACACCAGACCTGGCCCCTTGCATAGCGCTAGCTCCATCGTAGCATTGCCACGGACTTTAGAGATAGGAATATTCATTCAGCAAAGTGCTTCTTTCATCACACGAACTAAGAGAGAAGCATGAATAGAAGGCACTTCATATAACCCTAAAAACTCTTCTGTCACTTCCAAGTCATCTGTTACCAAACGAAAAACAATGGTAGCTTGCTTATTATTTGAAGTATCTATGGTTTTATCCATCATTACTGTGATGAATGGTGATGACTGCAAACTAGCTGAAATATCTCGCAATATACGCACACCCATTACTTTTAGAATTTCATTCTGAATTTCAGGAGATGTATATATTTATTCATTTTTTTCCTTTAGCCAGTCACACATACCGGGATCATCTTCTCCCTTTAATGTCAAAATTTGGAGAAAATTTCCATCCTCTTCCTTTCCATCCCCCCTTAGAGCTAAACCCTGTCGTGCCAAAAACCGAATTCCTGAGAATATCTTCAGCAGTATCCTTACATTTTGTTCTTCATATGCTCATTAGAAAGTAGCTCACCAATATTAACAGTACTTGCTGGAAGAGTTACAATCATTTCAACAGCTTGACGATGACTGGAACTTTGCTCATGTTTTCTTATAACCATTGATCCATCCTTCCAATTGCAAAATGCTGATGACACCTAAAATGGCAACTGAATAATAATTAAGGGTCTGGTCTGGAACAATTAAATAAAAATTACAAAATATATCAGCATGTGATCCTCTCATTTTCTTCTTTGAAAGCTGACACGCAAACACGACAATATCATACTTGCCAACTTTCCACAAGTTAATTCCGGGACATAAATTTTATATACGGCACGAATTTTCGACCACGCCCCCTAATTGGCATGCGCCTTTCGTTATACGCGACCCGTTCATCATACAGCTGTGAGGTAGTATTCTCTGTAGATTTCTGGAAGAGGCGGTTGAATTGATCCATTGAGGGCAAGATAAAAGAACAACAGAGGTTTCATCAGAGGATTCTCATGCCTTGAAAGAATGCTACAGACCAGCTTCCTCACAAGACAAGAAGAATGACTTCAAACCATCATACTGCTGAGGTAACGATTCACACACTTCAGCAAGCTGAGCCATCGTGTAGGGCAATGCTTCAAAATCACCCCTGGCTCAGTGGTGAAAAGTGAACACCATAGGATGACAAATTGCTGCTCTCTTGCTGCTATGGAAGTAGTAGAATATGTCGATGAAGAGCTGGTCAATGTTCACTGGGAGTACCTTCAAACCAGCTTGGACTGTTAAATCAGTCAAATGGCAGATGCAACCAACATCATACAAAGTTGGGATCTCATCCTTAATCAGCTTCTGCACACCTGACCTCACTCCTTTCATAACATTGGTGGTATCAGACATGAAAGACACTGCATTATCAAAGGCCCATTCTTTAGTCAGTGACTCCTTCAAGGCTTGAAACAAGTTGGTAGCTATATCAATGTTCACAACAGGCATATCCAAGAATCTCGTCCGTACTTCACCTACCTGTGGATCAAGAAGCCTCAAAAGAATTATGCAAGACTTATCCCTCTTGTCATGGGATTCATCAATCATCAAAGAGAATGAACCACTTGACATTGACTCCATAACTCTCTGTGTGAAGTAAGGAGCAAGAGCTTTCTTCACTATGGCGGTGGTTTTGGTGTGGGAACGGGATAATTTCTTTGCAATTTCAGAGTCTGGAAACATCTTGCTGAAAAGCTTGGTGGCATGGTCACTAGACAGAAAGGATATGTTGTGCTTAGCAACAAATGTAGCCCACCTGACCTCTGCTTCGATTACTTGATCACTTCTCTGATGTTGGAAGAGAGAGGTGATTGGAATAGTTGATAGCACAGCCTTTGACATATCCTTATGTTTCTTGCTCTTGAGGTGAGATGTGACATCATTACGGCCACCATGGGTAACACCAAAGTCGATTGCACACAGAGTACATCGGGCATACAAGTGAACTAAAATGAAGGCAAGACTACTGACATTACTATTGCATTGAACACAAGCAGCACACTGTACCCATGATGTTATTATTTACCCTGTATTGTTATTATTTACCCTGTATTTGCTGTATTCCATGCTTACTTACTTTGTCAATCAATTTCATTATATATATTTTATTTATACCTTTGAAACTCTTGCCTGTCCCCTGAAATTCTTTGATCCATTTATTGCATTCTCTCCTCTGCTTCTTTGCTACCAGATTTGACGTGAGTGCCGCACCTCCAATCGAAACAAGGTCAAAGGTTGTTTCGCACACCCGTAATTGTTTATCTGAAGTTTTTCTCTGCTAAAAATGTCCTGTTTTTGTTGCTTTACGAGTGTTAAAGGACTAAACTAAACAAGCTTGAGACAGCAGTGGCCATCTAAGCGAGTGGAAACGCAAGGTGCGCGTAGCTGTAAATTCCGGGACATTTCCGGGACAAGGACACCACCGGGACAATGCTCAAAATTCCGGGACTGTCCCGACCATTCCGGGACGGTTGGCAACTCTCTGCAATATGCCACATCTTTTGACTCACATCTTTTGACTCATCATAGTGTAGAAATCTCATCATAGTGTAGAAATTGCCATTCCTTGAACCAAGATGCTTGACAAGACCTCCATACGACGTTTGTCTTTCCAAAGGGCCTTTTTGGAAAATTAAAACTGTCTTGAGGATGGTGAGGAACAGTTGGGAGGTCAGCCAGAACAATATATTTATCACAAAGAGCCATTGACTTGTTCTTACTGTTGCAAGTCAGTTACTAAGTTAAATCACTGGCGCTGCAGAACTCAACAGCAGCATGCTCTAAGCTACTCACAATTTTAACGATCATCGACAGTTGGTTTTGGTGATGACGATCATTACCAGATTGGTTCATTTAAATGGTGGTAAGACCAAAACCTTACCAGCCTTACCAGAGACTCGGCCATGCCTGGGTAGGTTTAGATAGCCTAGTAGCCCCCCTGGGTAGGTTTAGATAGGCCAGCAGTCCCCCTGGGTAGGTTTAAATAGGCCAGCAGTCCCCCTGGGTAGGTTTAAATAGGCCAGCAGGCCCCCTGGGTAGGTTTAGATAGCCTAGTAGGTAGGTTTATATTGAAAGTCCCCAGTTGGGATCTATTTTTAATCTATTTTTTGGTGCAACTGAGTTTGTGAGAAAACATAATTTCTCGAATGACCTGTGATGATCGTGGTGGTGATGATGATGATGATGGTGATGATGGTGGTGGTGGTGAGTGTTTCAAGGAGGGGCATAGGAGAAGTGGGAGGGAGTGCTTGGGACAATCTCTCCCCATACCACCGATAGAATTTTGGCTACCACAATGTTAATTTTTCGAATATTACTGAAGCACCTTCTGAAGTACATGTGGAATTAATCTATTACTGTAAGAAGGTTTCACCTTACAAGATGATTCTGTGAACTGAATACAATGTACAAACAGCTTCTTCACACTGTGCTATCTCTGAAGCCTCCATTAGAGTTGTGCTTCTTCACACTGTGCCATCTCTGAGTCCTCGATTACAGTTGTGCTTCTTCACACTGTGCCCTCGCTGATGCCTCCATTAGAGTTGTGCTTCTTCAAACCGTGCCATCTCTGAGGCCTCCATTAGAGTTGCGGTTCTTCACACTGTGCCATCTCTGAGGCCTCCATTAGAGTTGTACTTCTTCACACTGTTCCCTCTCTGAGCCATCCATTAGAGTTGTTCTTCTTCACACTGTGCCATCTCTGAGGCCTCCATTAGAGTTGTGCTTCTTCAATCTGTGCCATCTCTGAGCCCCATTACAGTTATGCTTCTTCACACTGTGCCATCTCTGAGGCTTCCATTAGAGTTGTGCTTCTTCACACTGTGCCATCTCTGAGGCCTCCATTAGAGTTGTGCTTCTTCAAACTGCCATCTCTGAGGCCTCCATTAGAGTTGTGATTCTTCAAACTGTGCCATCTCTGAGGCCTCCATTAGAGTTGTGCTTCTTCACACTGTGCCATCCATGAGGCTTCCATTAGAGTTGTGCTTCTTCGCACTTGGCCATCTCTGAGGTCTCCATTAGAGTTGTGATTCTTCAAACTGTGCCATCTCTGAAGCCTCCATTAGAGTTGCACTCCTGCTCAGCATTGTGGCTTATTGACTGCCTAGGGCTATTCACAGAGGTGGTTTTTTTTCAAAAGCAGGAGTCTTCGTGGGGTGTGGAACACTTGACAATCCTGAAAGTGGGTACATTGCAGGGGGAATCTTTGTGAACTCCCTTTTTGAGTGAGAAGCTGCAATCATTGTTATTACGCTGGTGAATTCAACACCAAAGCTATTTGAAAGCCACCCAAAGGCAGCCACCTACAGCATTACTTCTCTGTGTGTCCTGCATCCCAGCTACTGAGGGAAGGAACACGTGGGTTGAGAGTGAACTAATATTTAAGACAGCTCACTTTTGCGGTATTGAAAGTCATTCCTCTATACATGTAGAACTAATTGCCACTTGCAGTTCTTCTGCTGGCTCCCTCTCTCTGGGTGTGTGCTTGATCCCCCTGTCAGGGTGTGTGCTGGCTCCCCCTCTCATGGTGCATGCTGGCTCCCCCCTCAAGGGTGTCTATTGGCTCCCCCTCTCAGGGAGTTTTGGTACTCCCCCTCTCAGGTGTCTGCTGTCTCCCCCTCTCAGGGTGTGTGCTGACTCCCCCTCTCAGGTTGTGTGCTGGCTCCCCCTCTCAGGGTGTGTGCTGGTTCCCTCCTCTCAGGGTGTATGGTGATTCCCCCTGACAACGACTCAGTTTGTTCTTGTGTAACAGTGATATGTGTGCACCTCACCCTTAGTTTAGTGGGTGGGGTCATCATCTAGGCTCTTGCATGTTTGACATACTTGTTCGTGTATGGTGCACGGAGATGTCTGAGTGGGCGAGGTCATCCCTCAGAGTTGTTATTGGTTGGAATCTCATGCTTGTGTGTGTGTGTGGTGTGTGTGTGTACGTGCATGAGTATATGTTGTGTGTGTGAGAGAGAGTAGGTATGTGTAAGTGGGCGTACCTATGAGATCAATGTGAATTAAGGGAGGTACATGATGTGTACTCTCTCACACGTCATGTCTTGGTACTGATTCCAATTCAAATGCATGTATTTCACAGGCAGGGACATTAACAGTATCAATGCTTAACACTATTCCACTAGCCTGGGACTAGTGTGAATGATCAAGGACTAGTAGTGCAGCATTATTCTAACTAATATAGAGAAGAGACAAATGGTTGGTTACATAGTTAGTTTACAGCAACACAGTGACAACATTATTGTTAACTCTATTTTTTTGTTACAAATTACCTTCAACTTTCACGGGAGAAAAATATTCCTAGCATAAATTTTATAATAAAACCATGAGGTCACACTCATCCAATCAAGCCAGTGGCATAATTCCCACCCCCCGATCGATCTGCATACCATTCCCGCTGAACCCCACAGCTGGATGAAACCTTGAGAGGAGTATGGTTTTTGGCAGAGAAGGGCTCTCCGCATAGAAAGTGTTTGTGTGAGTGTGCTCTTCTGCGTGTGCAGTCCTGTTACCTAACAACTGAAAGAGGAGCTCTCTATATAGAGCATGTTTGTGGGAATGTTCTCTTGAGTGTGTGGATTCACGTTACCATAAAACTAAGGCTCTTTATATAGAACATGTTTGTGGAAATGTGCTCTTCATAGCAACTGTGAAAGGAATTCGTAAAACATCCTTCCTATCCTCCCATCTCCCCTCTCCCCTCCTCCACCCCTTATCTCTTCTCTCTCCTCGGCCTCCTCCCCGTACCAATCCCCAGTTTGTCATCACCTCTAACTCGTCTGCGGTGTATATTTGGAACACGACTATCAACGACTCTTCCACTGCCAACATCACTCACCTCCTCCCTTCAGCAGATGGTGAATATGTGTACGCTGGAACACCTAACAAGGTAAAAGGTCTACAAATCTCATGGTGTGATAATTAGGCATAGCTGTCCATGTGGCATATTTCCAAGCTGGCAGTTTGCAAGCTACATAGCAGATGTTTCCACGGAGAGGTTTCCAAAGTATAGGCTAGCAGTGTGTACATATCCATGTACAAGCTAGTGCTGTTCTACATAATTGTCTCAAATCCTATTGCGATATTTGTGCACACATTTCCATCTAAACGAGGAAGTTTGTAAGTTCGTGTTTGTCCAGTAACACTGTAGACACCCGTGGGTGGTCTGTGTATGTCTCTCAGTGCACTCCTCTTACTAAAACTGGCCATGGCTATGGCTAGGGATTAGGAGCTAGGGCTAGAGGTAGGGTGGATACCAGGCTATAGATACAGGGCTAGGTATAGGGCTAAGGACACTGGGCTTGAGATACAGCTAGGCTAGAGGTACATAGGGCTACGGATAGTTGGCTCGGAATACAGAGGGCTAGATGTGTAGGGCTAGGGTTGTAGGTGGTTCACATCTCGGAACTTTTAGATAACCCAAAGAATTATAAAGTTTTTATTTTGTGCTCATTAATTAACAAGCCATCAGGGAATTTTTCTTAATAAGCTGTGACTAAACTTCAGTTTGCCCAGCTAGCAGTCTCTAATGCAAAGCATCCAAGTCCTCTACTGTAACAATCTCAACCTGGCCATTAGAGAATTATGAGTGAAGGCCTGAGTCTAGACTTGTACAGTGCATAATCTGTACACTACATGCGGTACACTTGAGTACCAAGATAATCTGCTCTCTCCCTCCTTCTCTCTGTACATTCCATGTACGTACATTAAGCAGGCAGTAACCAATTGTTGTCTTTATGCTGTCTCTTTGATGACTACTATTAGAATTTTTTTATTTTTTTTGTAAATTGTTCAAATTGTTCCTATAATTAGAAATGCATATACAATAAGCCGAAGTTTTGGTACAAGAATCTGCTCCATGGAGGTAAGCAAACAAAAGCTGCGCAGCACTCGGCATGTCTACAACTAAACTTACAGCAAGGAAAACCACCCACAGGAGTGCCTTCTTTCTCGAGAGCGATGGGATTCATGGTGGTTTGCAGGGTAGCTAAAGTTCCTTTGCAGCTCTCCTCTGCAGAAGAGCCTCCAGAAACAGCAGCTAAGATCTGGAAGAGATCGTTCATGCCGGCAGTTTCGATCGTCGGTAATTAATTGATTTTTTTCCCCTTCTAGTTTTGCTTGATCACTCCAAACAAGAAGCTGACGAGTGTTATGACTATTTCATAACAATGCGGCAGTCTACTTGGCATGGGAGGCTACAAAACACCTCGCACTATTTAACACTGTACGTTACATTTGTGATGGGTGCCAGGTTACGACAGTCAATTGGTATCTGACACCTTTTTGTTAAGCACCTACTTCATCATTGGTTCTAGCCTCTATTTGTTAAGCACCTACTTCACCATTGGTTCTAGCCTCTATTTGTTAAGCACCTCTTCACAGTTGGTTCTAGCCTCTATTTGTTAAGCACCTACTTCACTGTTGGTTCTGGCCTCTATTTGTTAAGCACCTACTTCACTGTTGGTTCTAGCCTCTATTTGTTAAGCACCTACTTCTGGTTCTAGCCTCTATTTGTTAACCACCTATTTCACTGTTGGTTCTAGCCTCTATTTGTTAACCCTTTCACTGGCATAAGCGACTTAAGTCGCGAAAACTGATTAGTCGCGACGAAAAAATTCGTAAAAAATAACCGTTCGCGGTATAAACTTCAAAAATTGCATGAGTATGCCTAAAGCATGCCTCTAATATACCCCTGAATATCTGGAAAATACGGAATGAGGAAAGGGAAGTAAACGTGCCAGCAAACATCACTTCCGATTCATTCCCGGTCTCGAAGAAGAAATGGCGACCCGCTTTAGTAGAGACGAAGCGTTAAGACTTCTTATTTGAGGATGACTTCGGCCTGTCCGAGATTGACATTAGTGAAGAAGAGGAAGAAGGTGCCTGTGCTTACCTGGGAAGTGGCGTAGTTGACGGTGATGCTATGGCAGCTATAACAGAAGCTGTTGGCACCGACCACGAAGCAAGTTTTCAAAGTATAGGTCGCCCTACTCTGCCAAGCGAAGCTTCAGACGATAGTGATGATCATGAAGACTTCCCCCAAGGTAAGAATAGATAAGAGTTGTATAGTAAAGCCTAGTAACTAGCATAATAATAACTATTTCTCCTTGGAAGGTAGTTTCACTCATGGACCTGGAGGAGGATGAGGAAGCAGCAGAGGAGAAGACAGGGTTGGAGGAGAGGTTATTATTTATATATATATATATATATTTTATAATGTAGCATTATGTGTTTGTCTGAGTTATGCTGAACATGCAGACCTTCACAGTACCAAGCATTGCCCTTTTATTTTTTATCTATATTTATTTATAATTATGTTATGCACACTTTGCACATACTTTTATTTATTTTTCATTACTATGAACCCTAGCCCTTACTTCCTCTTTGTTATGCTATTCACATCTTTGTGGTTTGATATAAAAAAATTGTTGACAAATTAGTTGTTGTTGACCAAACGTTGACTAGCTAACATTGCTGATTTAATTTGTATGAAATCGAGCTGAAATAGCCTTTTTCAACTTATAATGATATTCACATCTTTGTGGTTTGTTATAATCAACCAAAAAATTGTTGTTGACAAACAGTAGTTGTTGTTGACCAAAAGTTAACTGGCTAACATTGCTGGTTTCATGTGTAATATGAAATTGAGATGATATAAACCCGACATACACCCTTTTTTTTAAACTTCCTGTCTCTTATAACAATATTCACATATCTGTGGTTTGTTGCTAAGCAATTAAAATTTACCATAACGTCCCTTCATGCATCAGCTATCACCTGATATATAGTTGTTGGCTACTTGTCTTCATGTGGTCCTCTATAAATAAAAAATGTGAAATTGTGTCAATTTTTGTAAAAAGTCCTCCGTAAATCTGCCAGTGAAAGGATTAAGCACCTACATCACTGCTGTTTCTAGCCTCTATTTGTTAAGCACCTACTTCACTGTTGGTTCTGGCCTCTATTTGTTAAGCACTTACTTCACTGTTGGTTCTAGCCTCTATTTGTTGAGCACCTACTTCACCGTTGGTTCTAGCCTCTATTTTGTTGAGCACCTACTTCACCGTTGGTTCTGGCCTCTGTTTGTTAAGCGCCCATCGCGCCTATTAGTAGAGCAGCAGAGACCACCAAAAGAGGGCAGTACCCAAACCAGCAGTACCACGTTTTCTCTTGTGGTCAGATTTAAAGACCCATCATTGGTGATTATGAAAATGCATGATGACAATACTGGAAGTTGGGGCGTTTGGAGAAAATCCATGTTTTGTTCTCTCACCTCCTAGCATATTCCAAAGATGATGGTGACCATTTTGGCAAATACAGGTGGTTTTGGGACTAGTTTAGAGATAAAATTATTGGAGAAAATGAAATAAACTAGTTACTCCTTTCTGAGGTAAAAAAATTGCTAATATTTGTCGAAATTTTAATATTTACCTCAATTAAATTACCAATTAAATGATCGTAAGTATATTACGTACCATTTCTATAAGAATAACCTCTTCATTTTGTAAAGATCATTTTTATGAATGCCATGAGCCAACTTAGCTAGCAACATTTTTTTTGTCTAGTCTACATCAGAGTCAGAAGTATCATTGTAAATGACAGAGAGAGTAAGAGGATTAGCACACAGTCCATCCTCTCCATCCACCGAGGCTTCGCAGATGCATGCTGCTGTGCATGGTTGGCCATTCTCCAAGCAAGAACACTCGTCTGCACAAGCATCTGGCTGACAGTTACACACAAGCTTGTTCAGCAACTCTGGAGCAGCTGGCGGCTGATTCATCAATTGAGGCTGGAGACCTGTGCAATATGGATGGCGTTTGAAGCCATATGATGTTGCATCAGGAAGGATTGCAGATGGATTAACAGCTTGTCTCCATATAAGCAGCTGATAAGCAGAGCAAAGGAGGTGCAGACTGAAAGCGTCTTTGGTTGGTGGTAGTTTCTTACCCTGGATGTTTCCCTTTCCAGCCTTCTGACACCTCAGGGCATTCAGTGATGTGCAGTTTGTCTTGCCATTGTACATGTTACCAACAAACTTTGTGGGTGCCATTTCCACCTCCTTTGAAATGCATTCCTCATCAGATCCTAGCAAAGCAAGAAGCAGGAACTGGTCAGCTTTCTGCATCAGTATCCTAAAGGCAGTGCGCTTTCCATGGCCGAAAAAAGCACTCACTGTAACACACCCGGTTAGGCAGTAGACTGACAGAATCGTCCGATGCTCTGTGCTGAGTGCATCATAGATGGTGTGCACAGGTATGTAGCGAGTTAGCTGTGTATGCTTGCCAATGCAGCCTGTCAAAAAAAATCTCTTTGGCTGGTCTGTGGTGTAGAGGACAAGAACATCGGTGTCAGGGCTGCGCACCACAATAGTATTTGCCCCATTATCTGCTGCAGCTACAGCATAGAGGATGATTCTTATGTCTGCTTCCTCTTGGTTGGAGCACAAAGAACTGACTTCTTTCACTTCTTCATTTGTAATTGAAGAGGCTTGATCTTCTTGACCACCACTGACAAAGACAGTCTGTTCTTCCTTCAGCATCCCTGGTGCATTTTCTGTGATATACTCAGTGTAATACCGTGCCAAGTTTGCCTTATTCTCTCCATGGGTCAAAAACTGTTTCCATTTCTGAGGAATGAGTGCATCACCTTTAACATGGTAGACATGGCCTTGTCCTTCACCTCTCCTTGCACGGGTTTGAGCTTTGATGCTATTCTTGCAGTACTTGTCAAAGACAATGTGTACTTGCTGAACGAGGCCACTGCTGGCTGAAATCTTCTTACTGCTCTGAAGAATGTGGGAAAGGAACCTTTGTGCCATAATCTTGAAAGTTGCCTTCTCCACTGTATTTAGAACACCAAGCACTCTGGATGGATGCATGCCCATCAAAGATAACAACATCGCATCTCTGTATCGACATCCTTTTCTCTCCAGGTATCATCTCTTCAAGCTTGTGCATGAACTCTGATTTTGCACATGTCATCATGTTTCCATTCTCTGTGAATAAGCTCAGGGGCACTGGAGAGTTCTCGAATGACAAGACTCATTTCAGTGACACCTTCTTGTTAGCATTGACTGCAAGCATCCTCAAATACATCACTTCACCATTAATTGTCACATCCTTGTGCTGCACTTTCACTTTCCTACGCAGGTCTGTCATAGTCTTGATTGTTGATCTTGGGATGGCATCATACAGGCTCTTCTTGGGAACACCTGCTCCTTCAGGTACTATGAAGAAATGCTCAGCAATATATAAAAAATTGCCATTGTTGCTCCCTTGGACAAGGCACTAGTCGTGCTCTCCTGAACCAGTGGTGGTGCAACTGCTCCAGTGGCAAAGTTGACTAGGTGTGCTGAGGAGTCTGCAGATAGTTCGAATGGATCAACATAAGCTCTATCAAACATACATGCCATCTTCTCCACATCTGCATTCCACCTTTTCTGGGCAGCATTTCCAGCTGCACGGTGTTTCTGAGGCTGTTTGCTCTTGCTTTTCTGACCTGCAAAGCAGATGCCTTCTAGGAACTTTGTGGAGTACTATGCTGTCATGGGACGAGAAAAAAAACATCTTGCTAGAGCAGGACCTCACAATGTCAGACCAATGATTCCTCCAGTCCCTTTCAGCGCTTTGTTTTCAGTTGCCTCCAGAGTGTAGTCCATCCAGACAGCATTGAACTTACCCTGGGATAGCTTGGCTACAAACTCTCTCTGTTCAAATGCTGCCTTCACCTCGGCTGGTAGCCTGCTCATCATCAGTAGTGAGACTGGGAGGTAATGAGAGTAGTTTGTGCGATTAGTTGCAAACAAAAGAGGTAAAAACTCAGCCTTTATTCCTTGATTCTCATGCAAGAGCCCATTTCTGGTTGTACTCAGGAACACCTTAAGTGGGGGGTCATCACTTTCACCAAAAAATCATCCCTAAACTGGAAAGTTGGGGAGGAAGATCTTCCATGCTCCCGAAAGAGCTTGATGAGTTCACCGAGCCTGCCTGTGATGACCTCTGTGAGCTGTGTTACAACTTCTGACATCGAGATGTCTTCTGAAATGTCTGAGAACACTTCACTGACTTCATCTGGGATCAGGTGATTTTTTTCCTCGCACCAACTTTTGAACTGAAGCAGAAATCGTTTGTTCAATGCCTCATCCACCAGTTGAAGACCATGTAGTGCTCTGTCGAAATCTTTCCCAGACAACATCTGCTGTATGCTGCCAGGAGCATACACCCCAGATTCAGAAAGTAGCTGCTTCAGGCCTGCATCTCCATAGAGGCACCCAACAGCTAAGAAGACTCACATCAGTAAGTGCATTCCTCCTTCACATGGTATGATGCCATCCAAGTCATCAGGCTGAGCCCATGCAATTTCATAGGCCTTGGTCAATAATCCGTCCCATGTCAAAGAAGATGGGGATGTGCTGCAGCCCCAGTGAATTAACTGCTTCCTTCGCACTCTTTAGGGTTGTGTACACAGTACTTGGGTCCATTGGTTTGGCCATTAATATTGGATTGAAAGCCACAGTTGAGAGAGAAGTCGAGATTTCTGATTCCATAGTTGCATGGAATGGGCCCCATGGAGGAACATTCATGGTACTTTGTTCATGAGATTTGTGGTGGAAGAGGCCACTCCTTGCAAGGACATAGGCTAGTTCAACTGCCTTTGCTTTTGCAAAACCAGGTGAATTATCACTGGAGGTTCAAATTTGTGTTATGGTCTCTTTACTACCACTGCCACCATCAACCATAACCAAATCAGGGATAACAACTGCTTCTATAGCTCTTCTTATGTGTACTTGGCTTACATATGTTGATCTGAAATCTCTATGATATCTGAATGCTATTTTTCCAGAAATTATATCAGATTCTTGAGCCAAAAGTTTCAGACCAACCGAGTCATTCCTTTTTCTGCATGCTGAGAATAAAGACTGTAGCTTGGTCAGAACTGGAGTGACCACTGTGTTCTTTGCTGAAAACGGTTTTGCGCAAAATACACAGTTATTAGGGTTAATGGGATCCTCCTCCCTAGCTTTCTTGGCAACAGGAGCTGTGTCAATTCTACATCCATCTTGTCTATTCAGTGCTAGTGGACTTGTCTAGACTACAGGTAGATCTTCCTGCAAGTACAATCACCATCAATTTGCCCCATGGTAGATTATGCTAAGCATAGTTTTTGGGGGAAATGATGCTACTAAGCATCAAGAATAAGCAGGTAGCTAGACTATCTAAACTAGATTGGGAAAAATAAGATATTTACATATCTTGTAGACAGTGTATGTCAATTTTTAGAATCATTGACATACACCAAATAATTTGAAATAACGTAATTAAAAACAACATTTTGGAATTTTCCCAAAATAAATATTTGTGTGAATGCATAATACATTCATTGACAGTTAGAAATATTCACCTGATTATGGAAAACTCAATTTGTGATACTAAATGGCATGCATGGTACAAATATACATGATTTAAAAACAAAGCGACAATCTGATGTAAAGTGGGACAGGGTTAATGATCGCATTTTCCTCAGAATGCCACCATTTCCTGCATTGTCATCATTGGTTTTCATAGACAGGGATAGTAGGTGATCAAAATTAGCCACATTAGAAAACGTGGTACTGCTGGTTTGGGTATCTCGAAAAATAAGGCTCTTTTTTGGCCCTTGCTGCAGCACTATATGTCTCCTTCATCAGGAAGGATAGAGCATGTTGATTATTGAGATGGTCATTGAAATATATATCTTCTCCTGCTCCAGAGTCGGTCCTTCCTCTACCTTGGGGGCCAGATGGACTTGTAGATATGATGTCCACCTTCCTCCACTGCTGGGAGCAGATGGACTTGCAGATATGATGTCCACCTTCCTCTATTGCTGGAGGCCAGAAGACATGCAGATGTAGTGTCTATGCAGACACTATCCATGCTCTGCCCCCCGACAGTTCATCCGTCTTCCGTTCCTTCCAGCTAGCCCGGTACGGGTATTCGGTGATCCGTGCCTGTATGAGAGACTGATTACGTTTTAAGCAAGGCTAGCATTTGTAAAGAGGCTGCTTGATGCTAAGGTGGCCATTTTCTTGCTGACAGATGCTGTTATTATAGATGATAGGAGTACTGCAGGAGTGGAAAAGTTCGGTCAGTAGTTTAAAATTTCGGCAATCCATAGTGGATGTCTTTGTTGTACATGCAACAGCACCTCAACTTCTATGGTTGAGTAATAGGATAAGTTTGTACTTGATGGTCCCATCAACCTACACATACTAGTCTACATATCCCCTACATTCACTGGTTCCAACTACTTGCCTCTTCATGAATTAGAGCTTGGTATTTAAAGTCCATCCAGCAAAGATTTATGCTCGTAAAAGAGCAATGACATGGAAAATGTTTATAGTGTTAGTTTTGTGACTGACTGTCATCTTTTATTACATGAAGATGTATTTTAATAAACTACTACAAGGCAAGTTCATCTATGCTTCACACAAAAATGTTGAGAAATAGTTACACACTGAGACTCCCAAACACTTGGTTGTAGCTTTCAACCATGCTTCACAACAAAAATGTGTCCCGCCAATTGGGTAGTCTTGGTTGTGAAAGCCAACCATAACACAAGCCTTACATGTTACGGTGTTAATTTTCACTAAAGTTCACTGTTGATGGTATGCATACTCATTGCTCAATGGTTATGGTAACCTTACTACCAGGGAACAAACTCCATAGCAATTTTGTATATATAGTATGCTTGAACTCTACCAGTGAATAAGTACAACAACATTCAATAGCCAGTTGCTCTACCCTGTAGTTCAATAATCGTTGGAAGAATTGAGTGCAGTCTATGGATCTTGAGTTTGACTGCATTCATCAGTCCATATAACATCCTCTATGCCACAAGTCGCCAGATTCACTACAACCTTTTCATCCATAAAGGCAGGGAAGGGAATTCCTTTACGATTTCGAAATCAAATGTTTCACTGACTCAAGCTAAGCTTGCTAAGGAGTAAGCTAAGCAGTCAAAATATTATCTAAGTCTTTAAAAGTCTTAGCGTACATTAAGCTGGTCCTTCAAGGTTAGGAGGTGGCCCTGGGTTAAGAGGTGGAACTGGGTTAGGTGGCCCTGGGTTAGGAGGTGGCCCTGGGTTAAGAGGTGGCCCTTGGTTAGAAGGTGGCCCTGGGTTAGGAGGCAGCCCTGGGTTAGGAAGTGGCCCAAGATTAGGAGGTGGCCCTGGGTTAGGAGGTGGCCCTGGATTAGAAGCGCTCTGACCAAAATATCCTGGAACATCTATGAATGTTATTGTCATTATTTGCTATGTTGTGCTGAGTGAGCTGCTGAGACCACTTGTCACTTGCTAATTGAAAGTCATTTCTCACCCACTTGAAAAGGGTGACTCCCCATTTTCAAATCCTTTAGTGTTTAATCACTGATGAGGTCAGCCACTCTGCCTTCTGAAATTTAAATCTAAGAAGACCTATACCACCCCCCATTATGAAAACACCTAAGAACACTGTATAGTACATGTAAAACTGCCCTCATTCATCAACACTGTGAGATAGATAAGTATTATTAACCGATTAAATGCCGTAAGCGCCATATGGCGCGAGACCTTACATCCTTCGCCACACAAAAATATATAAAATGAACCGTTACGAGCTAACAGCCCCGGTTGGGTTCTACACCTGCCTAGTATACTAGAGAACATTACAAAAATGATTATTTCCGCTTGATGCATCATGCAACAAAAATCCTGCGGTTGAACGCCATTTTTGTTGGTCGAGCTTTTTTTTTTAACTGCTCAAAGATGCTCTCCTGTGAGGACGTTATTTCTCAACTTTTAGCCGACGATTCTGGCAATTCTGGGTCAGATTCATTTGGGGAAGAAGGTGAAGACATCTATGCATACCGAGGAAACACTCGAGATCCAGTTGCTCTAAGAGAAGAGGCGCGCTTGGATGGACTTCTCGATTGTAAGTTTCTTCTAACCTTAGCGCTTCATAGCGCTTCATAGCCTTTGTTTACCATAGTCAACTGAGAGTGTACTATTGCCAAATACTAGCTTATTCTGTTGGTATTCCAAATTCAGACAGGATAGTTATAGGAAAAAAATATAGCTAAGAGTGTAGGTTGGAGTTGTTGAGTTGTTGATGTTGATTTTCATTTGAATTTGAATTTTCAAATGTTGACCACAAACTTGATATATATATATATCTTGTTTTTCCCACCCTCCCCACTACTTTTCCTACAGCATCAGATGATGAGAGTGGCAATGAGGCATCTATGACTCCTTTTGTTACATTGGAGGATGAGGAAGCCTTGCCTGAAGTCTCTACAGGGCGTGGGAACACGGCTGGTGCTGGAGTTGTGCGAGGGAGAGGCGGGCGAGGGAGTACTGGCCGAGGGAGAGGCGGGCGAGGGAGTACTGGCCAAGGGGGAAGCAGCTCAAGTGGTAGTGGAGTCGTAAGTGTTGCTAGTGGTCCTCCAAAAGGTACTGGTAGTAGGCGGGCCAGAGGTTATAGGCGTGTGCGAGCATCTGGCACTGGTTCTGTCCGAGCATCTGGCACTGGTTCTGCCCAAGCATCTGGCACTGGTTCTGTCCGAGCATCTGGCACTGGTTCTGCCCAAGCATCTGGCACTGGTTCTAGGCTAACTGAGGTCACAGGTAAGTGGGAAATAAAGGAGCCAACTCCTTTGAAATTGGACTATACAGCAACAGCTGGTCCAACTTCTTCATTGCTTGGTGCATCAAGTACATTTTTAGATGCATTTTACCTTTTTTTTACTCTTGAAGTGTGGGAACTCCTAGTAGCAGAGACGAACAGTTATGTTTCTAGGATGGCTAGTCTCTCCATGCCATGGGTAGATACTAATATAGAGGAAATGAAAGCTTTTGTAGGAATGTTGATAATAATGGGAGTTTCCACACTTCCATACTTAGAATTGTACTGGTCCACTAATCACTCGGATTTGTCTGGATCTTTGGTTCATAAAGTAATGCCTAGGACTCGGTTTTTGGAGCTAATGCGTTATGTACATGTAAATTCTATTGATGGTTTGTTGGTTACAAAGGGTAACCTGAATTATGATCGGCTTTATAAGGTAAGGAAGTTATTAGATTTGATTACTCCTAAGTTTGAGAGTGAATATACCTTGCTTAGTATTGATGAAGCTATGATTCCCTTTCAAGGTAGGCTTGGCTTCAAACAGTATATGAAGGACAAACCAATAAAATGGGGGATAAAAGTGTTTGTCCTTTGTGATGCTAGGAATGGGTACATTTATCGGTTCATACAGGTAAGAACGTGGAAGTAGCTGATAAAACTGGTTTGTGTAGTAGAGTTGTTTTAGATTTGTTAGAAGGATTAGAACATAAGAACTTCCATGTGTACATGGACAATTATTATACTAGTCCTAATTTATTTCAAACGCTTACAAGTAAAGGCTTTGGTGCATGTGGTACAGCTAGGTATACTAGGAGGAACTTTCCTCCAGATTTAGTAACAAAAGCTTCGATTAGAAATAGAGGTTATTATGATTATAGGTCTAATGGTGCACTCCTGGATTTAGTTTGGGTAGATAAACGGTCAATCTACATGATAACTAATATACATCCCGCGGAAAATAATTTAGTACCTCCTACTGTAAAAAGGCGCAAAATTGATGGTTCTAGAGAGGATCTGCCATGTCCCCCATGTTTGCCTGATTATCAGTCATTCATGAGAGGTGTGGACAGAGCAGATCAGAGAATAGGCTACTATAATTTGGGTAGAAAGTCTAGGAGATGGTGGAAAAGGGTTTTTTCGTATTTGATAGAAGCTTGTTTATTGAATTCATTTATTTTGTTTTCTTCTGTCCGAGCTCCAATATCAGTAAGGAAGGGTAATTATCTAGAAGCTAGGATTGTTCTAGCTAAATCTTTGATTGGTTCTTTCTCTTCTCGGCAGCGTGCAGGTCAACGTTGTAGTCAGGCAAATAGTCAGCTAGATCGCCTCAATTTAAAACTAGGTCATTTCCCACAGTGCTGTGCAAAGAAGCGCTGTGTAGTTTGCATTAGTAAAGGTTACAGGCATGAGGCAAGGTCCCAGTGTTGTTTTTGTAAGGTTCCTTTGTGTGGTGGATCAACAGGCCGTGACTGTTTTCGTAAATACCATACCTTGGTGGACTATCAGTAATGTTTATGCACCCCCTGCTCCTTTCTGTGCTTCTCTCTTGTTCCCTGCTCCTTCGTCTAGTTCTCTCTTGTTCCCTGCCCCTTTGTCTACTTCTCTCGTTCCCTGTCCCTTCGTCTACTTCTCTCGTCTCTCCAGTATTCAAGTGTTATTCTTATCCTGTTATCTCATGTTTGTGTAGAATAAAAACATGGTGAAATATCATGCCGGAGACCAAGCAAGCTATACCCAAGACTGAGCAAGTTCTACTCTACCCGTGACAGCAAGACCGGAGCTCTACCCAAGACACTCCCTTACATAATTGTGTTTTATATTATGGTTTTATTCTAGTATGTGTTAGCATTTTCACTCTCTTATAATTTGTTTTTTGTATTATTATGTGTTAGCATTTTGATGGGGAAAACAACCCACTGGCTTTGCAGCTGGTAGAGGGTTTGTAAATAGATGCTCCATCTTGTGTTGGCATTATAATGTGTGTATAATAGTGTGAAAATATGAAAATATTCACCCCCAAGAAGATGACAAGGTTTTATAATGCTGGTTAGTTCTGCCTAGTTGGTAAGGAAGGCTCGATTTTTTTACAGGAAGTCGAGCTATCATGTGGCTGAATATGACCCAAGTTTCATGGGTGGAGTCCCTGCAGAACGGAAGATATAAAAATAATAAGTAAAATACCTCGTTAATTCATGAATAATTTGCCTGCGGCTACTAGGAATACGGCGTGCAATCGGTTAAGTAATAGTAATAATAATAATAATAATAATAATAATAATAATAATAATAATAATAATAATAATAATAATAATAATAATAATAATAATAATAATAATAATAATAATAATAATAATAATAATAATAATAATAATAATAATAATAATAGTAGTAGTAAAGTTGGAGGTCACTTATTATAATAATAATAATAGTATTATTGGAGGTCACTTATTATAATAGTAGTACAGTTGGAGGTCACTTATTGTAATAATAATAATAGTAGTTCAGTTGGTGGTCACTTATAATTGTAATAATAATAATAATAATAGTATACAGTTGGAGGTCACTTATCATTGTAATAATAATTGTAGTATAGTTGGAGGTCACTTATTGTAATAATAATAATAGTAGTTCAGTTGTAGATCACTTATTGTAATAATAATAATTGTAGTATAGTTGGAGGTCACTTATTGTAATAGTAGTACAGTTGGAGATCACTTATTGAAATAATAATAATAGTAATACAGTTGGTGGTCACTTATAATTGTAATAATAATAATAGTACAGTTGGAGGTCATTTATCATTGAAATAATAATAGTTACAGTTGGAGGTCACTTATTGTAATAATAATAATTGTAGTATAATTGGAGGTCATTTATTGTAATAATAATAATAGTATACAGTTGGAGGTCACTTATTGTAATAATAATAATAGTAGTACAGTTGGAGGTCACTTATTATTGTAATAATAATAATAGTAGTAGAGTTGAGGTTACTTTAATAATAATAGTACATGTAGTACACTTGGTCACTTATCCCACACTTTGGAACCAAAGAGTGCTCAATAACAGAAGTGTTGGATAGCCACAAAAAGTGACTTCTCTCTACCCAGTAATGGGGGAAATATGTGTGTGGTTGTGACTGAATGCAGTGTAAATCTAAGGCTGTGTCATACACTACATCCTCTGCTTGTACTTGAAAAAAATACTATTTAGTGGTACGAGAGTCATAATCGTAGCTATCTCTCCTTTTCTGTTGGCATCAAAGTACATTCAGTGCAACTATGGTGTTTGTTGGTCCATCACGGTGCTGCTCAAGGTGTGCCAGCACTGTTTATGTGCACTACAGGTTGCTGCTCTAGGTGTGCCACTGTTCATGTGCACTGCAGGTTGCTGCTCTAGGTGTGCCACTGTTCATGTGCACTGCAGGGTGGTAGGAACTGGTCAGGCAGACCCGGCAACTGCCAGACCAAAGTTTCAATACTAACCTCCAGTTATCAAGCAACTTTCTAATCTTTACTGAGAGCACTCTCAGACTCTTCTCCAGCCAGCTCTCTTCAGTTGTCTTATTTCAAAATTCAAATGAAGCTCACCAAATCACGCCCCTATATTTTTGTGCGTGCTATTTTAGCATTATAGCGAGCGGATCATGACCATGAGTGAGTAGTAAAATTCCTGACCAATTCTAATAGGCTCTACAAGAAAACGGAAATTTGGGAAAGGCAAAGATGAGAGGTATATATCTATTTAAAACTGAGCTGAGAATTATAGCTAGATATATAGGTTTATCTGTACTGCATCACAGCTATAATATAGCTATAGTAGCAAGGCATTATTTTAAATCTACTACATTCCAACTTATTGCCAACCATCCATGGTCCAGGACAGTACTGAGATTTTTTTTGCATTTTCACAATTTAGATTAGGAGTCCAGGACTATAAGCTGATCCAGCACTGCCAATCATTTGGCATCTAGTAATGCCAGCCACCTTGTTCATGTGGTCACTGACACTGTATTATGTTACTGTGGCATTAAAATTCATAGTGCTAGATAAATCATGAGGCTCAACCACCAGCAATAAAGACAAAATAGAGTTTGCATCATCAGGACAATGTATTTATGATCCATTTCAAAGTAACTAACTAGTTTAACTTATTTTAACCGGGTTGTACACTAGAGCACAAGGCCTTAAATCCAATCATTCTTGGTTTAGTCTTATCCGAGTTACATAGTAATACAATAATCCTGATTAAAAACACCAGATAATAATAGCTAACCGGCAATCCCTTAGAGATCTTGATTAAATAGCTACAGGCAAGATGAATGAAAGTGCATAGGAAAGAACCATAATGGCCAGGGAATGGAACAAAACTACCATCTTGTGTCCAGGTATTTGACCAAGCCAGGTTGGCATGGATGCCAAGAGTCCTGAAATGATCCATTTTTATAACGTTTTTCGAATCGAAAAGCTCCAAAGCATTTTGAGGAGAATCTCATCAGTACACTGCAGTTGAAGATTATTATCGTTGCTTTTAATTTGAAGCAATAGACTTGGCCATGTCAGCAATTCAAGATCGCTATGATCAGCCGGGATATGCTGTTTACCAAAATCTTGAAGAATTGCTTGAAAAGCTGCCAATAAAAAGGATTATACTGCTGAGTTAAGTGAAATTGTTTCCTTTTATGGATATGACTTCAATAAGAGTGAGCTTTCAACTCAACTTCAAGCTTTTAGTTCAAGTTTTAGCTCACATGATTAAGATGGAACTGTAACACTGAAAGATATCTTGACTTTTCTTCGCAATATTTCTGATGGGGGCAACTTGCCTTTTAAGCAGGTGTGCTGGGTTGACCGTCTAATCCTTGTCATGCCTGCTATGAATGCTGCAAGTAAAAGATCTTTTTCCTGCATGAAAAGAATAAAAACATACTTACGAAGTACTATGAAACAAGATAGACTTAATCATCTAATGATACTAATCATTTACAAAGAAGCTTTGGATCGCCTTGATCTAGTCACAATTGCAAATGAATTTGTGAGGAACAATGAGCACAGACACCGAGTGTTCGGGAACTGTGAACTTATTTCAGACTAGGTTTATTCCAGGTATATATATTCTTTTCAATTACCATGATATTTCTTTTCAATAAGGTGCGTGTATCCCCATTCCTCACACACACTTTCACCTGTCCAATCCCAAAATTCTTCCTACCCCTCTGCACTGCAGTTTGCTGCTCTAGGTGTGCCAGTACTGTTCATGTGCACTGCAGTTTACTGCTCTAGTTGTGCCAGCATCTTTCATGTGCACTGCAGTGTGCTCCTCTTGGTGTGCCAGCACTGTTCATGTGCACTGCAGTTTACTGCTCTAGTTGTGCCAGCACCTTTCATGTGCACTGCAGGTTGCTGCTCTTGGTGTGCCAGCACTGTTTATGTGCACTACAGGTTGCTGCTCTAGGTGTGCCAGCACTGTTCATGTGCACTGCAGGTTGCTACTCTAGGTGTGCCAGCACTGCACTACAGGTTACTGCTCTAGGTGAGTCAGCACTGTTCATGTGCACTGCAGGTTGCTCCTGTATGGTAGACCAGCATAGTTCATGTGTACTGCAGGTTGCTGTTCTAGGTGGGCCAGCACTGTTAATGGGAACTGCAAGCTTGACCATGTGCAACAATTGGAGTCACTGCTTACTACACACTCACAATTATTCAACTTTTTCTAATTCTCTTACATTACTTTCCGCAGACGTTGTAGCCATTTTGGTAGCAACTGCTGATAACATTGACATATGGTGGAGATGCCAGTATGCATCCCCACGGTCAACATTGTTATAGCAACAGTGGCGTGTTCGGAGAGGTGATGCTGGGATATATACATAGCCTCCTATTTTAATTAATCTATATAACAATACACTTGTGTATGTGTGTGTGTCATGCTACCGAGCATGTGCAATGCACCACACAGCAACTACATTAAACTGAGAAATGCTGCAAATCTGAGGTATAGCTACTGTAGCAGAGACACACACACATTACTCCCACACCTCATCCAAGAGTGTCCTCCATTAAGCATAAAACATTCGGTTGCTGGAACAAACTCTCTTCTATTGGAGAGTTTTTCCTTTAAAAAAAATTCTTTGAGGCTTCCACTTTTGACCTCCAATGTGACTTGGAGGTCACCGAATGTGACCTGGAGGTCACCGTACATCACCTGGAGGTCACTAAATATGACTTGGAGGTCACCGAATAACCCCCTGGGAGGTTTTTATGGAACTTGGAAGCATCTTGATCACTGCAAGCCATTTTTCTCACTCACTCCAGTAAGGTCTTGAATTTTTTTTTAATGGCTTGTATGTGGAGTGAGAAGCCTCGAGAGTCATTTAGAAAGTGCTACACACAACTGGGACTCTGCAGTGAATGATGCCAAAAAAAATTGATGTTGATGGAGACTGATGCATTCGCTGTTAGCACCATAATTCATAGAATTGCAGTCAATAAAAGTTCCTCATATAAAGGAGAGATTTTCTCCATTGTCTTAGGATGGTTTGAATGGTGACTTCTCATACATCCACTGTAGCAAGTTAGGATGGTATGAATGGTGACCTCTCACACATCTAGCAAGTTAGGAAAGTTTGAATGGTGACCTCTCACACATCTAGAAGTTAGGATGGTTTGACTGGTGACATCTCACACAACTAGCAAATTAGGATGGTTTGAATAGTGACCTCTCACACATGTAGCAAGTTAGGAAAGTTTTAATAGTGACCTCTCACAAATCTAGCAAGTTAGGATGGTTTGAATGGTGACCTCTCACACAACTAGCAAGTTAGGATGGTTTGAATAGTGACCTCTCACACATGTAGCTAGTTAGGATAGTTTGAATGGTGACCTCTCACACATCTAGCAAGTTAGGATGGTTTGAATAGTGACCTCTCACAAGTTAGGATGGTTTGAATGGTGACCTCTCACACATGCAAGTTAGGAAAGTTTTAATAGTGACCTCTCACACATCTAGCAAGTTAGGATGGTTTGAATAGTGACCTCTCAGACATCTAGCAAGTTAGGATGGTTTGAATGGTGACCTCTCACACATCTAGCAAGTTAGGATGGTTTGAATGGTGACTCTCACATAACTAGCAAGTTAGGATGGTTTAAATGGTGACCTCTCACACATCTAGCAAGTTAGGATGGTTTAGTGACCTCTCACACACATCTAGCAATGTTTTCTTACCTCTGCTAGACCTGGTATTAAATAGAGCTAACCACACACTTTACTGTTGCTAACTGGCAAGTGTCATGTCCGAATCATAAATATTTTGACCGGCAACATTTCTGACTGTGGTACTTACATGCAAAGGAAATAGCCTTCCATTATAGTGTGATAATTCCTCTCCCTCATCTCTTCCTTTCTCCTCCTTCTTCCTCTCTCCTCCTCTTCTCTCCTTTATCTCTCTCTATCTCGTTTCTGTACTCCTCCCTCCTATCCTCCTCCTCCTCTCTCTCCTCCGTCCTCTTGTCCTTCCTCTCTCCTCCCTCCCCTCTCCCTCCATCGCCCCCAGATCGTGAAGCACCCAGTGAACCAGTGTTTTCTCTCCAAAAGCTGCACCAAGTGCTTGACTACGGGAGACAGCCTCTGTGGATGGTGTGCTCTAAGAGGAAAGTGTGTGCGCCAGGTGGACTGTACACCTGTCAATGATGATAACAACATCCCTCAAACAATCTTTCTCAGAAACGAATCAAAATGTCCAGCCATCAACACTGCCACACCTCCAGTAGTGCACCTTGAACTCCTGAAGGTACATCGTACATACACATATATTCACACACATGCATATATTCATGTATTCACATACTCACAAGCATGTATACATACATACACACATACTTACATAAGCATACTCACATAAACACACATAAAATATATTTTTTTGGTGGGTGTTAATTAGACAGTTTGCCAGATTAAAGTGGGTTCAACGAGATTCATGGGGCTTGGTGTGTGGTCAAATGCACTCTGTTTAGCTGGTGGATCTTTGAGAAAGCACTCATGTCAGGATACCCGACACGTTCCCAGCATAGCAATTGGTAAAGTGTTGCCTGCGCGATGCAACGTAGGAAATGCTACTCGATCGAGGCGTAGCGACGCTTGGCAGAGCTGGATGAGGCGATGGTAGGTGGGCTTTCTTGGAGTGGAGCACCAAGTGCGAGGAATACCGTGAAGGGATGTGGCAAAATAGCTTGATGGGTGGATGGATGTGGGGGGGGGGGGGGGGGGGGCTTGCTCCCACCTACCGATTGGTGTAAAGGTCAAACTCCATTATTGCTCTCAGAGAGCATCCAAACAAACAAACTACAAAAATTATAATTACAAGCACCAAATTATGCATGAAAATAAGCACCAAAATAAACACCAAATAAAAATAAAAACATAGCAAGAAACCAAATTAAAGTCTCTACCAAACATAGCATGAAATTAAGAGCAACAAAACCAATGCCTGGGGGCGTTGTCTTGGTACATTCCGCACCTACCCTGTACTGTGAGTTAAAACCTCTGTCCATCTGATTCCTGTCATGTGCTTCTCAAAAAATATCTCCCGTGGAGGAGTGGCTGAGTTTAGTCCTTTGATTTTGGCCAAAAATGCATATATCACAGCCTATAGCATACCCTTCCACTGTCTTGGAAGCTCCAGGGCGGTCGGGATTTGCTCTTCATAAAATGTGTCCCACAAGGATTTGGTGTTTGTCCCGGAAATGCTGGATTAGTAATTGTTTGTACAATTTACAGCACTGTGAGACTAAATGCTCCTCCTTAGCAGCTGCCAATTTACAACTGGCTACAGCACTGTGAGACTAAAGGCTCCTCCTTAGCAGCTGCCAATTACAACTGGCTACAGCACTGTGAGACTAAAGGTCCTCCTTAGCAGCTGCCAATTTACAACTGGCTAGGAACTGTGAGACTAAAGGCTCCTCCTTAGCAGCTGCGACACCTGGCCCCTGCTTCACTTCACAACTGACGATAGGAGGAAAATCCAGCTGCTAACTGACAGTCAGAATGCTGCTAGTTTACCTTGGCCTCTCTCTCTCTGTTATGGCTGAGCCTGAGGAATCAGTAACACCTCCACACAAGAAGCCAAAGAGGCAGTGTCACTTTACCTCTACATGGGCAAAAGAATTCCAAGGAATAGAAAGAGTTATAGAGTTAATAGCCTGTTAGAACTTATATTGATTGTACTAATGTAGATCAATTATATTTGTAATGACTTTATAGGCGACCCACATTTGCACACTGCTGCTTGTGCTCTTCCAATTTTAGTGTTTCCCATGGGGGGAGAAATGATGTGACTACCCATATTACTGGGAAACATCACAAGGAAATGGCAATGGCTGCTACTACATCCCAATCAGTTTCATAATTTTTTAGACCACAAGCACGAAAGAATGTTACTGAGGCTGAGACGAGGTGGGCATTGTTTGTGGCTAAACACAACATATCTTTCCTAACTATTGATCATGCCACTAAGTTGTTCAAAGTTATGTTTCCGGATTTGGATATAGCCAAAAATTTGCATGTGGGCATACCAAAACAGTAGCCAATGTAACAGAGGCTCTTGCACTGCACTATAAAAAGTCTATAACAGAGAATCTGACCAATAAACCATTTTTCCATCATGCTGGATGAATCAAATGATCACACCGATAAGTCTTGTACCATTCTCATAATAATCTTTGACACTGAAGAGGAGAAAATGTGTACAAGGTTCCTGGATATGCCAGTGGTCAACATTGGCACTGCAAGAAACGTTTTCCAAGCTCTTACAGAATCTTTGAAAAAGAATGGTTTGGATATCAACAAGGCCCTAGCTTTCATGTCTGACACTGCCAATATCATAAAAGGTGCGAGATCTGGAGTACAAAAGCTCATAAAAAATGAGATGCCTCGTCTCTATGATGTTGGTTGCATTTGCCACTTGGCTGATCACACTATCAAAGCTGGGTTACAGACATTGCCAGTGAATATAGACCGGCTATTTGTTGATGTTTTTTTATTATTTTTATCATATCAGCAAGAGAGGTCAGCTTTTTGTTGACCATTGGTGCTCCCTTTTTGAATCTGTACCTAAGGCTATCTTAAAGCACTGTCCCACATGATGGCTAAGTCTGCTTCGATGTGTGCATAGATATCTCAATCAGCATGAAGGTTTGATATCTTATTTCCTATCCTGGGATGAACGGACTGAGAAAATAATTAGCATCACTCGTAGGCTACAGAATCCTCTCACCAAGCTTATTCTTCAATTCTTAGCTTTCATCTTGTCTTCAATGGATCATTTTAATAAACAATTCCAGAAGTCAACAGAAATTACTACCTGCAAACTTTATGAAGAGCTAAGTCGACTTGTAAAGCTGTATGCAAAAACATTTGTTGACGGCTGAAATATTCTTGCTGCTGGTGACAACCTTAGACTTCTCAAGTTTAATAAAGAGTGTCAGGTTTCAGATGAGAGTCTAGGAATAGGTACTGAAACTTGGGGTTGTCTTGCAGCATTTGAAGAAGATAGAGATCAAAAGCCATTCTTTACATCAGTATGCAACTTTTACCTGGCAACCATTGCAAAAATGGTAAAGAAGTTTCCTTTTGAGGATCCTCTCCTAAAGAATTTAGGTGTTCTTCAGCCAGACAAAACATCCACTTATTCTACAGGTACTGTCTTGAATTTGGCGAGACGATTTCCGCAGATTGGTTTATCTGTTTCTGAATCAATTGACTGCATTGAAGAGGAATTTAATAACTTTCTTCTTTACCCAGCTGACATTCCCAAACCAGATACATACCACATCACCAGAAAAGCCTTGTGCTGGCTCTTTTTGGTGGAAAGTGGGCCAGATCAAAACTTTGGTGGGGGACTTAGGTTTAGTTACCTGTTCTGTCTCATGGCTGGTCTGTTGACCATACCATGCTCCAATGCTGATACAGAGATGGGCTTTTCTATACTCAGAAAAGTTCATATGGACCAGAGGTCTTGTCTAAACCAGATTACCATTGTTTCCTTAATATCAGTCAAGTTTAACAGCAATTCTCATTCTTGTTGTTTTGATGCTAAACTTTCAGATGAACTCCTTACAACAAGTCACAACCATTTCTATGCAAAAATTATTATTTTCTATGAAAAAATGATACTCTTCATAACAATTTTATTATAGTTATGGTGGGTGTGGTCAATGTCCCGGATTTGAATTTTGAAAAGTTGGAGGGTCTGCTATAGCATTTGAGTGCATGGTCGATAGAGTCACATCCGCTGGTTAATAAGGTTGGCAATTTTAGCCCAAGTCAAGAGCCAATACACTGAAAGCCACCCTAGCCAATAGCTATGTATGCATCTTATGCACTAGCATATGGACTGTAGCCAGCCCTAGCAGTGGCTGTAGCTGATGGACTATAGCCAGCCCTAGCAGTGGCTGTAGCTGATGGACTGTAGCCAGCCTTAGCAGTGGCTATAGCTGATGGACTGTAGCCAACCCTAGCAGTGGCTGTAGATGATGGACTGTAGCCAGCCTTAGCAGTGGCTGTAGCTGATGGACTGTAGCCAACCCAAACAGTGGCTGTAGCTGATGGACTGTAACCAGCCCTAGCAGTGGATATAGCTGATGGACCTGTAGCCAGCCCTAGAAGTGGTTGTAGCTGATGAACTGTAGCCAGCCCTAGCAGTGGCTGTACATAGCTCAACATAGATGCCTTGGGGGTAAGACCTTCAGGAGTGAGATGGCTAGGGGGAGATGGGCTTCAAGAGTGAAATTGCCAAATGGGGAGTGACATTGCATCAAATAGATGGTGGTTAAGGCCCATTAAGTAATACAATTTATCACAGGGCAATTTTATGATTAAAAATATAAAAGGGTATACATAATTTTTATACTCCAACCTTATATAAGCTTGAAGGTTTCATTTAGGCAGGGGGTGGGGGAACGCAGCCCCCCCTTGGTACATTTTCCCCCCCCTTAGAAATTGTATTATTATTAAAATGATGTTGATAAGTGCTTGACATCATGGCCCCCCCTTAATATCCAGATCCCTCCATTCGCCCCCCCCCCCCCCCCCCTTGGACAATTTTCTAGATGAAACCCTCGATTAGCTAACTAATTTTTACTAACTAGTTTCTAATTAAACAATTTGTAAGAATGAAATAGACCTTCACTGTAGATACATATTCATATAGAAATGCATGGAGCTATGTTTGAGTTATGTGTCATTTTTTTTTTAATGTGCCTTGTTGTAATCCCACGTCGCTGACTTTACTTTCAGAAGGACCTCTTTCGATGGCTGGAAGCAATGTGCTGGATCAGTGTTTGCCAGTTTATGGTTAATATGCTGGAGCGTTCCCTTCGGGTCCAAACTGGGCCGAAAAGCAGTCTTTTTCTTCCGGAACATGTAAAAGAAACATTCTTCGTGTGCATTAGAATGTGGAATAATTAAACCAACTTAGCTACCTGGGAGAGTCGAGTGGTTAGCACCATCTGCAGCCTTCATCATTGAAATGTGATGCCACATACTATTCATTCTATGCTCCTTTTTGCCTTCTGCTACAACCATATATACTGAGGAATGTCACTGTCCTGAAGCAATTGAAAGTCAGTGAATTCCTCCACCAACAGTTGGTCCTGTGCTTGAGGTGACTCATACGGCAATAAGGAATTGAACCTGCATACACAATCATCATTGCACGTTTAAATGTGTGTAGCTACTTGAACATATAACTCGCAGGAACCACAGTTGCTAATTATTTCAGTCCAATCTATCTCTCATTACTGGCTTTACTATTGAGAGAATTGCTGAAATGATTTATTCAATGGTCACAATTTGACTCTTTCTTTCACCATTAGTTTGTTGATTGAGTAATTTCTTACAGTTCACCTGTAGTTATATACTTACCTATCTACAAAGTACTCTACTTGAGAAAACATGGCATTTTCCCTGGACTTAAATTTTACAAATTGAGCATTGCTCAACAAGTCATCTTTTATCGGTAGGTTGTCTAAGGCATACTCCATTGGTCGTACGTAGAATCCTTGAACACTTTTTTTAAACTTGGTCATTTGTACTTTGCCATCTTCATGCAAATGTAATTTGCTACTAAATCCAATAAAGATGCCATTATCTGAAGCCAATGCAATATAATATATATATGTACATAAATAGTAAGAATGCATGCAGGCATACACACATAGTGCATAAAGAAGATCACCTGGTAGTTGATGTTCCTGTTTCTTGTATACGAGAGTGTAGAGGTCTCCTTTAGCTGCCTTGATGGAGGATATTGGTAGAAATTTCTTGATCAAGAAAGCATTCATCTGTTCACATATAATTGGTCTTCACTCGCCAAAACTTGTTGAAATCAACAAAGGTTTGTAGAGCTGACTGGTAAAAGTGTAGGTACACTTCTGCAATTGGTAATACCAGCACATCGTGCAGCCATTCAAACCATGAAGCATTCTCAGGTGCATTAAAAATGAACATCATAAATATTCGGAAATAGCTATTACAACAATCTACTCATGCCATGTGGAAGAAAGTAACTCTTGAGTGCAGCATACTGTCGACAAACAGCTCTCTCCAGACTCAGTCACCTAGTGTTGACATGCTTCACTATCTGTCGGTAGTCAATGTCAAAGAAGTTGCAATACTCTACCATACAAGGCTTTCCTCTTGGTACTTTTATCAAACCAATAAAAGAGATCAACCACCATGTCTTCCACATTAAATTCAGAAGCCTAATTTTTATAGATAACTTGATGTCATTATGTATTATATATAAGGATATATTTAACATGATATTTAAACAGTCATTGAGTGACTACATTATAGGACGGTATTTTACACAAACATCTTACATTTTCAAAAACTTATCCAGCCATTATTGCTGTATTGTGAATTATGTGGCAGGGACATCCCATCACTCACACTGCAGAATTTTGTTGTAATTTGCGTGTTCTGACGAGTTCCTGTAACCCATGTTGACGGACGTGTTGTCAAGACCAATCATAATGCCATTCATCTATGAGATATCATATTTAGCAAGCACATCATTCATCGCAGTCGATGAAGATGACACACATGTTCAGAAACTGTGTGCTTATATATTACCATGATTGGTATCAAAAATGCGTATGGTCAAAGGATTCATTTTTTTAACACCTGTATCACTTGAGCAGTAAATGGCTAATGCAAACGGTTCATTCTTCATTCTTTCCACAAGAATCTTCTGATAGATTGGAGCTATAGAACCATTAACTAAGCAAGCTGTTTTAGTTCACTTTGAAGAAAATTGCTTGGCAATTTCACTATCAGGGAATATATCCCGGAATAATGAGGTGAGCTCATCTGACAAAGCCAGTGGTATGTTGTGATTGGCTAGCATTGTGGCTACTTTCACTTCAGCATGCACTATTTGGAAATCAAATCAACAGAAATAGACTATTTATGCATATTGCTACATGAAATCAATGCTATGCTTACTTTCTCTGTCAATGTACTCTGCTCAGGTTGCAACAGCTGCAGTGTTGACTGTGACTTGGTATCTCTCCACATCACACCTTCCCTGATGGCTACACCCACCCTGCCACCTGCATATCAGGCCCAGAAAGCTGTACAAGTCTCCTTTGACTTCTTCAATAAAGTTTGGGTCTACTCTCTCTTGAACTTAGTTAGATAAACAGCAGCACTTAGTTTCTCCTTTTTGGAGGTTGGCTCAGCGCTATCACCAGGCTCTGAGTTACCCACACTTCTTGAAGAAGCCCAAGATTCAGCTGTAGCCTAGATAAATACGTGAGTGCAGAACTAGCGGACCGACTGGTAAAGGATCTAGCTACGCGCGACTAGTGCAGGTCGAAGACGAGTTTCCCTGAACTGCACATGTAGGCGGAGTGGCCTTGCGCAGAAAGAATAAAACAAAGGGGGGATTGAGAATGGTGTACCCTGGGTGTGTGAGCATGACAATGACTGCCGAAGTGTGAGAATCATGCCTGGGATGTGATACTTGGTATGTCAGCAGCTGATGGGCTATAGCCAGCCCTAGCATGTAGCTGATGGACTGTAGCCAGCCCTAGCTGTGGCTGTAGCTGGTGGACTGTAGCCAGCCCTAGCAGTGGCGGTAGCTGATGGACTGTAGCCAGACCTAGCAGTGGCTGTAGCTGGTGGACTGTAGCCAGCCCAAGCAGTGACTGTAGCTTACTGTCCCCAGCCCTAACAGTGACTGTAGCTGATGGGTAGCCAGCTCTAGCAACTGGACTGATATATATACTAGTTGTAACGCAGCTACATGTACACCACACAGCTAATGGAACTATGTAGTGCTGTAATTACTTGCTCTTGTTTTCACTCACTAACCTTGCCAGACTCTCTGCCACACACTGCATGGAGTACAGCAGAGAGAAAGAAATCTATATTATAACACACAGAGATACACAACAAAGTCAGTACTTTGCGTGCCTGTACAGTGACAGTGACCATGGATCATGGATATGATCTGGTGCACTCAATCGTTTTAAGTGGTAAAGTTTCATCTAACTGATTGTGGTCTACATAGAGTACATGGTTACATGCAAATGTTTCCTACCTTAATAATACATATATCTATAAAAAATACATGTATATAGTACTGTATGTATATATATATATAGAACTGTATGTAGTTGCATTTATGAAAAGATTTTTTCCCCCATTTACAACGACTATCAATAATTTTACCCACTCTACATTTCAGCTAGATGCCTAGGCTGCAGGCTTACCGATGGATAATACAATTGCTTTTGTACTCACATGTCGCATGTGGTCATGGGGACCACACCTACTACTAATGCTTGCAAGACTAAGGCTAGCGCACTTAAATATATATATATATATATATATGAGCTCACTTCCACCCCGTAGCGTCGAGACAAGTGGAAGAATGTGGACCACACAAAACAAAAGAAATATTAACTGTTGATGGTGTGTGTATATAATTCAAGAAGGTCATTCCTTCATGGGCCTGCCAAAGAAACCCAACTGAGGATGGCCACCCCTCCCCTCCCCTGAGTCAAATGCCTGTCGTATAACTAACAAACCACATAAAACATCGAATACCCATCAAGAATCAATACACTCATCATAATTAACTAATAGACCAAACTTCCCCTACCTATTCTTTATTTTTCTAGTATGTATATGTATACCACTTTTGATTTTTTTTTTAATGGTATGGTCAGTTCAACCATTGAAATACTATACTAGTCGTTAAAAATGCCTGTACCAAAAAAAAATTTTTTTTGCCAAGGACGGTTCTTCCTGCTTCATATTTGGAGTAATCAGACAAAATTATATAGATTCTGTTTCCTCTCAATGAGAGCTACAAGATGACATTCTCTGTTTTTAATTTTAAGCAAATATTATGTCAACAGGTACCAAAAAAAAATTAAAATGCTACCAAGATATTGCAATAGTTTTTAAAGTCCATGATCACACTGTTTAAAAAAACTCAATGTTATATTATGTTTCATACTTTGTAGTTTCCCCTGTGGTAAGTTGTGAAATCCCAAAGTAAACTAGTCTCCAAATATGACCGTCCTCGTGAAATCTTAAATGTTCACTATGTCCGGATCAGTTGGAGCTGGGTAGTTGGCACAGCACCAGAAGGTAGGTCTGTGTATAGGTAAACATCGTACAAGATTTCAATTAAAACTTCTGAAGCAGAGAGAAGTTTTTTTTTTTTTGGTTTTTAATTTTTTGGGGTAGTGTACCCCCTTAATCAAGTGTGTTGTTCAGAGATTGTATGCCCTTTTCTTTGCCTGCCTCTCCGAAGATAAGAAGAGTGCAGGTCCATCTGCACTGGACTAGACACAATTCTCTTTATTTCTCAACGCATTTAAAATTACAACAACAAAAAAAATTTTAGAATTAAAAAAACAACAACAACAAAAAAAATAATTTATTTGTAGATGACCAAAACATGTTTTGCTTAATTTACATTTATTTATTATTTTAATTCGTTATTATAATTTCTTTTGGCATGGGCAGTATCAAGAGCAGCATTGCACTTGAGCTAAAATTATTACGTATCATGCACCATTCACATTTCTCAGTGTGTGTGTGTGGGGGGGGGGGGGGGGGGGCTTCTCTTAATCTTGTTTTTATAGTTGTATTTTTTTCTCCCATTTTTTGGTCGCGCAGAATCCCCTTATAATCAGGCTTGTGACCAGCAACATCCTGAGCATGCCCGCTGCTGTGAATTTCAATTACAACTGTGTCTTCACCTTCCTCTCTTCTGTCGTGAAAAATGTTTCCAAGCTTGCTTCAGAGAATGTCTTGGATGAGTCGTTTGAGTGTCTTTCTCCTGAACTCAATGACATACCAACCATTCCTGCCGGAACTGGTGAGTGTGTGAAGTGGGAGTCTGATTGATGCCGAAGGGTTAGAGAGGACATGATTGGAGTGTGTGTTGCCATAGCACTATTGTCAACCTACTCAACCTGCCTCAACCCAGTGTGGTGTTGGTCCACTATGTGTCCCCATAGAGCTGCCTCAACCAAATGTGGTATTGGTCCAGTCCCATTGAGCTATTGTCAACCTGCCTCAACCCAGTGTGATGTTGGTCCAGTGTGTGTCCCCCTATTGTCAGCCTACTTCAACTTGCCTCTGCCCAGTGTGGTGTTGATCCAGTGTGTGCCCCCATAGAGCTATTGTCAACTTACTTCAATCTACCTCAACCCAGTGTGGTGTTGGTCCAGTGTGTGTCCCCATAAAGCTTGTCAACCTACTGTATTTCAACCTGCCACAACCCAGCTGCCTTTTCTTTGGTTTCAGTGATTATCGACACGAGCGCCTGCAGGCACAAACTCGGACATCATTAGGGGAAAGAAAAGGCAAACTATTATGTGCTCACTGAGGAATTTTTTGCTGCACATGCCTTGAAAACTGCTTTACTAGCAGAAAATTTGATACTTGTTTGACAGGATGAGCGAGCAAAAAACAGCAACAACAACCTGAGGGTGTGTGGGGGCTAAGGGCTGATGGTCCCCAATCCCTTGAGGGTGTGTCGGGGCTAAGGAACCAATCCCTTCATTAATGGTCTCTAGGCCTTTGGTTCTCTCTGCAGAAGCCCTCTTCACTAACCAGGAGCCACTCTTAATCCCTTCTTGAGTCTTGAGGAGGCTCTACATGTAATGTAGTACATGCATGTGGATAAGTTTTGCTAAGACACAGAGTGACGTAGTGCTGTGTAGCTTTTGTTTGCTGGCCTCAATGGAGCCTATCCTTCTATCAAACTGCAGCTTATCGTGTTGGCTTTCGAAAGGTTTAAATCTTTTGAGGAAAAAAATCCTGAAAAGGTTATACATACATAGATATACTACAATGACCTTCTCAGTATCCAACTTGAATTTTACTCTCTCGACATTCAAACTATTAGATACTCTAGGCTTCATTACGATCCTAATGAAGCCTAGAGCATCTAGTCGAAACGTCGAGAGAGTAAAATTCGAGTTAATTATATTGAGAAGGTCAATGTAATTTTGTTATGTCAACTGAGAGTTCGTTATAATTATAGATAGCTATAAATAGAGCTAAATGTTATAGGAACTCTTCTGCGACCACATTGAAATCGCTGATTTATTGGTAAATAGAAATGGCGTATTACTGACTTGTTCCTAATATTCCCTTGTGCGTTTAGTGTAAAAAAAATGCATTATTTTTCAACCCATTGGCTAGTGCTAGGGCTAGGGCCAGGGCTAGGACTAGGGCTAGAACAAAGGCTAGGGCTAAGGCTAGGGCTAGGGCAAGGGCAAGGGCTAGGGCTAGGAATGCATAAATACATAAGCAAATTATTTATCGATGTTGTCATGTTCTAATAATAGCCGAGTTGTACTGCTAATAATCGACACTGTTTGGAAAAGCTGGGTGTGACTTCATCTCAGTTGTTGACCTGTATGTTCATGGAAATATGCCAACTAATTTATGTTGGTGTCTCCTTTTAATCTATCTTGAAGCCGAGCTTTCAGCCAAAATACTTTAGTCATCATAAAATTAAAATTAAATTAAAAAAATTCGACATTTTTTAAAACTTCCACTGTGATGAATTATTTTAGTTTTATGATAGAACCAAAAAGCGATTTGTAAGTTAAATCTACGCAATATTTCGTTGATGTCTGCTGAAAATAATCTTACGAGGACTAATTTTGTTGGTCCAAATGTATCCCAATTTAGTGCCCGGCAAGTTAACGAGTTCTTAAATAGCTAAAATTGGATCACTCAAATGAGGATTGGCTAGAGGTTGCACTTGGGACTGGCATGGGTCATGGGTTCTTTCAAGATGGTGAGAGAATGGACCACTGCCGTGGGTTTCCTCGCTTGGAAATTACTTGATAGATTGTGACTGGTGATTTTCCAAATGCCTGCTCCAATAAGCCCCGATCTGACCCCACTCCTAATCTGCCTTACCTAACCACACACATTAATCTGCCTTAACCTAACCCCACCACTAATCTGCCTTTGGACGCCATGCACCTATATATAGCTGCACCATAATATGCTCACTAGCATCACACATCTATATATACAGTATATAGGCGTAATGTCTAACTGGTGGCTTGATGGATATATTATAAAAAGCCGCACTATATTGATAAATGGCAGCTGAATGCATTGATGAAGTTTGCCTCCAGCTGTGTAGTTATCTTGGTTTTGGTTACCTTAGCAAGACACACAAAGTTGCTATTATAATGGCACTTAGTACAAGTCAGGTACTGGATTATACTCGGAGGAATCTGAAATCCAAGAAGACCCAGAATTTCTATTTCCCCCCACCTGTGACACATCAGATGAGGAGGCAGTGGATGAACTTTACCTTGCATTACAAGCTTCACCCATGACAAGGTCATGCAGAGGCAAGTTCAAAACAAACCAGTACAAAACTGAATATACTTTATAATTTACAATTATTCTATAAATGTGATAAGTACTGAAGGTGCAGCTCAACATCAACTGAGCCAATCTCAACCATAATGAGGAAGAGGGAGAGGACAAGGACGAGGAAGGAGGAGAAAATAAGGACGAGCAAGGGGAAGAGGACAAGGTAAGAGGAAGAGGACAAGAAATAGGACAAGGAAGAGGAAGGGGACAAGGAAGGGGGAGGGATGTAGTGAAAATGCAAGAGCAATCTCATCCAGTTAGTTGCCTTAGGTTGCAGTAAATCCTGGCAACAACTGTGGTCCAGTTGAGTTTCCCTTCTCACTTCCAACTGGGCCCAGAGTTGCTTCGACTTCAAATCCTTCGCCCATCAACTTCTACATGCAAATAGTCACTCCCTAAATCCTTGGAATAATACTAGAAGAAACAAGCACGTATGTAATGAATATATTTTAGTAATACATTGGCAGTGGTATACAGGATTACACAATTATGAGTTTACTCTTTTCATTATGAATTTTTACATTAGGTAGGGTATGCTGAGGACTATATTCAGAATCCGAGGGATAAAAATATCCTTATTCAACACTCTCGATTCAATAAATGGCAACCCCTTACAATTGAGGAGCTATCAGCTTTCTTTGGCATGATTTTGAATGTGGACCTCATACGACTTAACAGAGTTAGAACTCCATTGGAGCAAATCACCAACATTAAACATACCATTTTTGGAAGGGTTTTTTCTAGAAATAGCTCATCTTTAGGTTACTCCACGTTGACTCCCACAAATGACCCACCTAGGAGACACAAAATCAAGAGATTATTGGATGCTCTCGTACACAAAGAACATCAACCCACCGAGAGAGCTATCTGTTGACGAAACAATGGGATTTGGGGGGTTGCTTTGTAGCATAGCAATACATGCCTAACAAACCAATCAAATATAGCATCAAAGCTATTACATTAGCTGACAGCAGCAATGGCTATATTTTTTTACATATTTATAATTAGTGTACACTGGGACAAAAACCTTACTCAGGGGCGGCGCAAGCAGTACAGCCACTACTGCAATGGCCGTACCAATATCATAGGGTATTACCTCTTCGGGGGCATGATGATGATGGTGAAAGCTATCTCATCCAGCTTTTGAAGTATCATGGAGAAGAAGATGCTGAGATTCTTGATTGGTTGAGTAACAAATATATATCACATGAAATTCATAATTCATTGATCAAGATGATGGCTGTTTCAGTTAATCACCAAACGGCACAAGTTACCATTTCTAACTGTAATGATTGACGAGACAACAGATGTGACCAACCAGGAACAAGTCACTATAGTATTTCGTCACATTGGTGATGATTTTGAAGTTGATAAAGAGTTCATTGGGCTCTATGCTGTTCCGTCTATTTATTTGGCTAACTTCTATTCCATCATTAAAGATACCTTGACCAGACTAAATTTGTCTTTTAGAAATATTCATGAACAGTGCTATGATGGCTGTAGCACTATGGTTGGCTCTAGAAGTGGTGTGGCGAAGTGGGTCCAGGATGAAGAACCTCGTGCAGTGTTTATTCACTGCTACTATCACTCCTTAAATTTGGCTGCTAATGACTATGTGAAGCAGTCAAAAGGTAATGAAATTATCCATGGAAATGACACATGAGATCACTAAGCTGATTAAACGCTCACCACATCGAGATGGCATATTCCGTGAGCTGAAAGCAGAGAGTGATTTAAGGACTGATAGCCCACCCTTCAAGCATTCGACTCCTATGTCCAACCCGAAGGACAGTCCGAGCGGATTCTCTATTTAGCATCCTCAACAATTACTCAGCTCTATTAAACACTTGGGGAAAAAGCATTGGAAGTAGCCAAGAATACAGAGAGCAAGGCCAGGATCCAATGAGTAAGTGCACGAATGAAGACGTTTGATTTTCTTTTTGGGACAATGTTGGGAGAAATGGTGCTGCGTCACACCGACAACCTCAGTAGATCTTTACAAGAGAAAGTTTGCTCTGCAGCTGAAGGACAACACACTATCAGCAGTTGTTGCTGCTGCTAATACCTTCAGCTAATACTGTCACTCTCAGCAGTTGTTGCTGCTGCAGTAATGCCTCATATTGGAGTCATGGTAGTTCGTACTCATCAGACATTATGAATTAATGAATTTTACGATTTGTTTTGGTCAAAAGTGACAAGCATTGCAGAGCCACATGATATTGAACCCCAGTTGCCACGTCAATGTAGGATTCCTAGAAGGTATGAATCTGGGACAGCTGAAGCTTATTTTCATCAGTCTCCTAAAGATATCTATAGACAGCACTATTTTGAAGCTATCGATCTATATAGCAGTGAGCTGTATACAGGATAGATTCCAGCAACCTGTATACAGAAATCTTGAACAGTTATTCTTGAAAGCATCTGAAAACTTGGATGAATTTGTCTTTGTCACTTCATTTTATGAAAATGATTTGCAGCCAGAAACTCTGCAAGCTCAGCTGCTAACCTTTGGATCAGAATTCAAGCATTCATTTTGCCCTGAAGAGAATTCACATCAAAGCATATTTGATATCAAGAAGTTTTTTTTGTTCATTTACAGTTGCTCAGCGAGGTCTTCTGTCTCAGGTCTGTGTTGTGCTTAAACTTGTCCTCATTATGCCAGCCTCAAATTCACCATCCGAGAGGTCCTTCAGTGCTCTCCGTCGTGTGAAGACCTACTTAAGAAACGTCATGGGTCAAGAGAAGCTAAACAACCTCATGGTTTTGCATGCTCATAAGGATATTACTGATAAGCTAGACTTAGCTAGCATTGCAAATGAATTTTTTGGTGACTGTGAACATAGACTTAAAATATTTGGTACTTTTCTATAATTTTTGTTTACATTAGCATAAATAATTATCACATGTGGTTCAAAAAAAATAATTGTTACCTGGATTACTAAGCTATAAGCTACCTCAGAATCCTGCTATCTCTTATAAATAGGATAACATAATTCACAATAACTGGACACTTGTAAGTAATACCAGCTCCTTTGAATAGGCTACTGACTGGTACATAGCTAGTCAGTCCATAATGATATAATGGTAATAGTTATGCATCAAACAGTATTTCCTGGCCAATCAGAATTGGCTAGTCAACATGAAGAATCACCGTGTTCATTAATTAAATGTTGATCATGGTGACTTTGTTTAGACTAAATAATTGTGGTTCTCAGATAGTTCACCATATCTCACCTGTCCTCTTGGGGGTCAGGGTCTAGTCAGGGCTTATACTAGGAGGGAGATCCCTGACACAACAATAAAACAATGTAATAAATACGATAGCACTTCATATTTCCATTTCCTGTTCCTATAACACATGTTTCCTTGTCTTACCGTCTAGTGGGCGTAGTTTCAGTGTGCCTGGTTTCAATGGCCTTACCAATGCAGCCTAGCTTCCTCCTCCCCTGGTACTAGGTTGTGCAACTGATCAGCTTTCTCAGCCAGCAAAGATTGTTCTTCATCTGTTGAAGGACTATCAGGATCAATGTCGGACTGTGTTTACTGATCGTTATTATATGAGCATTCCTTTAGCCCAGACATTAGAGTGTCTGTCCACTGCCTTCACAGTCACATCTATGAAAAACAGGAAAATGCAGCCATCTCAGTTTAGACAAGCTTCATTCCGCTTATGTGATGGTGAGGTTATTTCTTGTAGGTGTGGTAACCCATTGGCTCTGGCTTGTAGAGCACCTCAGAACAAGCCTCTGTTTATGTTTTCTACACAGTGCACATCAGCCGAGACAATGGTTACATCAAGAGCAACTGGAAGGATAGCCCTAATAATCCACATATACAACCAGTTGATGACGGCGTAGACCTTGCTGACCAGTACACGTGTGCTCTTCATTTATCTTTTACTGCTTATAAAAGTATCACACCATGGACGACCATACTGCCATCATGACATTATACTTCATGTTGCTATAATATTAATCCCTAGCAATCAATATTACCTTTAAATCCTGTGTTGAGGGTTTTCTTACTTGGAAGTATGGTATGGTGACTTGAGAGCCAGGGACCAGCCTTCCCATTCAATGTCCAATGTCATGCTGTAATCAGAAATCTATCCACAGCCTATCCCATAGCTGGCAATCTAGCAAACCAATCAAGCAAGCTAATCAGTGACCCACCCAGAGCCACTAGCTAGCTTATATCACTACAGTTGAAGCACTCATGGAGGGCTAGCTTTAGTATTTCAATTGAAGCACTCACCGAGTATACTAGCTAATAGCTAGCTAGGTATAGCACTTCAGTTGAAGCGCTCATTGTGAGCGCACACTAGGTAGCAACGGCCATAGCAATTTAAAAAAATCACAGTTGAAGCCTTCTATGCTCACTAAGATCTTCCTAAGGCTTGAATCAAAAGTAAGTATAAGTCATCAAAAATTTACCTGGGAAAAACTGTTGTTCTTTTGCCATTTCTGTATCCCTGATGCCTTCAGGATTCTTTAGAAGGCTAAAAAGTAGACGCCTCCAGGATAACTCGAAGCTAAAACAGCGTCCTAGAGCCAACACAAACCGATCACATTTCTTTCAAAATTCAAAATAAATGTGGTGGGGAGGGGCTAACCTAGGTTAAATGGGTGTACCCATGTGGCGTGGCTAATTGACTTTAGCATGCAAAGTGTTAATCTAACCACACCTTAATCTGCTTTAATCTAAATCCATCCCCTAATATAAAAGAAACACTGGCAAGGGAATGAAATGGTCTTGTCGGCACAGTTACCAACTCCCTTACTTTTGGCACGAGGCCCATTCTATCGGACTCTATCTCACACCACCCCAAACAAATGTCCCACCAAATAGGAAGGCATAACAAAGCCACACCCTCCTGATGAAACAAATCTTCCATTAGCTCACAAGACAATGTCAAAATAGATTTATCTTGGCTCTGGTTGAGAAGTTCTTCACTGGAATGTGCATAAGTCTTGCTGGGTCACTATTTGATATCGCATGCAGTAGAAAGCCATCCCAGTGCTTGCTTGTGATCAAATGATTAGCAAACTCTTTCTAGGAAAAGAGCATGTGGATAGCAAAGTATACATGTACATACATACACACATACACACACACATATAAATACATCATACATACATACATGCACATACACACACATACATACACACATAATTATACATCATACATGCATACATACATACTCACATACATACATACATACATATTCTGTAACATGTTAGAGAGAGTATTAAAAATTGTATTTTGAAATATGAAATACCTTAGGAAAGTATTTAAATACAAATGCAGTTGATTTTGGCAAACACAGATATTTTCTAATGCAAATAGTGTAGTTGACCACATGGCCTGGCTGGTTGAGGGTAGGATATCCTCCGGACTGTAAGGAAGTTAAAGGGAGGACGGGGGGGGGGGGGGGGGGGGGGGGGGTGCCTCTACTTGCACAACCCAGTTCCCCCCCCCCCCCCCCCCCCCCGAGTTTGTATTTCTGTTCTGTAAAGTGTGGCAAGCCTAACATTGTGCTGAGGATATGCTGGTTGTTGAAAGAAGCTGCCAGTGCCTCTGCTTTAGCTATCGTGCTCTTGATCTACCTCCCCAAGACTTCAAAGTCATCATCTTCACCCTCCTTCAAGTCTGCAAATCATCACTACCACTGTCCCCTTCGTCGGCTTCCTGTGCAAGTTCGACGTTTTTCCCTGATGAAGACCAAAGCATTTCAAAGTTGGAATGTTGCCACTAGAAATGAAGGAAAACGTACACCCCGTGTTGTGGGGCTCTTGCTCCACCTGATTAAAACTGCCGAAAGAAGCGTAATATTTATTTTTTGTGTGTAGGAAATTCTTGGATGCATTAGAGATGCATGATAAGGTGATAGCGTGGAGAGCATATCGGAATTTGCGAGTCTCACACGTATAATGAAGAAGATTTGACATGTCTGCTAAGGGAACAGGTAGGCTGGTTTACTGGTGCCTTGGACATCATCTATGGATGTCTGGAGTTTGAAATTGTTGTCCTCCTACTACTGGCTGGCTACATTGTTGTTGCCCTCCTACTACTGGCTGGCTACATTGTTGTTGTCCTCCTACTACTGGCTGGCTACATTGTTGTTGTCTTCCTACTACTGGCTGGCTACATTGTTGTTGTCCTCCTACTACTGGCTGGCTACATTGTTGTTGCCCTCCTACTACTGGCTGACTACATTGTTGTTGTCCTCCTACTACTGACTGGCTACATTGTTGTTGTCCTCCTACTACTGACTGGCTACATTGTTGTTGTCCTCCTACTACTGGCTGGCTACATTGTTGTTGTCCTCCTGCTACTGGCTGGCTACATTGTTGTTGCCCTCCTACTACTGGCTGACTACATTGTTGTTGTCCTCCTACTACTGACTGGCTACATTGTTGTTGTCCTCCTACTACTGACTGGCTACATTGTTGTTGCCCTCCTACTACTGGCTGACTACATTGTTGTTGTCCTCCTACTACTGACTGGCTACATTGTTGTTGCCCTCCTACTACTGGCTGGCTACATTGTTGTTGCACTCCTACTACTGGCTGGCTACATAGTTGTAGTCCTCCTACTACTGGCTGGATACATTCTTGTTGCCCTTCTACTACTGGCTAGCCACATTGTTGTTGTCCTCCTACTAGTGGCTGGCTACATTGTTGTCACCCTCCTACTACTGGATGGCTACATTGTTGTTGTCCTCCTACTACTGGCTGGCCACATTGTTGTAGTCCTCTTAGTACTGGCTGGCTATATTGTTGTTGTCCTCCTACTACTGGCTGGCTACATTTTTGTTGTCCTCATTCTACTGGCTGGCTACATTGTTGTTGTCCTCATTCTACTGGCTGGCTACATTGTTGTTGTCCTCATTCTACTGGCTGGCTACATTGTTGTAGCCCTCCTACTACTGGCTAGCTACATTGTTGTTCTTCTCCTACAACTGGCTGGCTAAATTGTTGTTGTCCTCCTACTACTAGCTGACTACATTGTTGTTGTCCTCATTCTACTGGCTGGCTACATTGTTGTTGTCCTCCTACTACTGGCTGGCTACATTGTTGTTGTCCTCCTACTACAGGCTGGCTACATTGTTGTTGTCCTCCTACTACTGGCTGGCTACATTGTTGTTGTCCTCCTACTACTACTGGCTGGCTACATTGTTGTTGCCCTCCTACTACTTATATTTTTATAAATATTTACTATACCTGAATAGCTTTCTTTAGTTGATGTAATATTTCACAGTTGCTAGCCAATCAGAATGCAATTAGAATTTTTCCCCATCAGTAGCAGGGGGAAATAGATGAAGCTGCACTCTAATAATCGTGCACCAGTCAGGTTGGTATAGTAATCGGTGTTATTTTTGGAAGACCAAGTATGGAGTTTTAATTCTGAAGTGAAGTTTTGGGAGCAATTATAAAGTTGGAGCACTACCTGAGTTGTTTTAACATCGCCCACTCTTATTGTACTGTATTAGCACAAGATAGCATGGTTGGAGTGAGACTTGGTCTAAATACTACTCGTAAGTATTGGAGATTGCAATTGCACTCAGCTTCTTCACCTCGTGAAATTTTCTGCTATCACCTGCTACACGACTCTTACTTCCAACTACAAGCCATGACATCTCATTATAGAGGGCTTGGCAAAGGGTCAACTCTGTGAATGGTTCAGAATAGTTTTGCATGTCTCAGTTTTAGTGTCTCCTAATGCTTTGCCACTGCCCTCAGGCTTTCTCTGCCCTCAGGCTTTCTCTGCCCTCAGGCTTTCTCTGCCCTCAGGATTTTTCTTGCCTCGGGATTTCATTGCTTTGTTTGCGTGAATTCTTTAGCTAATTCTGTAAAATGTGTCATTTTAGCTGTATCTCCTGCCACAAACTCTGGAGGTGAAACAATGCTAATCCCATAAACTGTTTCTAGAAGGACAACATATGGTCCTTGCCCTGTTTTGTCAGCTACATGTTCCATGTATTATATTAGAGTATTGACAGGGAAGTGTCTGCTAGAGTAAGAAACTAAGCAGAATATTCTGCTTCAGGCTCCATTATTTGGTCCCATATTGACAATGCAGAGCTCATTATTCGCTACTATTGTCATGTATTCCCCTCATGTGTGTTTGTGTTGTTGCAGACACTGTGATGTCTTCCATCTCTCTGCAAACCACCACAGTCAACTCTCCTCTTGCTACCACGACAACACCGATCAGCTTCACTAATTGCTCTGTCCATACCAGGTGTGATTTTTCTTCTTGTCTATTCATGAATGATGGTGGTTCAGTGCTCATTAATATATTCATGAGAAGTGGTTCGGGGCTCCGTTCTTGCAGTGCTCATTAATATATTCACGAGAATTGGTTCCGAGCTCCATTCTTGCTGTGATCATTAATATATTCATGAGAAGTGGCTCCATTGTTGCAGCGCTCATTAATATATTCATGAGAAGTGTTTCGGAGCTCGATTCTTGCAGTACTCATTAATATATTCACGAGAAGTGATTCTGAGCTCCGTTCTTGCAGTGCTCATTAATGTATTCACGAGAAGTGGTTCGGAGCTCCATTCTTGCAGTGCTCATTAATATATTCATGAGCTGTGTCAATAACTGAATTGAATTTGGTGGATTTAAAATGCTTAACCAAATTCTCTCTCACACTTTGTATCTACCCTGTTCGGTCCCACTTAAACCACACCCATTTGTCCCTCGCAAGGAGTGGAAGAGGAAGAAGACTGTCACAATGTGTGCACATGCATCTCCACACTTGGTGCAATGAACTCTCCTGCCATCTGACTATCCGTGGCTTAGTCCCACACCAGACTCTTGGTAACCGGTCCTGACACAGTGCTAACCAGACTCTTGGAACCTGTCCTGGTACAGTGCCACACAAGCATCTTGGTAACGGATCCTAACACAGTGCTGCTAACCAGAGTATTTGATAATCTGTCCTGATTCAGTGCTAACCAGAGTCTTGGTATCGGGTCCTAACACTGTGCTAACCAGAGTCTTGGTAACCTGTCCTGACACAGTACTAACCAGACTCTTGGTAATCTGTCCTGACACAGTGCCACACAAGAGTCTTGGTAACAGGTCCTAACACAGTGCTAACACCTAACCAGAGTCGTGATAACCTGTCCTGATACAGTGCCACACAAGAGTATTGATAACCTCTCCTAACACAGTGCTAACTAGAGTCGTGATAACCTGTCCTGACCCAGGCCACACCAGAGACTTGGTAACCTGTCCTGACATGTAGCAGTAACTTGGCAATTGACCTGTTTCTGAAGTGGTTAGCCGTGGGCTAAAGGGAAACGCACACTGGCACACATTGCAAGCTAACAATAGCTGTGCGTGTTGTGTTAGGTGAGTACAAAAAAAATGTTGCAGTAAACAGCAGACATGATAACTGGATTCGAAACCAGTGAGAGATAAGTGGGTGCGGTTGTTGGCACAGAAGACATTGACATGTTCCAGATAGAGGTGGAGGCTTCAGCAGCTGAACAATGCTGATGTCAGCATCTAGTCCAGTGAAGTCACCCGAGTACAAAATATATTACGTCTTATACATGGTTACCATAGCAACTGCCAATGTTGCAAGTACATGTAGCTTGTGCCAAATTGAGCTGGTCCACTTTATTGCCAAGGCAACCAAACACATTTCGAAGTGTTGGAATTGTCGTGGGTCTAGCTATCCTAGCTAGGCATAGCTAAGCTAAACAACTGTGTTCCTTATTAAACTCTCTTATCAGAGCACATACAAATTCAAATCGAACTAACTCAACTCAACTTGGACTGGCCACGCCTTCCTTTTATAGGCCAGTGGCAATCAGTCAATACACAACTAATTAACAGCCAATCAACACCAATGTACTAGGCTAACATTACAAAACACACATATTGTTCAAGTTCTAGCCTTGTAACAGTCAGGACCGAGCTCATCAGGAGTGGGACTTTGATTTCCATTCCTGACAGGAATGCTTCAATGCATGGGAATGTACTTTAACCCAGCCACACCCAGTATGTTCTTATTCTATTACCGTGCACTACTCAAAGCACTGCTACATATGGAGCATTGATGATTAGAAGCATGGAGCATCGATGATTAGAAGCCACTGTATATAATAACAAGCTGTCTGAAAAACTGGCAGTATTATAGCTTAGAGAATTAATTATTTTCAAAGTGGAACTCTCGACTTTTAATTATCTATAATGCAATCTGTTCGGGTTCCATCTGCTTTGGAAGGATTTAACTGCTTTGGATGGATTTAAACTCTGATTCGGGTTCCATTCTACTTGGGATGGATTTACAATCTGATGCGGGTTCCATTCTGCTTGGGCTGGAATCGGATTCTGGTTCCATTCTGCTTGGGATGGATTTATGAGCTGGTTCAGCTTTTATTCTGTGACCTTTGAACTGACGCCAATAAATGAGGTGTCATTCCGTGCAATGGAATGTGTTTCTCAAATGCGTTGCATTATTTTCATATTTTAAATTGCTCCGATGAAGACTGAAGTATTTCGGTTGAAACGGCTTCAAAACCAAAAAGCTGATTTCAAGATAAATCGTGAAGCTTATTATAATGTCAGCTGAGAGTAGTTGTACACGTTTGCTATTACAGTTGTATTGTTAAAAAATGTAAATCCAGACAATGATAATGAATTTTTTTTTTTTATAAACATATATACAGTATATATAATGACTTCCTCCTTTTAACTTGATCTTATATGTTTTGGCTAATGTTCTAAGGAGTTGGATTAATTTTTCCCCCACTCTTGATGAAGGTTAGAGCATCTATGTAGCCGAAACATGGAAGAGCAAGTTTAAGTTGACTATTGAGGAAATCATATATTCTACATACATGTACTTGTGAACTGTGAGTTCATTACTATCATCATTTAAAAATACAATATATATATTTTTTATACGTCTGCCAGGAGTGCCAGAAGCCAGGTTTGTCCTCCGCACCCACTGACAGCCTTCAATAATAATTAAAAAATATATATTTTAATGTAATTATGTTAATAAAGTCTAGAGGAAGGGGAAATTAGAATCTATAAACAATCCCATTTCTCTAGTTCTAGTACTGTCTTGTTGAACAAGCAAGCAGTGATACAGACCCAGAATGCAGAGAATGATAGTGGACACTGCTGTGCATATCAGAGGAGCCCCAGCCTCTGAGTAGTGCTGTACTGGATGATGCTGTGCATACCAGAGAGCCCCAGTCTCTGTGTGGTGCTGTACTGGATGATGCTGTGCGTACCAGAGAGCCCCAGTCTCTCTGTGGTGCAGGTAGTGGACGCTGCTGTGCATATCGGAGGAGCGCCAGTCTCTGAGTGGTGCTGTACTGGATGATGCTGTGCATACCAGAGAGCGCCATTCTCTGTGCGGTGCTGTACTGGATGTTGTTGTGCATACTATAGGAGCCCCACTCTCTGTATTGTGCTGTAGTTCACACTGCTGTGTGAACCAGAGAGCCCCAGTCTCTGTGCAGTGCTGTACTGGATGCTGTTATGCATACGAGTGGAGCCCCAGTCTCTGTGTGGTGTTGTAGTGTACATTTTTGCAGTTTTTATGACACTTTTAAGCTAGCTCCTGTGGTGATGACACCTTACCTATTTTTACACTTGAGCAATGCGTGCCTTGGCGACAATACTTTACCGCCCCCCTAATTGGTTGATGACCCCTTACCAATTTTATCCATGCTTGTTGTACGTCCTAATGGTCACATACACTGTACATCTACAGCTGTGCCAGCTGCCTTGCAAGTGACGTCATGAAGTGCAAGTGGTGTCCTCTCAACTTTGCCTGCATCTCAGACCTCGGAGTTTCGTCTTCATGTCCTAATAAGGTGGCCACGCAGCTGGACGAGGTAAGTGTGAATTATTGCAATATATAAAATCGTATGTATACAGATCAGTGGGCGGGTGTGCATGTTTTCTCATAGACATGAATTAATGCACACCTTTTTATCATGATATTGTAGCGAGTGCTATATTATAATTATATAAGCGAGTAAAGGTATTTATTTCAACACAGACAAATCAATAGTGCCAACTCTCTAGGTCCAAAGTACAATAGGTAAAGATCGTTACTCCTCACTGATTACTAAGTTAAAGGTTTGGTCTCAGCGTGTAGAAATGGTCGCCACATGAACCCCCCTCCCCCCCCCCCCCCCCCCCCCCCCCCCCCCAAAAAAAATCTTGAGTGCAGAAGATCAGCAGTAATGGGCAGGAGGTTGGACCGCTCATCTGGGACGACTGTTGGCGGGTGGTGGCTGTTGCTGAGCCAGAGATTGTGGTGGAAACGAGGGCTGTGGCTTGGCTAGGACCAATGCTGCTTTGTGGCAAGGGGAATGTCCAAGGCGACGTGGGGAAGGAACCCGGACTGGTTGATCCAAATCCAGATGTGCTGGTTTGAGTCGATCGATGGTGATCAACTCTGGCTGACCACCCCTGTCAACTGTGAAATATTTGGGACCTGCACTCAGTACCTTGAAAGGGCCCTCGTAAGGCCTCTGCAAGGGCGAGTGGTGGGCATCTCGACGGATGAAGACGAAAGGGCTGTCAATCAATTCCGAGGGAACTGAGGAATGGGGAAGGCCATGCCGAGAAGTGGGGATTGGCGCGAAGTTCTGGACCCTGGCCCGGAGTGCAGTCAGGAGTTGATTTGGTCCTTGGGCTGCTGCGGAAGAGGAAAAGAAGTCGCACGGCACTGTGAGGGTAGTTCCATAGACCAACTCAGTGGAAGAGCTGGCCAAGTCTTCTTTGGGGGCTGTCCGGATGCCCAACAGAACCCATGGCAGTTCATCGATCCAGTTGGGGCCTGTGAGGTGTGCCCTGAGAGCGGATTTCAGGTGCCAGTGGAAGTGTTCCACTGATCCATTGGCTTGCGGATGGTATGTTGTGGTCCGGTTGATTTGTATCCCTAGGAGTCTGGCAATGGCTGACCAGAGTTCATATGTAAACTGGGATCCACGGTCAGATGTTAACTCAAGGGGAATGCCAAACTGGGCGATCCAATGGCTGATGAGAGCACGTACACACATAGAAGTGGTCATGTCTGCCAAGGGGGTGGCTACTGGCCATCGGGTGAAGCGATATACAATGGTGAACATGTAAGTATGCCCTCGGGATGGTGGTAGTGGCCCAACCAGCCCTACATCTATGTGTTCGAAACGGCGATGGAGCACCTTGAAGGTTGAGAGGGAGCCTTGGTGTGACGCTGGACCTTTGCCATCTGGCATGGAATGCATGTGCAGGACCACAACCCCACTTGATTGCTTATGCCATGCCAGACAAACTTGCTTGTGATAAGTGTGCATGTGGCTCGGATCGACGGATGTGACAGGTTATGTATGGTTTTGACGACCCGTCGGCACCAGCTTGCTGGGATGATCGGTCGGGGCTATCCTGTGGACGTGTCACACAGGAGTTTGGTATCGGAGGGGCCGAAAGGTACGTCTTCAAGAGTCATACTGGTAATGGCCGTGCGGTAGGCTGCCATCTCGGGGACGGCCTTTTGAGCTGCTGCCATATGGAAGTAATCAATCCCGAGCTGTGCCATGATGGAGCTAATGACTGTACGGGAGAGCGTGTCTGCCACCTGGATGTCCTTGCCGGCAATGTGGCGGACATCCGCAGTAAATTCTGAGATGCGGGCAAGGTGCCTTTGCTGTCTCGGGGGACCATGGTTCCGAAACTTTGGCAAAGCAGAAAGTAAGTGGTTTGTGGCCTGTGTAGGCCACTAATGGTCGGCCCTCGAGGAAGTAGCGGAAGTGGCGAATTGTGAGGTGTAGGCCCAAGAGCTCGCAGTCAAAGGCGCTGTACTTGCGTTCTGGTGGGCGCAACTGGCGGCTGAAAAAGGCCAGAGGCTTCCATGATGCTGCTACCAGCTGTTCAAGGACTCCACCCACCGTGAGGTCAGAGGCGTCCACAGTGATGGATGTTGGTGCATCTGCCTGTAGGTGTACTAGCATGGTAGCGGCTGCCAGTGCTTCTTTCGTTTTCTCAAATTCAAAGCCATGTCTGGGGTCCAGGTGACGTCTTTGGCTTTCTCCGCAATGGCACCATACAAAGGTTGCATGATGGCTACTGCAGCTGGTACAAAACGATGATAGAAGGTGACCATGCCTAAAATTCCTGCAAGCCTTTGTCTGTGGTTGGCTTGGGAAAGTTGCGTATGACTTGGACTTTGTCCGGGAGAGGAGAAATGCCTTGTTTGTCAACCCTGTGGCCCAGGAAGTCGATCTGAGTGAGGCCGAATTGGCATTTTTCCAAGTTGATGACGAGGTCATGCTATTGGAGTCATTGAAAAAGCTGGCGTTGGTGACTTCTGTGTTCTGCAGCCGACTGGCTGAAAACGAGAATATCATCAAGGTAAACGAAGATGCTATCCAGGTCTCTGCAGACGGTGTCCATGGGTCGTTGGAAGGCTTGAGCTGAATTCTTAAGTCCGAATGGCAAGCGTAGGAATTCGAAAAGTCCAAAAGGTGTAATGATGGCAGTCTTGGCAATTTCACCGGCATGGACGGGGATCTGGTGGTAGCCCCTGAACAGATCGATTTTGGAGAAAAGTCTTGCTCCTGCCAGGTTGACCGCAAAGTCCTGGATGTGGGGGACGGGGTATCGGTCCGGAACTGTTGCTTCATTCAGTCTGCGGTAGTCGCTGCAGGGTCTCCATCCTCCGGATGGCTTAGGAGTCATGTGCAGCGGAGATGCCCACTGGCTGTCGGATCTGCTGATGATGCCCATGGCCTCCATGTTGCAAAACTCTTCCTTCGCTATTGCAAGCTTGTCCTGTGGTAAGCGACGGGCATGGCTATGAATAGGGGGGCCTTCAATCTGTTCTACCCCATGACGTGTGCGAGGTTCAGTGAACTTTGGCTCTAGAATTTCGGAAAACTCGGTGAGAAGGTAGGCATATGGTCCAGCAACTAAGACATTGCAGATGTATGGGGCTTGGCCGTTGATGGGGGAGTGAGGAATAGGTGGTTAAGTCAAACAACCTCTCACCTTTCAGATCCGCTGCAAGGTTGTTTGCACAGAGGAAGTCAGCCCCGAGTAGTGGCTGGGTTACTTCCGCGATGATTAACTCCCACTGGAATTGTCTACCATTGATGGAGAGTGGTATTATGTGGGTGCCAAAGGATTTGATGGTCATGCTATTAGCTGCTCATAGCGGATTGGTGCCATAGTGGCTTGAACGAGTGTGCAGGCCATAGGCTGGGAACACGCTGACTCATGCCCCGGTATCTACCAGGAAACGGCGTCCGGACTTACGGTCCCTGAGAAAAAGCAGCGGTGTGTCTGCTTGGCCGGCTGCCACAGCTGCTATTGGCGACCGGCCTGGTCGTTTCCCGGATATGTGCAGGGAGATTTTCACTTTCTGGCCTCATTTCCGAATTTGGTGTAGTAGAAACACCAGCCCTTTGTTGGTGTGACTGTGGCAGAGGAATTTTGTCTGGCCTTAGGCGTCGAGGAAATTTTGTTGATGCCGGAAAGGCTCTGCCCCTTCGCTTGCCACAGTGCATCTGCCCTCACGGCAAGTGCCCGTGGGTCCTTGAAATCGTCATTGGCGAGCTGGAGGCAATTGTCCTCTGGCATCTGCTCCAGGTAGAATTGTTCGAATAGGAGGCAGGGTGTGTGGCCATTCAGCAGGGAAAGGATTTCATCCATGAGCATGGATGGTTTCTTGTCTCCCAGGCCTTGCATATGGAGGAGTTTGGCTGCCCTGTCTCTGCGACTGAGGCCAAATGTGTCTAGCAGACATTTAGTCCCTCATATTTGTTGGCAGCTGGTGGGTCTGCCAGGGTATCAAGCAAGCGGCTGGCTGTAGTCTGGTCCACCGAGATAACTACGTAGTAATACTTCGTGGCATCATCCGTAACGTGGCGGATGTGAAACTGAGCCTCTGCTTGCGTAAACGAAACAACTGGCTGTGCTGCCCAGAAGTTTGGCAATTTGAGTGAAACTGCACTGATGCTGTCTTCCGCAACGGACATCTTGAACTTGTCGAGTGAGAATACGTCTCGCTCACGTCGGTGTCACCACTGTAGCGAGTGCTATATTATATAAGCGAGTAAAGGTATATATTTCAACACAGACAAATCAATAGTGCCAACTCTCTAGGTCCAAAGTACAATAGGTAAAGACCTTTACTCCTCGTTGATTACTAAGTTAAAGGGATGGTCTCAGCGTGTGGAAATGGTCGCCACAATATATTCATATACCCATAGCACTGATGAAATAAATTTTGCCCCAAAAAATGGTGTCTCATTAGTAGACATGGGATTTTTATGTGATCACATAAAACATGTTTTGACATAAAAGTGCCATTTTTGCGATTTTTTAATTTGATCACATAAAACATATGTTTTCTAATAAAAGTGGCTTTTATCGCGGAATTAAGACAACTGTAAAGAACTAGACAAAAAAGGAGCTGTGTTTCACTCACATTTATTTAACACCACCCAGACACTTGTGGCTCTGGGACAGGACTGTGACAGCTGACAGGCCTACAAATAAGTGCTTTATCTTTTATATCATCATTGCTGGCCAAAAGGGGTTGCTGTTACAGAACATGTTCCACTCTGTGCTGGAGAGAAACCCTGATGTTCTGGTGCTACGCTCAATTGTGGGGTGCTAGGAAGAATCCCTCCCCGGAGTATTTGGTCCTGGAGATGCAACTTCAAGTTCTGCCCTACCGACAATGTCGACGTGCAGAGAACCTTTTCGGTCTAAAAACTGTGTTGACTTACAGGCGCCACCATTTGACTGAAGAGATAATGGTCAAAATTATGGTGACACACTGTTTCTATTCTCGTGCTGCTGACTGCTAGTTATCCCGTAATAAAAGTTTTAAAAAGTTTTAAAACCATTTGTTTTTCCTGATATATAGCTCCTACTTATCTGAATTTCAGAATCACATATTTTGCCATATTTTGGTATTTTCAGCACATATTTTACCCCCAAAAATGACATAAAAACATCATATTTTGCTGAACAAAATGACATAAAAATCCCATGTCTACTCATTAGGTGTGCTGCACAACATCAGCACCTTGGACCACTTTTCCCAAAGAGTTTGTTTGAGTACACGTCTGTACCTTTGAAAGAATAACGGATTTTAATTTTTAATTTTTAAGTGATCATGTGATTAGCTGGTGCCCTTCCCCCAAAGGAGTAGACATTTTTGACGGTATATATATTTTATTCTGCTTTATCCAAAAGTAATTTTATGTTAGTTCATGAAGGGAGCCATTGTAAGTTAGTGTTTCACTGGATGTGTGTGTGCATACAAAATATGTTATCTCCTCATCACTTTGCTTCCCTCTCCTCCCTGACTTCTACTTCCTCCTCTTCTTCCTCTATGCATGTGCAGTGCTAATTTTTACACTGTATGCAAATGTAATGGTGTACGTGCCCATTAGCGGTTGACTATAGGTGGATTGTGTCCCAAAGTCCAAGGCGCTGGTGAAGTTATGATGATAATGGCGTTGCTATTGTGCTCTGGGTGCGTAGAGCTCATTGGTTGCTTGGTGCTGCTTTTTAGTGACTAAGTGCTAGCTAATTGGGTAGGGGACACTCCCTTGGCACTCTCTTTCCTCTGCTACTTGCAGCACTTAGTTATCAAACTAAGTGTGTATTGTGTCCTGTGCTTTTATATATTAACAACCCTTTTCAGGGGAGGCTCCATAGGGGGGGCAGGGGGGGCAAACCCTCCCCCCCCCCCACGCAGAATATTGGGGGGGCATTGCCCCCCCAATGATATTGTGGCCTGTCAATGCATGCTATAATTATACTGTATTAGCTGCCTGTAAACCCCAGACCACATGTTAACCTGCCAAAACCACCTGCTAAAACCACATTATGATTGCAGCTGCTCAAATTATTAAACCCACATGTGCAAATAAGTAGCTGGAGATGAAGAGAAAGTAACTCAAAGAAGTCTACAGAAATGTGGCCAAAGAAGAAGAATACTTCACAAAAAGAAGGGATGCCTGGGAATGAGCTTTTACAAGAACATGACTTTGAAGTTCTTTCAGAACCAGAGTCTGTCAATAAGGAACAGGTATGTAATGAGCTCGAATGTCTGGAAGAGATAGGGGAAGAAAGTATTTCTGTTGGTGACAATGAATCTGTTACTGTCAATGAAGAATGCATGAATCAATGCTGTACTGAGGAAAAAACTGCTTACCAACCAAAAGGAAAGGAGGCATTATCTCTATTTGCTAAGAATGATCGCAAATTTCTCACTACATGGTATGACAAACATGAATGGCTCACTCTATGTACTAAAGAAGAAAGTATTTTGTGTCTACTGCAAATATGCACACAAACATGACCTACTTACATTTTCGACAAAAGGTGAGGAAGCATTTACAATTAAAGGATATGATAATTATAAAAAGGCTACTCTAAAATTTCGTACCCATGAGAATTCAGATATGCATCTTGAAATGAAGTTGAAATGGAATGCTCTTGCCAATCCATCAATTGCTACTCAGCTCAACACTCAAATTGCTAGAGCTCAACTGTCTCGGCGTATTGGGCTCTTGAAACAACTTGAGGCTATGAAATATCTTCTCAGGCAAGGCATAGCATTGTGTGGAGATTCTGAAGAAGAGGGAAATCTACCTCAATTATTAAGCATGTGGTCAAGTGATAATAATGACATCAAAAACTGGGTCAAGAAAGGGAAGTATTTATCACATGACATTGTTAATGAAATGATAAATCTGATGGGGCAAAAAGTATTACGACAAATTTTAGCAAGAATCATGAGTAGTGTTCCTAGTTGGTATGCTGTGATTGCTGATGAGGCTACTGACGTTACTTTTAAAAGAACAGTTTAACTTGTCTATAAGGTATGTCGATGATTATTATATGGTGCATGAAGATTCAGTTGGTTTATTCAATCTTCCCAACACTAAAGCTGAAACTTTATTTGTTGTATTGAAAGATATGCTTATGCGATGTGCTTTGCCTTTGTCATTATGTCGTGGTCAAGCATACGACGGAGCTGCTGCAATGCAGGGGAAAAGAAAAGGCTTAGCTACCTTGTTCAGAAAAGAAGTCCCAGCTGCATTGCCTGTCCATTGTCTGGCTCACTCCCTGAATCTCTGCCTGCAAGATGCAGGGAGGCAGATACAGCTATTGAGAGATACTATTGATCTTATTAGAGAAATAGTGAAGTTAATAAATTACTCTCCTAAAAGAAAGCATCTCTTTTCTAAGAAATTGTTACTGCAGAAGGTGGCATTAAGGTGCTGTGTCCAACTCGATGGACAGTGAGAACTGGTGCCATTGGTGCTGTGATCAATCAGTATGTGTTATTATGGAAACCATGGAAGAAGTCCATCAAACAACCTATGATGATTATGGATTGAAAGCAGCTGGAATACTTGCTGCTTTGGAAAAATTTGAAATTTTATTTTGTTTAAAATTGGGTCACCGTGCTGCTGAAGAAACTTCTAAAGTCTTACAAGCCAAGGATCTAAGCATTCAAGAGGCAATGTCAGCAGTTAATGTAACACAAGATTTTTACAAGCGCCAGAGGAAAGACGTAGAGTTTGAAAGGTTCTATAGTGCTGTTGTTGATCAGGCTCATTCATTGGAAATTGGGGACCCTAAACTGCCTAGGTATAAAAGGTTACTAGCAAGATTCGATAGCAGTCAACCTCATCAGTTTGATGCACCCAAAGTTTACTTTCGTAAAATTTATTATGAAGCTTGTGATATCCTTATCCAAGAACTGGATGATCGATTTAAGCAAGTGCATTTAATGAACCCCATGATTGCAATGGAATCACTTCTTATTAAGGCTGCTAATGGAGAAGTTTATGAAAGTGAGCTTGAAGTCATTCAAGAATCTGTTTTTAAGAATGACCTTGACTTTGATTGACTGAAGAAGCATCTGGGAGTTCTAGTTGATGTTATCAACCAGGACTTACCAGAAGTGCAGAAAGTAACTAGCATTCGAACAATATGTGAAGCTATGAGTACACTTGCATATCGATCAATGTTTCCAGAAGTTCACAGATTGCTACGCCTCTACTTTACAGTTCCAACATCCACAAGGATCTCACAGATAGACTTAACTTACAAGAAATTGCCCAAGATTTTATAACACTAAATGAAGAAAGAAAGAGATACTTTGGAAGCAATCATTGTAATTTGTGTACGTGTGATAAAAGTTGTGGCTTTAAAAAGTTGGGGTAGTCTTCAAAAAATTTAGCATGCTTACATGCACCATCCCCTTGCCCCCCCAACCAGCAACTACTGGAGCCACCCCTGCTTTTAAAGTTTATAGCCATTAACTCTTCCTTCTCCTTCCCATCTAATTCTTCTTCTTCTCACCTTTAACCCTTAACTCTTCCTTCTCTTTCCCATCCTTAACCCTTAACTCTTCCATCTCCTTCTCATCCTTAACCCTTAACTCTTCTTTCTCCTTCCCATTCTTAACCCTTAACTATTCCTTCTTCTTCTTATCTTTGATCCTTAACTCTTCCTTCTCTCCTTACAATCCTTACTCTTCTTTCTCCTTCTCATCCTTAACCCTCTTCTTTCCTTTTGCCTGCAATCCTCTAACCATCTATCTTATCCTCTCTCACTCTCTGTCATGTCATCAATCTGTCCCTCACACTTTGTAGCCGCCTCAGAATACATGCACCACAAATATCCTCCTTCATCCGAACACGTCCTCCTACTTAGTCCATGCTAACTTCCTGTATGAGGTCAGACCTCTACAAATCTTCTCAGAGGGACTGGAGGTTTACAGAAACATTGGCCAGTTCTCGTAAGTTAGAAACTTTCTTTAAGTGGGTGTTCTTCTCTATTAGGAGCCTCGCTCTCCATACTTGGTTCTAGCAGTTATCCAGTGAACTGGACGTAGTTTTATTAGGCTAGACATTATTTATGTGTAATTACATCATGTCAAGAGTTGGTTATATGTGCTGACACCATTTCAAATTATTAAGGTGAGTTGCAAATATGCATAAGTTAATGCAGTCTTCTAATTAGAGCTTCCCTGGAAATAAGTGTGTGTACAAAATATGTTTTCTTCCGCCTCTTCTCTTCCCTCCTCTCCCCCTCCTTCCTCCCTTCCCATCTCCTTCCTTCCTTCCTTCTCACCTCCTTCCTTCCTTCTCACCCCTCCCTTCCCATCTCCTTCCTCCCATTCCATCTCCTCCTCTTTCCCGGCTATCCCTCTCCTTTACTTCTCCCTCAAACTCGTCTTCCCCTCTTCGCTCTCCCTCTCTCTCTCCCCTTCCTCCTCCAACTTCTCCTCCTGCTTTTCAATCCTCTTCTCCTTCCTGTCGCCCCCTTCTTTCTCCCTTCCCTTTTCCATCTTCTTGCTCTCTCTCTCTCGTCCTTCTCCTTTACTTACATGTACCTCTCCTCCCCTTCCTCCCCCCCCCCCCTCCAACCTCAGCTGTCGTGTGTGTGAGATCCCAAGCTGCAGCGAGGGTAGTGTTGTAGTGAAAGTCTCGGCAGTGCTGTCCAACAACATGGTCATCTGCCAGTTCAAGGAGCTCACTTATTCCACCCTCTCCCGAGACCGTGCCTTGGTCAGCCTTTCTCTGCAGGTTCTGGCCAACAACTTTGTCATAGATAATCCTCATGATGCAAATGGTGAGGGTGAAGTTAAAATCCCGAGTCTAAAGAAGTTGTTATAACTAAGTGGTTTCATCACATGCTGCAGTAATACAACAACAAGAACAACAGAACCTAATGAGTTCTATGGGAAAACCAACAACCATTATAATCATGAATAATTCATGAGATAAATGTTCCCATTTTTGTGTGTGTGTTTTTTAAAAAATAATCTGCACTTAGATGGTAGGGCACAGTGGGTTGCTATGGAAACCAGCTTGCAACAGAGAATTCTCACTTCTTTCCCCATGCCTGTTGAGGCTCACAAGGACATCCTCCCCCTTCTGGTTGTATGAATTAGGCTGAAGAGCCTGTCGTTAATCTTGGCCATGTCCCATGGGTTCTCACTGTATGCAGTGTGCAAGTGTTGGAGTTGGTTAGGTTGCTTTATCCTTCCACCATCCTTGGGTGATTTCAAAGCTTCTTCCCAGGGAGCCACCATTGTCTCAAGCTTCTTCTCAGGGAGCAGCCATTGGCTCTAGCTTCTTCCTAGGGAGCCACTATTCTTCCCAGGGAGCCGCCATTGGCTCTAGCTTCTTCCCAGGAAGCCGCCATTGGCTCTAGCTTCTTCCCAGGGAGCCGCCATTGGTTCTAGCTTCTTCCCAGGGAGCCACCATTGGCTCTAGTTGTCTGTTTGTTGGCGAGAATTGACTCCGATGTTTATGGCTCCATGCTTTACCAGCATTTACTGTGGCTACTTGTAGGAGGAGGCCACCTGCCATAAGGAAATTTTGTTGTTGATCATTATGATGCATTTCAGTACAGCAGTTGTATTTATAGATGAGGGAATCATGAATTATTCATGAAACTACTGTGTGAAAAGAGTTTGTGTCAATATAATCCGCTGGACTTCCTTGTGTTTGTATCTCATCTTTTTTTCCCTCTCACCATTGTTATCTATGCCTCCTTCCTCCTCTCCTTCCCTCTTCATCCCCTTCTCTCTCCTCCTCCTCTTCCCTTCCCCTCTCTCCTCTTCTCATCCTTCCTCCCTCCAGTAATTGTGTACAGCTGTCCACTCTTGGGCAGTAACTGCGCCCAGTGCCTCACCATCGATACTACAAATCGTAACCAGTTCAGCTGTAGCTACTGCGGCTCTGTGACCGGTTCCCCTGGCAACTGCCTGCTTACCTACGAGTCAAATAACAAATGTAATGGGAAAAGAATTTTTTCAGACATCACACACTGCGATGCCCCATCAATAACAAATGTAAGCTAAAGATAGAAGTGGGTAAAGGGTTCCATACTGTAGTGGGTAGTGGGTAAAGGGGCCATACTGTAGTGGGTAAAGGGACATACTGTAGTAGGTAACGGGTAGTGGGTAAAGGGACATGTACTGTAGTGGGCAAAGTGACATACTGAAGAGATCCATACTGTAGTGGGTAAAGCGACTATTACTTGTAGTGGGCAAGGGTTACTGTAGTGGGTAAATGGTTGGAGATTGCATATGTCAGAAGGTAAAGGTGTATATTGCAGTGGGTAAAGTTGTTTATTGCAGTAGTAAAGGGTTGCACATTCCAAAATGCATATTAAAGTGGGTAAATGGATGGATAAAGGCTGTATACACACGAAGAAAAAATATTAATTTTGAAGGAAAGGGATATCAGGTCTACAAAAACAAGTTTATTGTTGAAGTTTAGCTGAAATCTTTGCACTTGCCAGCAGCACTCTCTCAGTCACCCTTCCTGGCATGTCAAGGAGAACAGCTGCTTATGGAGACTTGATCATAGGATCAAGATGTCTAGTTATTCCATCTCAGTGTCTTTCTCCAGCTGTACATGTGCTAGACATCCTTAGACTTCCTCCTCAGTGCTGGCCCAGGCAAGACACACTTAGCCTTCTTCCTCAGTGCTGGCCCAGGCTAGACACCCTTAGCCGTCCTCCCCAGTGCTTGCCCATGCTGGACACCCTTAGCCTTCTTCCTCAGTACTTGCCTATGCTAGACACCCTTAGCCTTCTTCCCCAGTGCTTGTCCATGCTAGACACCCTTAGCCTTCTTCCTAAGTGCTTGCCTATGCTAAACATCCTTAGCCATCCTCCTCAACGCAGTCTCACCATGAGAGGAAGGATGAACTCTTATTTTTACAATGACCTGTAAAAGCACCTTTCAAGGTTTAGTAGTCAGCTATTCTATCTCCATTTCTCTTCTAAATAACATTCTAATCACTTCACTAATCCAGGATTATGAGAGGAGACACTAAACGAAGTATTCTGATATTTAGAGAGTCGTAACTTGATTTTTAGTGATCGTTTGGCACTACAAGGTTTATCTCACACTGTGTGAGTATGTGTGTTCTATGAACAACTCTTGTTGTTGTTGTTGTTAATTATGTGCTTGATCTTGGAGTGATAAAATCACTTATATTTATAATCGACATTTCCCCCAACCAGTTCTCTCCCATGAATGGGCCCACTGAGGGTGGGACAGAGATCTCAGTGTCAGGCAATAACCTAGGACTGGTCCGGTCTGACATCACCATGGTAACCATCGGCAATGTGGAGTGTACCATCACTAGCTATAGATCAGGCATAGGGTGAGGCTACCACACTTGTTGTTGTTGTTGTTTGTTATGCTTGTTGTTGAAATTGTTTATTTTTTCATTCTTTCTAAAAAAATATGTTTATGTTAATACTTGTTGATTATTAATTTGTTTGTTAATTTTTTTTTGTTGTTTGTCAATATTCAATACTTATTGTTTGTTGTTCAGTTATTATGTGTTGTTGTTGTTGTTTTGATTTTTGTCCTCTGCTATTGGCTGTAGGTTCAACTGCAGCACAGGCTCCATGCTGACGAATCTAGCCAGCCACCCCCTAGAAGCTCAACTAAGCTTCTCATCCTTGGGAGTGATATCATCTCTCAAGTTCAGCTACTTGGTGCGTTGCTTGAGGTAGCTTATGGCCAACTTTAGGCCCACTCTTCACCGTAAATCTGAAATTCTCCTATTCTTGATAATTTTTTCGTAATCTCATTGAGGCCTGTTTTTAATGGCTTATCTGTTGTATATACATGCTTGTCACTTCATGAGTAACACAGAGTGCATGAGGTACCTGTCTGTTGTACATGCTTACCATGAATATATTCATGACCAACACAGAGTGCATGAGGTATCTGTCTGTTGTACAATGTTTATTTATAACATGGAATATTAACTCTCAATGAACAGTTGACATAATAACATTAAAATCACCTTCTCAATAATCAACTTCAATTTTTATTCACTCGACATTTCAACTAGATGCTCTAGTCTTCATCAGGAATAATGAGATGCTAAGGCTCGCCTGAGCCTGTTATATACCAGTGGCTAGCTATCCACTATGTACCAGTACATGCACCTAGAACGTGCACCGGATGTTGAAATTTTTTTAATTTTTTTTAATAAACAATAAATAAAAATGTACTCAATAAAAAAATAATAAACCAATAATTAAAACAAGTACATTAATAATAAAATAATACTAATAATAATACTAATACTACATGTAATACTAATACATAACTAATAATAATAATAATAATAATAATGATAGTAATAATAATAATAATGATAATAATAATAATAATAATAGTAATAATAATAATAATGATAATAATAATAATAATAATAATAATAATAATAATAATAATAATAATAATAATAATAATAATAATAATAATAATAATAATAATAATAATAATAATAATAATAATAATAATAATAATAATAATAATAATAATAATAATAATAATAATAATAATAATAATAATAATAATAATAATAATAATAATAATAATAATAATAATAATAATAATAATAATAATAATAATAATAAAATAATAATAAAATTTAAATAATAAACAGATAATAAAAATAAATATGTTAATGATAGTAATAAATATTAAATAAATAACTTAAATTAAATGGAGCACGCCCTTCCCATGTCCTCACTGGGGCTTCGTATGGATGACGATGTCATCAGGGTTGCTATGGGTTTATGCCTAGGGTTACCCATCTGTCACCCTCACTCATGTCATTTGTGTGGTCTTAATATTGACAAGTACGGCACACACGGCCTCAGTTGTAAGTATAGCCAAGGGCGTCACTCCAGACACGGGGAAGTAAATGAGATCATCCGGCGGTCCTTGGCAGCCATCAAGGTTCCCTCATACCTGAAGCCTCTGGGCTTGTCACGTTCTGATGGTAAGCGTCCGCATGGGCCTTCCGTCATTCCCGGAATGGGCGTATTTCGGTATGGGATGCTACAATTGTAGACACCTTCTCTCCCTCCTATGCCTCCTTGTCTTCTGATGGCCCTGGGGCTCGGTGGCAAGCAATGCCGAATACCGTAAGAGGATTAAATACTCCTCTTTGGCTGTCTCCCATTTTTTTGTGCCAATCGGGATCGAGACGGCTGGTTCATTTGGCAAGTCTGCAGGTCATTTCTTTTCGATTTGGGTAACCGTTTCAAACGGGAAACGGATGATCCCCGCTCCTCCTTTTTCCTTTCCCAGTGGATTGCAGTAGCCATTCAGCAAGGTAATACTGCAGCTGTGCTGGGCACCAGCTTTAGTTGTAATGACGATTATTTTTTATAAGTAGTCTATTGTTTTAATGTTTGTTTGTTTTAATGTTTGTTTGTTTTTCCATTTATTGGACATTGTATAATAATAAATTTATACATTATAATTATAAATAAAATTTAAAAAATAAAATAAAAATTAATTAAATAAAATAAATGTAATTATGGTGGTCGTGGCTTCAAGTTCAGGCTCTTCAGAGTAGCTCTCCAGTAGCCAAGCAAGTCTATTCCACAGTCTCGATTGAACCGCTCACACTTTGGTGCTAGGCTGATGTGTAATGCCTCCTTCACTAGCAGTTCCTTCTCTCTTCTAGCTTGGTCCAAGATGGTGGCTTCCTCCCACAAAATAGGATGTTCATTATCCCATGCATGCTCAGCAATTGCAGACTTCTCTTTGTTACACTTTCTACAGGCACCTTGATGTTCTTTCACTCTGTTCTCCGGTCTTCTGATTGTCTCCCCTATGTAGTATTTCCCACAGCTACAAGGGATGCGGTACACAACACATGAGTGCATATTAGCTGGTAAAACATCCTTCACTCTGCTCAATTGTGTCCTCAGAGTTCTTCCCCGACTTTGATGTTGAAATTCCTGCAGACCCTGCTGATGTCTTCACTCATCCCTGCTGCATAAAGAATCACTATCATAGGCCTTCTTTTTAGACACCTCATTGCCTGGTGTACTCATCTCCCTTTCTGTGTTTTGATATTTCTGCAGACGAAAGGTTGATGAAGGATTGCGGATAACCATTTCCAATGAAGACCTTATTCAATGATGTTCTTCCTTCCAAGGATCTGCAGGAATTTCAACATCAAAGTTGTCTTCAGATCGGGAAGAACTCTGAGGACACAACTGTGCAGAGTGAAGGATGTTTTACCAGCTAAAATGCACTCATGTGTTGTGTACCGCATCCCTTGTAGCTGTGGAAAATACTCTATAGGGTAGACGATCAGAAGAGCAGAGACTATAGTGAAAGAACATCAAGATGGCATACAAGGTTCTATTAGGCAAGGCAAATACACAAATACACATGTATACATCATGCAGGATGTTTTGTTTCATGTTTTGTGAAGTTTCCTGATGAGGAAGTGGCTGGTTATTTAGTATCCAGGTGGCAAACTAATCACATCCTATTTCAGGACATTAAAAAAATGTATTGATGTTATAAAAAAATTTTATCCCCACCTCACACAATCAGGTCCCCTCCCTGAATAGTCCTCCTGCCACCCCCCAGAGGGGACCGGCATCAGGGGGCACTCTCATCACCATAATGGGCGTTGATATTGGCATCGGCAGCTCACACTCCGTGCTGCTCCGCATGAAAGAGTGCGTGGTGAAGAAAGTCACCCGAAACACCATCCAGTGCCTCACACCTTCCAGCAAATCCATCAGCTCCAACAATATTCTTCGCGTGACTGTCGATAACTGGTCGAGTACCGTCAGCGGGTTTGATTACTCCCCTGACCCTACATTTGCAAAGATTGAGCCCAAGGTGTCATTCTCCAGGTTAGTCTACTGTTGTTGGTTACATACTGTAGCCTACTCTTATGCCGGCTGTGATCATAGAGTGAAGTAACAAAATATAATTTTATGTTTTAAAGGAGTGGGTGGGAATGGGAAAAATCAACCTTTGAACTTTTGATTGAAATTGCACACAAAAACTTGGAAAAAATTCCGACATTTGTTGATCTGTACTGTAGTGTTACGCATTGATGTACAGATGGTGTTTCATTAGTGCTGTTAACGACGGTTAATTAGCTCCAACTGTGCACGGTCAGTGCCTGTGATTGCTTTTTCTGTGTTCCCCGTCCCCCATTGCTTAGTGGAGGCACCATATATGCCGTGCACGGCCAGAACTTGGACATTGTGGCAGAGCCCCATCTCGTGATCTACCTACAGCTTGTGGTCAGCGGGAGAAAGATACAGGAGAGGGTTGAGATAGTGGAACTCGTTTCCGAGGTAACATTAGAGTAATGCTTTTGTCTGTGTGTGTGTGTATGTAAAAGCTTGTTGGTTGTTAAGCTGGTATCTGTGTTAAGCACCTAGTTTTTGTTAAGCACCTACTTGATAGTTAGTTCTGGCTTCTATCTGTTAAGCGTTGATCGTGACTGTGTCTTCTCCTGCTCGAGAGCCAGTGCTTCCTCCACCTTGGGGGCCAGACGGACTTGCAGATATGTCTACCTTCTTCCACTGCTTGGGGCCAGGTGGATTTGCAGAGGTGATGTCTACCTTCTTCCACTATTGGGGGCCAGATGGACTTGCAGATGTGATGTCCACCTTCCTCTACCACTCAGGGCAAGACAGACATGCAGATATGATGTCTATGCCAATACTCTCTGCACTCTACCCTCCGACAGTTCAACCCTCTTCCGTCCCTTCCAGATAGCCCGTTACAGGTACTGGGTGATCAGTACCTGTGAGAAATCGATACAACGAAACTACAACCATCAAAACACCTAACTTAGTCAAGATGATCCGCACCTCTGAAGTTCAGAGCATTCTATCCAGAAGAAATGTACGATTGAACATGGGCATTGCCTAAGGAGGGCCCGTGCCAAAGAGGCAATTTTTCTTTCTGATGGATGCTATAAGCTCCATGCTATAAAGACAACCATTTTTACAGAGCACTGTTAACATTGAACACACTATATTTCTCTCTACATATACACTTGTACATATCCTATCAGGACATATACCCTCCCGGACAAAAAAAACCCAGACAATTACCACCTGGACAAATACCCCTCATACCAATTACCTACTAGGCCTTCAAAAAATAAAATTTGGGAAATGGGAAATAAGGTTTAGGGCTAGGGCTAGGGCTAGGGCAATAACTTTCATCCTAAAATCCTATATGTGATAGGTGAAAATATTTATGGGTTGGGTAAATGTCCAGTGGGTATTTGGCAGTGGGGGTGGTGGGTATTTGTCCATGTGGTAATTGTCCGTTTTTTTTTTGTCTGGTGGGAGGGAAGTAGGGAGGGGGGAGGTATATGTCCTAGAACCTTAGATATATAATGTGCATTTATATACTGTATGTATTATACTGTATATGTATAATATACTGTATGTAATGTGTATATGTATATAATACATGTACATATGTATATACATGTATGTGTATATGTGTGTGTGTGTTTATGAATATTTGGGTAGCTACGGCAAATTAATTTAAACATCTCTCTCCGTAGCCATGCAAGCACATGAGCTCCACCCTCATTCACTGCTTGGCCCCTCCCATCAACATCAACCTGAACTCCGCTGTGACGGCAGATATTGGGCTGATCATGGATGGAGTGGCATCTCTGCTCAACCTCAACACGTCCATCAGTATCCACCCGAAACCCATCATCAAGCAGTTTGGGTCCATCCAGACCTTCGACGAGGGGCGAGATTTCTTGCTGGTAATTGAGGTGAGGATTTCCCAAGTCCCTCAGCTCCACCGACATAATGCATGGAAAAGTTGTCAAAATATTTGCATGTTGTTGGGGAGTTTAAATGTTTGCATTTTAATCACGGTTGGAGTCCGATCTGCAAATGTTAGTTGTTAGTGGTGAAGTGTACTATTACAATATTGCAAACACATGCTAACCACTCTCCTTACACATCGCACACAGAGCACCTCATTCATATCACTGATGGACATACCCACAATTGTGTGGTTGAAGAGCATCGTGGCATGAGGCTTTCAGTCCACGAATATTTCTCCTTAACCAATTCTTCTGCTGGTCCCAAAATGTGAATGGTTAACGCATTGAAGCTCGCAATGAATTCTCAGTTGACTTAGTAGAAAATAATGACTTCTAACAGCATTTACCATTCACAGTTTGGGACCAGCAGAAGAATTGGCAAGGGAAATATTCATGGACTGGAAGCCTCACATGATGCCGCGATGCTCTTCAATCACACAATTGTGGATATCTCCATCAGTGCTTTGAATGAGCATATTTGCTACTCGATGTTTCAGCTAGATGCTCTAGACTCCTTCATTCCTGATTAAGGCTAGATGCTCTGTACTCTTTCATTCCTGATGAAGGCTAGATGCTCTATGCTCCTTTATTCCTGATGAAGGCTAGATGCTCTGTGTTCCTTCATTCCTGATGAAGGCTAGATGCTCTAGACTCCTTCATTCCTGATTAAGGCTAGATGCTCTGTACTCCTTCATTCCTGATGAAGGCTAGATGCTCTATGCTCCTACATTCCTAATGAAGGCTAGATGCTCTGTGCTCCTTCATTCCAGATGAAGACTAGATGTTCTGTGCTGCTCTGTGCTCCTTCATTCCTGATGAAGGCTAGATGTTCTATGCTCCTTATTCCTGATGAAGGCTAGATCCTCTATGCTACTTCATTCCTGATGAAGGCTAGCTGTGCTCATTTATTCCTGAGGAAGGCTAGCTGCTCTATGCTCCTTTATTCCTGATGAAGGCTAGATGCTTCTTAATAATAACAATACTTGCTCTTCTTCCCACCCCTCCTCCTCTAACTCCTCCCCTTTTCTCTTCCCGACATGTTCTCCTTCTCCTCTCATATTCTGTTTCCCCTCCAACTCCTTTCCAATGTCTCCTGCTGACCCCCTGCCCCACCCCTCCCCCCACCCCACAATAGGGTGAGCGGCTTGAGTTCTCCGCAGAGCAGTTGAACGTGTCCATCTTTCCATGCAACGGCAATCCCTGCACCTGTAGCAATGCACAAATATTCGCCAGCAATCAGGTACATATGTCCCCAGGTGTGACTCAGGTCCATCTGGGTTCAAGGAACAAATAAGTTGGTTACGTTGGGAAGGAGGGAGGGAGGGAGGGAGGGAGAATGTGTCTCTCAATATTGTCCATAATATTAATGCTTAATGTGAAGCTGAGGGTGACTGCATGCATATATACACATAATGCACCCACATACATGTGCATTCACATACTGTATATATAATATACACACATAAACTCACACACACATAAAAACATGTACACATATATACAAACACATAAATACATACACACAAACATACAGTACATACATAAATGCATACATACATGTACATATATTCATACAGAGATATACACAATACACATATAAACATACATAGATACTTGTAAAGACACATGCATACACAAATAGACACATACATGCACATAAACACATGTGCACATACATTGATATACCCATACATGCATGTACAGTATATACATAATGCATATATATACATAAATATGTACTACATACACACATATTCATACATATACACACATGCTTGGGGGTGGGGTTATTAGTGTCTTGATTGTTGATGTTTCTCACTGTAGAGCACATACATGTATTTCAGGCCTGTCATCTGGTAAGGGGGTTCATTAGCTATTAACCATGCAGTCCATTCTCACTTGCACAACATAGCCAGGCCTGTCAGTAGCTTGGAATCGACTACCTGGTACATACATACATACATATACCCATGCATACATACACATATACATACACAGTATGATCTTTAATATTCACACCTCTTGCTGTTATAGTCCATCGTGTGTGAGGTCAGCGACCCCCAGGATTTGCCTATCAGCATGGACCTGACCATCACTGTCCATGTCGGGTTCTTCAACAGCTCTGCCGGCCTCATCAGAATCAAGCCCAGCTTGCAATTGCTCATCATTTTGGTTCAAATTTTTGCCTTCTTGATAATATTTTGCATCGTGGTCTTCATTGTGCTATTTGCTGTGTTCTTCTGTAAAGCTCAACAGAAGGACCAGCACTATGAGTGCAAGCTAGGTGAGTGTGGGTGAAGGGGTGGACAGTCTGTGATGTGTGTGTGTGGATAGAAAGTTGATGTTGTGTGTGTGTGGGGGGGGGGGGGGGGGGGTGGGGTGGAGTGGTGGAGGATTTGTGATGTGTATGTGCGGGTAGAGAGTTGTTTTTGTGGTGTGTGTGTGTCGGTTGGTGGGTGGAGTGGTAGAGGATCTGTGATGTGTATGGGGAGAGAGGTGTGTGTGTGGGGTGTGTGTGTGTGAAGTATCTGTGATGTGTGTGCGTAGAAGGGGAGGGTGTTGGGTGTGTGTGGAGGAAGGTTGGGGTGTGTGTGGGAGGGGTTGTGTGAGAGAGGTGAAGTTGCGGTGGAGACAGGAGGTTGGTCATGTCGTATGTTGGGTGGGAGGAGGGTGTGGCACATGGAAAAGGTTGTAGTGTTTGTGTGTGGGAGTGGGATGGGTGGCAGGGAATGAACAGACACATATTCCTCGAGCTTTTTGAATATCGCAGGCCTGCCTCTCAGAGGTCCACTTGAAAGTATTATTTTGTTGTACCAGACAATGGAGTAGTCTTGCTTTGAAAATCCTGCATAAACCGACGATAATAGCCAGTCAACTCAAGGTATTGTTGTACCTCCTCCTTGATAAATTAGGAATTGGTCACTTTACTATCTTTTCAATTTTGGCTGGATCAGGAGAAACTCCTTGATTGGAAAATATGTGGCCTAGCTACTAAACTTCATGCTTCAGGATGTGGCATTTCTTAGGTTGTAGCTTTAAGTCAGCCTGGGCAACAGTTTGATCAAAAATTAGTTTGAGGTGTGACAAGTGTTCTTCAAATCTTCCCGTGATTATCACATTGTCAATGTACACCAGACTGTGACCACTGCAAGCCAGACCAAATCCATCAGCCTTTGGAATGTTACAGGTACATTGCACAACCTCAAAGGCATCACCTGGAACTTGAGCAGACCCTTCAGTTGTGCAGAAAGCTGTCCTACGATGTCGGTCTTCCTTCATTAACCTGTCGCCACTGAGGTGTAGTGTTGAAAACCACTTGAACTAGAGTATTTAGCACATGATCTATACATGGTAGAGGGGTACACATATTTCTTTCAACTTTGTTTACCTTCCAGTGATCCATGGAAAATGATTGAAAACTGTTATATACCGGTATCTAGCTATCCAGTACACGTGCCTAGCACATGCACCGGATGTAATAAATAAATAAATCCAAATAAATAAAGAGCCTCCGGGCTTGTCACGTTCTGATGGTAAGCGTCCGGATGGGACTTCCGTCATTCCATGGAAGAATGGGTATGGGATTCTACAATTGTAGACACCTTCGCTCCCTCCTACGCCTCCTTGTCTTCTGATGACCCTGGCTCGGTGGCAGGCAATGCCGAATACCGTAGGAGGATTAAATACTCCTCTTTGGCTGTCTCCCATTTTTGGGGGCCAATCGGGATCGAGACGGCTGGTTCATTTGGCAAGTTTGCAGGTCCTTTCTTTTCTGATTTGGGTAACCGTGTCAAACGGGAAACGGATGATCCCCGCTCCTCCTTTTTCCTTTCCCAGCGGATTGCAGTAGCCGTTCAGCGAGGGTATACTGCAGCTGTGCTGAGCACCAGCTTTAGTTGTAATGACGATTATTTTTTATAAGTAGTCTATTAAGATATATTGTTTTAATGTTTGTTTGTTATTCTGTTTATTGGACATTGTATTTAATATTGTATTATTTCTCATATGATTATTATTAGTTGATTATTGGAAACAAACAAATAAATAAATAATAAACAAACAAGCAAACAAACAAACAACAAAAACAAACAAACAAAAAAAATATAAAAAAAAAAAAATAAAAAAAAAAAATATATATATATATACTTAGAAGGTAGTTTGCTGAGAAGGCTACAAATAGTGCTCAATGCTGTATTAAGGCAGAGCTATTAAATATAGAAAAGTACTGGGATGGCAACCTGTGCATTGCTGAAAAACTCCACATCATCTACTCCGACAGCCAATCATCATTGAACAAGCGATCGGAATTCCTCTCAAAGTGTAGGCACAAGAACAAGTTTCTCCTCAAGAGCATTTGAATTACCACACTCATCAACACCCATTCATTAACGCCCATCCATAGACTTGCATCACCCCACTTGCCTGCCCCACCTCATATATGCCCACATGCCACCTCAGTTGCTCATTGTCCCTGATGATTGCATTAGCATGAAACTGCAGTAGGACTAGCCATCCCAGTACTTTTCTATATATATATATATATATATATTTATTAGAAATAAATGAATCATCAACTTGAAATTTACTCTCTTGACATTTTGACTAGATGCTCTAGCCTTCATTATTAAATAATGAACCTGTACGATGATTTTCAATTTGTAGATATTTCGTGTGTTTTTGTTCATCTGATAGAAAGTGAAACTAGAAGGCAAAAATAAATCTTATATAAAAAAAAATGGTGTCTTTTTAAAAAAATTTCTTCTTAGGCCTACTGCTTATCCGCGGCTGAAAATTGGGGATTAGGGATAACTGGACCACCCAATAGCCCGTGTATCGGTGCTTCCCAAACTCAATGGGACAACCTATAACCTATCTGACCCAGTCCTTAGCTTCAAGCAACGGTTTAGTCCCTCCTACTAGAATTCTCAGAGTAAATATGCTTAGAATGAATATTAGGATTGGAGTATGTAGTATGTACAAGACAAGAAAACTCATATCAAAAACCTTTTGAACCTTTGACAAATCTCCAGCCTAGGTCTACAATAACAAAATAAGGACAAAATAGCAAGTAGATCATGCCTGATACAACCTATCAGAATACTAGAATGTGTGTGTGTGTGTGTGTGTGTAGGTTCTGGTTTGTCAAGCATTTGGTAATGTTCACCCACATCTTGAGGTTTTGGAATTCTTATCTGTTTGTACTTGAGCTAGCTTAGCTAGCTAGTCATTAGGCCTGCCATGGCTGAGGGGCCTAATACTCCCTCGACCTTCAGTGTGGTTGAAGTCATTGGCCTCCGACCTTGGATGATACACAGTCTGTCTTGTGAGGATCTGCAGGTCCATCCTGGAGGTCTGGGTAGCAAATGAAAGTGTTGCATCTGGTAGGAGTGTGTCAGGTTCCAGGTTAGACATCCATGCTTGTCAGGAGAGCCATCTGCATTGTTATTGTCTCCACCAGCTCTGTACTGAACAGTGGAGTCAAATGGCTGCATTTCTAATGCCCATCGCATGAGATGACTGTTGGATGTCTTCATACTGGCTGAGGGCACAGTGGTCTGTTTGAATGTCAAATCATCTGCCCATCAAATGTACTTGGAAATGTCGTGGAGCTATTAAAATTGCAAGGCACTCCTTTTCCATAGTTTAGTATCAGGATTCACATGGTAATAGCTTGGATGAGTAGTAAGCAATGGGCTTTTCCATTCCTGTTGGCTTAGAACAGCACCTACTCCTCTGTCAGTAGCATGTGTTTGTAATACAAACCAATGGTGGTACTCTGGTAAGGCAAGCATGGGTTGGTTGCTCAATGCTTGTTTCAATGTTGTGAATGATTTCTCAGTCCATCTCAAATGGGCTGGTGCGATATTTCTGCTCAAATTAGATAAGACTGCTGCTGCTGAACTGAAGTAAGGAATAAAGTGCCGGTAATACCCTGCCACACCAAGAAATGCTTTGACATCATGTTTCGTCTTTGGTTGCTGACATTTCTGTATGGCTGTGATCTTTGCTTACACTGGTTCCACTTGGCCAAGGCAGAAGGTCTAGCCCAGGAAAGTGCAGGTGGACATCATCTAAATAAGCAGCAGAGTGGTGATGGAGGCCATCCAACACGTTATCCATGAGGCATTGGAAGCTTGTCAGGGTGCCTTTCAAACCATAAGCCATCATTCGAAAGTGATATTTGCCATGGAGGGAGACAAAGGCTGTTTTGTCCCTGTCCTCTTCAGCAACAAGCACCTGATAGTATTCTTTACTGATATCAAGTGTCTTGATATATGATGCTTGCCCCAACTTGTCGATTAAGTCTTTCTGGGCATTAAGTTTGGATCTGCCACTGTGATGCTTGATATAGAGAAAGAGTGACTTGCCACTGTCACAATCGGTGATACCCATGAGCCTCTGCATGGCTCAATAATGTTCTGCTGGAGAAGAGTTCTAATTTTATCAGCTACCGCTGACTCCCAAACCGTTGGAATTCTGTATGCTAAAGTGTATGGCTGAGCCAGTGTTGATGTGGTGTTGATGTGGTGTTGATGTGGTGAGAGGTAGCTCTGGTCTGTCGTGTCATTTGTACTTCTCTGTAGACCAAAAATATGGTGGGTAAGAGGGTATCGCACTGTTGGTTGTGTTTTCCCATCTTCTTCACCATTTACTTTAGTGTGGAATGAAAATGCTCAAGCATGCCATTTGTTTTAGATGGTATGGGCTAGTCTCTTTGTGGTGAATGCCCATCTTGTGGTAAAAGGTTTGCATTAATCTGGCAAAGAAATTGCTTCCCTGGTCAGTTAAGAGTTCTGCCAGCACACCCAGTCTAAAGAAAATCTCCAAGAGTTCTGCCATAACTGACTCTGAGTCCACCTTCTGAACTGACTCTTGAGTCCACCTTCTGGAGTGCTACAGCATCAGAATATCGACAACCAAAATCCATGAGATGTGAGAAGGCATATATTCCCTGACTTAGTGCATGCTAAAGGTGATTGCTACCCTATCCATTGATTGTGTCATCACCAGCATAGTCTGTAATGGAGCGATGTAGTGAGGTCTGCTTCGTTCTTTTGAATCCCATGTGACCTGCCCATGGGGAGTGTGCCAGCCTTATAACATTCTGTCTCCTGTCATTTGCTAGCACAAGTTGGTACAAATCATTGGCCAACTGGATGCCTGTGCAATAGGCCATCCTCCAAGAAGTATGGAGGGTTTTCCTCCTCTGCTTGTTTCCATGCATTGTGCAATGAGGATTCTCCTTTGATCATTTCTCAGTGCAGCTTGATAGGTTTGCTGTGGCAGGGGGATAGAGACTTCCTGCTCGGGAGAAGGCATGTCCGTAGGAAGTGTAATACCCCACGAGTTGTCAAACGATCGTCTACCCTGCCTTTTCCGCTGTCTGGTTTGTTTAGGTTTTGGTTCAGTGGCGAGGAAAAAAATCATTACCAACACCAATTATGTTGCTGCATGGAGTGACATGTGCTTCTGATATGGCAGGGGCTATCTCCATTATGTTGTGTCAGTTGTGTCAGTTGTGTCAGGATGCAAGCAGATATGAAAGCTCCTTGAGCAATTTCTCTATCCTCTCTATTGTGCATGATTTCTTATGCTTTGGCTGCTGCCCTGGTTTGGAATGCAAACACAAGTGCCTCATGTGCAGCTTTCTAGTCCACCAAAGGTTTGAGCAGTTGGTTAAGTAATGGTAAATCTTTCCCAAGTAACATGTCTGGACCCAGGGGATTGGCAACTGCAGCTGTGAGCTCTCTGGGTCCTGCTATGGTGATATGTACTCTGGCCAAGTCAAATTCTGTTGGTGACCATTCACCCAGGACAGTAGAGTCCAAGCATCCACCGGGGTAGAGTTCCTTGCGACGAGGGAGTGTGCAGCTTGGGTATCGAATTTGATGATGACTTGGTTCCCATCTATGGGGCCGGAAACGGGAGGTGTCAGCAAAACTTTCTGGTTTGGGCATTTGGAGCTGTAGTGTCCTTTTGCATTACAATTGTAGCACCTCACTCTCTTGTTGTCGTCTGGCTTAGATGACCGGTTAGACTTCCTAGTAACCGATCCAGCCTCATCAGCCTGGAGTGTAGGATTTTGTGAGTTGAAATTCCTAAGCCAGCCTTGGTCAACTCTGTGCTCCTTTGTCCTTATGTGTGGTTAAGTTTGTCAGGCCTTCTGAAATATTCAGGCTCTCTCTACTTCTTGCCACAGTGCAAGACAGTTATGTCCAGCCCTCTCTGTCATACGTAGTCATCCACAAGCTCTCCTGCCTATCTGACCAAGGTTAGTTTCTTGTCTCTAATGCTTATAGCAATGTGTGTGGGTAGCAACTCGAGTAAATGGTCACTGGTGGGTGAACATCTGGATGAGTGCAACCTGTCAAGTGAATTCTGTAGCATACTTCTTTGCTGTTTCATCCAAATGTTTGGCGAATTGCAGGCCAGTCTCCTTGGGTTGGAAGGAGGCTTCCCACCATCTCTGTCGGTAGATGTTGGGTTTCAATCCAAATGCATGGAGCACCTCTCGCTTTACCTGCTGGTTATCCTGGGCCACTGTGATAGGTGCAGCTAGGAATGCAGCCAAGGCATCTCTTTCCAGAAGTAGGTGCAGGTGAGCGACCCACTGCCTCTCTGGAACTTTGTAGAGTGTTGTATGTTGCTCAAACTGTTGCAAGGCAACGAATCTTTGCTTTGGTTGGATGTGAGTGTGGGGAGCTTGGTGGATTGCAGTTTGGATTTGTCTTTCTCTTATACAAGGTCTGTAAGAATTTTCAATGATCGTCCTCTCTGCATATCAACATCTTCTTTTCTTCAGTTATGTGCTTCAAGCTGTTGCTATTGCCTGGGCATCTCCCTTTCTTCAGCTCTTCTATCAGCTTCATGTTGTTGTTGGATAAGCATCTGCATGAGCTGTGTGGTCATATAACTCGTATCTGAGCAACTGGATGATTCATAACATGCACATCATTGTAGTTAACGCACATGGAGTCTTCCGGTATATCCTGTTGTGTAGCTTTGCTTCTGATTTTCATCTCCCTGCTTTGTTCCAAAGAGGGTTAATCTAAATTGAAGACAATCAATGACCAATTTAAACCAAAGCGATTCAACTTAACTAACAGAAAAACTGTTCTAGTGTACTACACAAGTGCTACAGTCCAAGCCAATAATTGTAGGTATATTGTCTTTTGGTTCTAGTTCTGCTGCTACCATGTGTTAGGTGCTTCCCAATCTCAATGGGACAACCTCTAACCTATCTGACCCAGCCCTTAGCTTCAAGAATGGTTTACTTGGTCTAGTCCCTCTAGTTAGACTTTTCAGAGTAGAATGATTATAAGGATTGAGTATGTACAAGTCACAAAAACTCATATCAAGAACCTGTTGAACCTCTGACAAGTCCCCTTTAAATAGGCTAATTTTTAGAGGTTTTATAATAATAAAATAAGGACAAAATAACAAGTGGTAAACAAACAGAATACTAGGATGTGTGTGTGAGAGGTTCTGGTTTGTCACATTAGCATTTGACTATAGTTAATACATGTACATGTCAATTATTATTAGTGGTTTCTAGCACTAAGAAAAAAAGATCTGCAAAGTTCTTGACAATGTCAATTAATATTAATAATAATAATAATAATAGTAGTAGTAGTAGTAGTAGTAGTTGTTGTTGTTGTTGTTGTAGTTGTTGTCGTCAGCGTCAGCATCATTGTTGTTGTTGTTGTTGCTGATGTTATTATTATTATAAAGACGATCCATACTGTATAAGAAGCAAACTGTTGTATCCACTACAGGTTGTTTAGTGGATGCACTTATGCTGAAAAAAATCTGCTTTTTTATGGACAATGTATGCCTTGATTATAGATATGCTACCCAATGATATAAAGGGGAAAATAGTGATTTTTTTCACAGTATCTTTCCTCTTTCCACTATAGAGGTTCAGCATTCAAGCACAGGATAAGTTATCACAAATTACCTGAACTCACTCTCAGCAATATTTTCCCCTACAGCAAAAACCTCCTGACAAATTCCACCAAAATCATAATAGTTCACCATTCAAAACTTATTAATACACTGTCACAATTCAATATGTTTTGATCTGACAGTTGTTGCTTTGGTAACACTCAAGTTTATATATTATAAAATTAGCAGAGGTACTCACGCACAATTGTGGAAGTGTTTTCAAGCTGGTGTAGGGTAGTGACAGTAAATAGTGAATTCACTCTAATTTGATGAGCAAAATTATAATAAAACCTAAAGCCTATGATCACTTGGAAATTTAATTGATTCTTCCAACATGTGGGGCATGGCTGGTGTCCATGCATTTTTAAATCCTAAAGCTTCTTTTAGATTGAGGATGCAAATCTAAGTATTGATGTCCTGGCGAGCAAGGAGCTGTCGAACACCCAGATATTCCTTGTTTTCATTTTTTCCTCCTATCAAGTTGTTGTTGTTGTTGTTGGTAAATGCCAAGAGAATAAATTTCAAATTGATTATTGAGAAGACCATTTTATTTTGTTATGTCAACTGAGAGTTCTTTGAGGGATTATAATATAGTTGATTGTTAAAGGATTACCGCAGAATCTAACAATGTCATATACAATACAAGTTAGTACATATTATATATAACTTGTTTCAGTGTAAAATACCTGATTTGTTAAGACAGGTTGTTATAATTGTTCTATTGTTGGTTTTACTTACCATAATTATTTTTAAGAAGAAAATGATTTTTTGGTATTATCAAGTATAGCCACTGATGCTCACTTCTTTGCTAGTAGACAAATGCAGCCAGCTATAGATGGTTGCAGCTGTTATTAATACACCACATGAGTTTTCTGTTAGATGTCCATGATCTTATTAATGCTAAGTAATCTTTACAAAGAAGTGACATATGACCGAATTTGCTCGGCTCAATAATCCTATCAACAAGGTTTGGGACTGTATCAAGAAACATTGGTTGCTGCAAAGTTTTTGAAAATACAGAGTGTTTTGGTAGTAACATTATAAAATTAAGTTCAAGTTGAGTGTTGGGAAAATGTAGATAGATACACAAACTAGAAAACAATTCGTTTAGGAACATAATATGTTTTGGATTGACTTGTCAAAAAAATTACAATATATCACCCATTAGACCAAACATTATGGACCCTTTACCTACGAAAACCCCGTACTGCTGTATGGGGAATTAATAGGAGGGAGGCAGAATTATATTAAAGTTATAACCTCAAAATGCATAACAAGCTAGCCTATTTATTACAATAATCACATGTGTTAAAATTAAAAAAGGAACACTCTGCAACATTAACACATTTTACATAATTAAATGTCACACGCCACATCTCTCTTACTGTGAAATCAGTCAAGTCTGTCCAGGGCCTTGATGTCTGTTCTAGTCTGTGATATGTCATGATCTATTGTCCTTGGTTACTTACATGTGGTCAAGGTTTGCTTGACATTGAGTTGCTTCCTCTCAGTACTGACTATGTACAAATGAGAAGCTGGCTTGTGGTCAGAAGTAATCCACACATCAGATCCATCTTGCGATCTAGTGTGAGAGAGGGTGTGGGTGATGATATTAATGGTTGTTCTGGAATTCCATGGAAATCTTATCTCTTCAATAAGGGCCATTTTGGTTTGAACTGTGTTTATAAGATAGTTTGATTCATATGGCGCTGCTTGTTATAGATTATATCAAAGTAGGAAATTAGGTCTGTAGGTGAAGGTGTCAAGATATGAGCAGTTGGCTGCTTGAGGATGTTCTTCATGACTTGCATCAAAGCCACTGCTTCTCGGGAAGTGAAGGCTGTTAATCACATTAAAAGTTACAGTGCAGTAAAGGAAGCAAACTCCTTAATTAAGTACTGAATACCATTATTGGTAATAGGTGTTGTGGGGACACCATCTAGAAAACACAAATTTCAAGGCACCAATTTTTCCCACCGAGTTAGTCGACCTCAATTTAATGACCTCTGGATATTTCAAGAAGCACTTCACTATGGTGACATAATTATATCCATTCAGGAGACACAGGTTAGATGTGACTTTCTTTCTGCCACGTGGTCTTGGAGAGGTGTATATAGGCATAAGTCATTAAGATGGGGTGTGCAACAATTTGCATAGGAAAGGGTAATTAATGTCTATTATCTAGTGTTAAACTCCTGGCCACATCTGTCAAAACTGAATACCCTGATAATGTTACCCAACTTAACAGGATGCACATGCTTCTAATTAAATATGCAAGGAAATAAGTGCTTAGCAGTGGATGGTTTCTAACTACAAAGTGATGCTTATAGTAAATGTAATATAATCTATAAATTAATTAACTAATTAACCAATGAGCATTAGCTCATCATATTTGTAGCCATAGTGTTTTTTTAAATTTATATAATTATATTACAGGAAAGTAATCTCTCAGACTGAGCATATTATTAGTATGAAAACAGAATAAGCTGCAAGTTAGATATAATAAATAGCTGCATTGAGCTAAGGAAACAAAAGCTAATTGCTACATCACACATTGTGAACCAAAAAATTAAAGCCAAGAAATCTATCCATGAACACCTGTTTACTCAAGATGAAGAGATTCAGAGTTATTTATCATAAGCTTCTAGCTGTAAGTTTGGTTACAGACATAATTATTGTGATGTAATACTCATAGCTATTGTTAGCTCATAATAATTGAGTCTATAATCATGCCAATCTGTAGATTTATGTATTTTCATTCCAATGATATGAACAGTTTGAATATCATTCCTTAAAAATTAAGTGAATGGTAAATTGGCTAAGTGAATGTAAATCTTATACTTAAAAATGTAAGTCCCATCTTGTTCATTGCCATACTTATAGAACCCTCTGCCAATGCTAGTAAAGCCGAGGTCCATGAGGTGCCAGTGGTGAGTAACCCCCTGAGGTTTGGGACGGACTCAGAGTGTTATGTCAGACCAGATCTTACCAGTTCCTCAACAGACAAAGTTGGACAGCCAAAGAGCATGGAGAATGAGATAATGGAGAGCTCTGCATAAACTACTGCATTTGTGTGTATAAACGTATATATTGACTGTGTCCATAGTAGAGACTGTTGTTAACTAACTTAGTTTAGTTCCAGTAGAGTGATTAGGTGGCAGTTTGGTTTAAAAAAATGATAATTTTTATAAGAAAAAGAAAAAAACGAGTCATTTTTAATAATACACACAATAAAATCTAATTTACAGTATAGATATTATTGGAACCTGAATAGCCATGCCATATTGCAATGCAATTTTACATAATATGTTGCATGCATGATGAATATTACACACCACCAGGAAATGATTATTGTAGTGTCTTGACTAACTAACGATCTTAGTTAACACTAACATGATAGGGTTCTTGAGTAAGATCAACTATTTCATATTCGAATCAATGCACAGCAAGATAATACATACAATGCACACACGTGCACCACCACAGGGGCGGGCACCTAGCTGGCCAAACACAATAATCAATAACATACTACATTCCTCACCACTTAATATAAGAGTACATGAAAGTCCATAAAAGTTAAGTTCCAGACGATAATAGTCCGGTGCAGAACGGTATCTAGTTGGGTACTGTTTAGTAACCGGTGTTACTGATGAACGATCTGTAGAAACGATTTAGTCTGAATCGAGAGTTATTGAGGATGTTTAAGTTCCTGCTGAATCCGTGGGTAGTGTACCAGAAACAGGTTCATCTGGTTCAACTTCGGATCATACAGTTTTAGAGTTAAAAGGTTCCCAATGATCATCATTGCTTTGAGTGGATTGGGTACTTTCACGGACGACTCTGTCTTTCAAATGATCAACGTGCCTTCTCCATAGTTGATGATCTGTTGTTTCCACAAGGAAAGACAAGGGTCCTAACCTTTCTACCACAGTTGCTGGTATATCCAGTTAGCTCGTGGAAGGAGATTTTTCACCATGACACTTTGTCCTATTGAAAACTGGCGTGTGTGAGAATGCTGATCGTGTCCAGCCATGACACTTTGTCCTATTGAAAACTGGCGTGTGTGAGAGTGCTGATCGTGTCCAGCCATTTGCTGAAACTGCTTCTCCATCACACGGGATTTAACATCAGGTAGAAGAAGATCAAATCTCGTATGCATCTCCCTCTTTAAAAACAATGAACTTGGTAATACTCATCTTCGATCAGAGGTTCACCCAGGATCCTCATAGGCTCACTAGTATAGGTCTTTAACAATACCTCTCACTTCTGGATCTGTTTGCCTGGAAACAGCCTTCCAAATGTATCCTTTGACATGATGGAAACAGTGGCTCCTGTGTCCAACTATAACCGGACTGGTTTTCCACTCAGCTCCATTTCCACTATAATTGGTTGTTGTGATGGGGTAGTAACAACAGGGAATAGAGGTAACTTATTTGGTTCTTGGCTACTGTCAGTTGATTCTGTACCATCCATCAGGTTCCACCTGAAGGTTTCTTCCTTTGAAATTTCTTAGCTGTGGTAACCGGAAATTGTGGTGGTTTTGGGGTGTAGCTTGCCTTGGACCTACACACCGTAGCAATGTGGCCAGTCTTACCACATTTGTGGCACTTAGCTTCTCTGAATTTGCAAACTTGCTCAAGGTGATTGCGACCACAACGGTAACAACACTTTTTGTTTACAGTTTTGTTTACAGTAGCAAAAATCTGACCATCGAGGGCTGTACTTTGAGAATGATCTGTTCGGTCAGATCCTTTCAATTCTCTAGCATTTTTATCAGCTGATTCCATTCCTTGAGCTATTCTCTGTGCTCGCGTAAAGGTAAGGCCATATTCCCCCAGGAGTCTCTTCTGGGTTGCCTCATTCTGTGTTCCACACACAAAACGATCTCTTAGAGCTTGATCAAGGAAATCTCGAAATTCACATCTGATGCTCATACGACGAAGATCAGCTACGAAGTCTGCAACTGATTCGTTTGCCTTCTGGCACCGTTTGTAGAAGTGAAACCTCTCACCGATTATCAAAGGCTTACGGTCAAAGTGTCCCTTCAAGGCCTCTAACAGTTGAACAAAAGTTTTATCTTCAGGCAGCGTGGGGGCAAGTAGGCTCCTAAGGACGCTATACGCTTTTGCTCCTATCAGAGTAAGCAAAACTGCGACTTCCTTTCCTTCGTCAACTCCGTTGGCTTCGAAATAAAGTTGGAGTCGCTCGAGGTAAGTATCAATATTTTCGCCATGGGGATCGAACTCTTGCAATCGTCCCAAGGTTGCTGCCATAATCCCTCGCTCGTCGCCAATGTAGTGTCTTGACTAACTAGCGATCTTAGTTAACACTAACATGATAGGGTTCTTGAGTAAGATAAACGATTTCATATTCGAATCAATGCACAGCAAGATAATACATACAATGCACACGCATGCACCACCACAGGGGCGGACGCCTAGAAGTCATAGGAATGTACACATGAATTGATAACAACATTAAAGAGTACTTTACTGAGTGCTATATGTTTTTTTTTAATTCTTGAACATTCCTATTGAATTTAGCAGCTGTCACATCCATAACTTAATTTAAACACAATTCAGCAAGCTAAATATAAAGTTCAAAATGAATTAGAGGGACATGCCACACCCATAGAACAAAGAACACTAAACTGCATTTTAGGTGAGGCCATTATCTGAGTCCACAGTATGTGCGCACATTCATGTGTGTGTATGTGTGTATTGCATGTGGTGTTTGAAATATGCAAACGTTGGGGCAAGTTTTAATACAGAAACATCTTGCACAAGTTCTTTATAGCAAGATCTCTAGAAGAAAAGCCAGATCCCATATAGAATAACTTTCTTAGTAATTAACTTTAATTTACTCACTCTAATGTTTCAGCTCTACCTTCATCAGGAATAAGAGGATCTAGCAGAGAGGTATTGCCGGAAATTTACTTCATAAAAATTTGAATGGCTAACTAAAAAATGTGGGCTTATATAAATGGGGAATGGTTATCATAGTGATGAGAACAATCAAGCGAATGCCCAGCATGGCAACAACTATAGACTGGCCTGGCTGAGTGAGAATGGGATGTATGGTTAACAGCTGATGTGCCCTCCCCTTGCTCTTATCAGATAAGCCAGCCTAGAATAGGATAAACAACAAACCAAGCCCTAATAACCCCCTGCATGACCCCCAAAATCAAAATGTGCATGTGGAAGTATATGCTATGAGATGAGTTTTGTTTTGAATATATACTTGTAAGCAATTCCCATTGATAGTGGAAAGCACACCACACTAAGAGTAAGATCCATTAAAGTACATATTCTATGAGTTGGATAATGGTTAGAACATTCACACTAGCTAAAATAATTCACTTGCTACATAATGACTAGCATTCAGTATACTAGTTAAAGTGACTGCCAGGAATCCCCAACCATAGTGGAACCCTGACAACCCACTGACAGAAAAATATAAGGAGATTACAGTTGAATAGGCATGATGCACACATTAAATGTACCATTGACCCCTTACCTGCCAAATTTTTGCAAACCATTACACAGTAGCCAGATGATCACATCAAGTGTTAACGCATATCTGCCTAATTAGTTTGCATATGGCTCCTGCCTGGGTTGCACGGGCTGGTAGCCTATTCAAAGGAGCAGCTCAAGAGGCCCATCAGAGCCGGGTCAAGTTGTGGACAGTAAAGCCTTGTTTCATTATCTTCCTCCTCATCTCCCTGAGAATAACCAGCCTTATCCCGCTATTGTTCTGCTCCCTAACACTGGTGGCAGTGACTAGGTCCAACCCTACTCCTACCCAATGCCCCTTCCAAAGACGGACATGGCTACCTGAAGGACTGGATGACCGCATTCCAAACTTGCTGCAGGAGGGGAGGGGGGGGGAGGAGTGTCGGGCATCCTGTCTACTCTATCCTTATATGGCAATATGCATCCTAATTAGACAGGTATGGGGTCAGTGGCACATTCAGTTGTCTACTCTACTGTAATCGTTCTGTCACTGACAGAACGATTACAGTAGAGTAGACAACTAAATGTGCCAACTAAATGTGCCTGCCTAATTAGTATATACAATAATTATATTGCCATTCAGCACAGTAGCCAGATGCACACGCTAAATGTACCATTGCCCCATAATATCTGCTAACTGGTATCATATTGCCATAAAAGGTCCTGACTGGGTTTCACGGGCTGGCAGCCTATTAAGAGGAGCCAGCTCTGGAGGCCCAGTCAGAGCCAGCTCGAGTCTTGTTTCATATTCTTCCTTCATCATCTACCGAGAATACTGTTCCCTGATCCCTAAACAGAGAATAATAAAATTGTAAGTTAATGTTAAAGCTGACACGTGAATGATCATCTTCCCAAGCCTTTGTAGTCCTTGAAGCCCTACTAAACAGTTATTAATTTTCTTACGATCATAATTGCATTCTCTTCCACTCTTCTTTGCTGGAAGCCTACACATAGACATCACTAGCAATATAATTATAGATGATGTTGGTCATTTATGCTAATCACAGGGAGGAATAAATGGATCTGCTGCATTAGTTTAATAATTATTATGTAAATTAATTTTAGGTGGTATCTAACCCAAAAATGTTTTTTAGTGTAATAGTGAAGTTCAAACTGCATTGCATAATGCTTTTTTCAGGTGAGAAAGCGGATATACAAACAAGGTGGAGGATAAAATAGTCTCAAGGCACTCTCAAACACCTACTTGCAGATCCTATTCATAATAATTATGTTCAAATATATTTTTCCAATACTTGACATGATAATAAGCCATTCCTTTCAACATGAACAGGAAAAAAGCACTCATCTCGAAAGTTTGTAAAGTAGCCTGGGATACCAGGATTTGTTGTCATGATGCTATAAGATCTCTGGAATCCCCATGACCGCTTAGCAAACTCCAGTGTTTGTAGTTTGAGAAGAAAGAAAGGACCATGAAGTTGTTGCTATGACCTAGTATAAGAAGAAGTACCATTCTCTGAGCAATGGTGGAAGTAGTTATTTAGCAAAATCCATTTCAAACCATAGCTAATAGAAGGCTAAATACGCTAGACTTTTATAACCTTCTTTTTGGTGGAGCAGGAACTACTCCAGTGGTTGTTATACCATCTCAACATCAACTTCAACATTGGAGAGTGCTATATAGAGGTAAACAAAAAGAAAGAGTTAGCAGTAGTTAATATTAGGTATTTTAATTTTTAGTATATAGACCTTGACCATCTGGAGGTATCCGTTCAGCCTACTCGAAGAGCTTTACTTTTATCCATGTTTAATATCTTAATAGGTTACAATAACCTAATCAACTTGAAACAATGTTTTTACTAGTTGCTCTGGCATTCATCAGGAATAACCAGATGCTATATATTCACCATGTGCTATGTATTTAGTTATTTTTGTTAATTAAATTTAAAAAACAATATGGGCAATGGCTGGAGGACTTATTTCATTAGACTTTCATTAATTATTGTGTTTATTTATTATATAATTTAAAAAAATGAAATACTTAATCTTTGATTAAGTAATAATAATAATAATAATAAAAATAAAAATAAAAATAAAAATATATATTATTATTATTATCCCTCCTGAACTCGAGTATGGATCTAGCTTCACGGGTACGTATTCAGGCTGCAGCTAGGAAGGAGTCAGGGGCTTGGATCCATGCCCTTCCCATGTCATCCTTAGGCCTCCGAATGGATGATGATGTGATTAGGGTGGCTACTGGTTTGCGTTTGGGTGTTCCTCTCTGTCATCCCCACAATTGTCTGCAGTGTGGATCCCAAGTGAATCAGTTTGGCACTCATGGTCTCAACTGTCGGAGGAGTCAAGGTCGTTTCTCGAGGCATGCAGCTGTAAATGACATTATTCATAGATCACTAGCTTCCATAAATATTCCCTCTCACCTGGAGCCTTCAGGCATTTCTCGCTCGGATGGCAAGCGTCCTGATGGAGCTTCCATTGTCCCCTGGAAGAATGGCCGTATCCTTGTGTGGGATGCTACATGTGTGGACAACTTTGCTCCATCCTATACCAACTTATTAAATGAAGGTCCTGGGGCAGTGGCAAACAGAGCCGAGTCCCTGAAAAAGGAAAAATACGGAAACATTGTTGCTACACACTTCTTTGTCCCAATTGGGATAGAGACCACTGGAGTGTTTGTAGGGGAGGCATCTTTGTTCCTTCGGGAGTTAGGTGGCCGCCTCAAAGCAAAGTGCGACGAACCACGTTCCCATCATTTTCTCCTCCAGAGAATTTCCATTGCGATCCAGCGTGGGAACACTGCAGCGGTGTTAGGCACTAGTCGGTATACTAGTGATGACTATTCTTACTTAAATTAGCTAGCTAGTTCTTTATTGGTAGATATATATAGGATGATATCTATATATATGTATAATATATATATATTATATATTGTTTTAATAATAATAATAATAATAATAATAATAATAATAATAATAATAATAATAATAATAATAATAATGATGGTGATGATGATGATGATGATGATGATGATGATGATGATGATGATGATGATGATGATGATGATGATGATGATGATGATGATGATGATGATGATGATGATGATGATGATGATGATGATGTGATGATGATGATGATGATGATGATGATGATGATGATGATGATGATGATGATGATGATGATGATGATAATGATGATGATGATGATAATGATGATGATGATGATAATGATAATGATAATGATGATGATGAGATAATAACAACAATATAAAGATTAAATTATTTAAAATAACGAATAAGAATAATTATAGTGGCAAGTTCAGGCTCTTGAGTGGCTCTCCAGCAACAAGGCAAGCACTAGAGCTAGGGCTAGGGCCTGCCATGGTGGTGTATCCACGGTCTCAATTGAACCCCTCACACTTTGTTGCTGGGCTGATGTGCAATGCCTCCTTTACTAGCAGTTTCTTCTGTCTTGTGTCCTGGTCCAAGATGGTAGCTTCCTCCAACAAAATAGGATGTCGATTGTCCAATACATGTTCAGCAATTGCAGACTTCACTTTAGCACACTTTCTACAAGCATCTTAATGTTCTTTCACTCTGGTCTCCAGTATTCTGATGGTCTCCCCTATGTAGTATTTCCCAAAACTACGGTTCACAATGCATAACTACATATTAGCTGGTAAAACATCCTTCACTCTGCTCAGTTGTATACTCAGAGGTCTTCTCATCTAAAAATGACTTTGATGCTGAACTTCCTGCAGACTCTCCTGTTGTCTTCACTCATCCCTGCTGCATAGGGAATCACTACCAGAGTATCCTTCTTTTTAGACCTTTCATACCTGTGCCTTCCAGAGTTAAACCCACTGAGTCTTTATAAGCAGAGTTCTGTTTTCTGCAAAAGCAGTGCCATTCTCACTTCCCTGTGCAGTTAGTTTTCTTTACTCTAGCTAAGAATCTGCCGTTGTTTTCTCCAACTACTATAATAACCTAAAAAGAATCCCATACTATGTAAGATGCATTACACAATCATAATTTTACAGATGAATTTATAGTAAATACATACATACATACACAGATACACCATGGCAGGTCCGTAGGCAGACATTTGAAAATTGGGATGCAGATAGCACATGAAGCACACCATCTAAGGCTGTCCCTCACCCTCCCAACTCCCGGCCAGGATAATGTGCTCTGGCCAATTTTGTGCATAGATTTGGTATAGATCACAAAACTTGTGTTTAGTCAAATAACAAACTTGCAGTCTCCATTCTGCGAGGGTATTTCTGCAAAAACAACTTACAATATTAATTTCAGTTTCATAGTTCATGCGTATATGAGCTAAAGCACTTAATGCATGTTGTCCTAGGAAATCACTCATAGTGTTCATTGACTACACTACTAGTAGCGAAATAAACCGTATGAAGCTATACCAAATTCAGGAGAAATTGGTCAAAAATGATATACTGTATCTGTAGTTAAGAAGGATTTTGGAGGGTGTTTCCCCCCCCTTTTCTTGTTTATCAGCTACCTATAGATGTGCAGGAAACATTTGCTGCAGAGAAGAAAGATAGAGATGAGGAAAAGGCAGAACCAATAAAAGTAGTGACTGCACAAACTTCAGATGCCTGCCGTATAAACATAGCAACAGTTCTCTAGCTATATAGTTATACTAGCTAGCTAGTTCACCACAGGCCACAGACAGTATACAGGTAGCTCCAAACATACGGTCACCATGAAGACATTCATGAGTAAATTCAATGCACAGTTTTTGAAAACTTCAAATTTAAATAATAAATTATTTAAAAAATAAATAAAAAAGTAATCCAGCCTGTTAAAATACAAAAAAAAAACTCGAATGAAAGCATGCTAGCATACATTATTCCAATTCAATTCATTGTGGATGTGACCACCAATACACATTGACTTGTGTACACTGAATGTTTGGTTGTAGAGACATAGAGTGACATAGCACTTAATGGCCAGTTAGTAAGAACTGGTCTGGTAATGAGGATCAACTCTACACCTTAGTTAACCAGGTTCTCATCAGAAGAAGTAGCTGGGTTATGCTCTCTCCCTGGGCAATGAGAAGAAAATGGCCGACAATGATGAGGCCGCTCAGTTGGGATGTCCTTTATCCCAATGGTAGATGAATACCTGGGAGGCTGGGGGAAAGAGGGCTACCGAAGTCATCAGTACCATTAGACACCGGCAGGGTAGGAGGCTAGTTATTCCAACACCTGAAACAACTTGGCATCTGTTTCAGAGGTTAGCCATAACCCTTTGGCGAGGAACTCAACTATCTGGATGAGGCAGCTCCCCTCCCAGGCTCCTGATGTTGATGGGATCATCTAGGGCTAGGGCTAGGGCTAGGGCTAGGGAACTTTAATCATGCATATTTTTACATACCCACATAACAATATTATGATGGATGCTAATTGAATACGTTCCATTGTATGCATTGTCCAGTTGTACTGCATAATTCACAATATTGCATTGAGTCGGTTGAACCCACTGTATATATATGAAACTTTGACAGTAATACAATGGACAAGTGCACTGGAAGGGAACAGTTAGTTTGATTTTTCTATTAGGATCCTTTGCTGTCAGTCGACAAGAATATTAGAAGCAGGTCATGCTTTGCTAGAAACAACAAGACAGCCAGGATGACAACACATCATTAACCCAGAGAATGCCAATCTCTTGGGCTCTCCTATTGGAGGGTTACAATCAGTGGATGCCTGTGTAAGGGAGAAGACCGAGCTGCTGCTGTTGATGGGTGATACACTTTGTCATTTGCAATCACATGATGCTATATCATTGTTGTGTCACTCATTTGCGATCCCTAAGATGATGCATATTCTCTGCTCTGCTCCCTGTTTCTCTTCCAGTCATCTCCCAGCCTATGACCGCCTTCTCAAGTCGATCTTCAGCAATATCACTAATATAGATTTTCAGAACAATGACCCTTCTTGGCTACAGGCCACCCTTCCAGTGAACCATGGGGGAATTGGAATTAGGAGTGCGGTTCATGTTGCTCCCTCTGCCTTTTTGGCTTCTGCTGATGGATCGTCCAATTTCATTCACCATATCCTCCCCACTCGGTTTAGTGCTGTCCAGTACCCTGAGATTGGGGGTTGCTCTTTCACTCTGGGGTGATCACATTGTCTTGCCTCCTCCAGTCCCACCTGCTTCCCATCAGCAGAAGTCGAGGACAACCCTCGTATTTTGGGAAATGGCAGAGTCACTTTTGTGGAATGCTAGTGACACCAAAACCAGAGCTCGTCTCCTCGCAGTGTCTGCATGTGAGTCCGGTGCCGGCTTAATGCCCTGCCAATCTCCTCACTGGGTCTCCGAATGAGCGATGATGTAGTTCAAATAGCAGTTGGGGTACGTCTTGGAGCACCCCTGTGCTAACCACACGCTTGTAGTTACTGTGAGAATCGGATGTCGATCAGTTTGGCATGCGTGGGTTGAGCTGCAGGCACATTCAGGGAAGGCTTACTCACCATGGTGCTATAAATGTATCAACCACCAGTCATTAACTGCTGCAAATGTCCCTTCCTGGCTGGAGCCCTCATGTCTGCTTCGGTCTGATGGAAAGAGACCTGATGGCATGTCCATCATTCCATGGTCAAGTGGTAGACTCTTGGTATGGGATGCAAGCTGCAGTGACACCTTTGCCCCATCCAACCTTTGCCCCATCCAACCTTTTGGCTGCAGTCACTGAGGTTGGTGCAGTGGCAGCCCAGGTGGAGATTTTGAAGGGTGAGAAGTATGCCCACCTGGATTTGGCATACAAGTTTGTACCTGTGATGGTAGAGATGTGTGGATCCTTTGGGCCTCAAGCAAAGGCATTCTTCAGGGAGTTGGTACACTATTTTACATGTATTGGTAAAAAAAACAAATTATATTTTGTACCAAAGCATACGTATAAAAGCACACACTCCAAGACTATTACAAGTGTGTAATCTCTACTGTCACGGGACTACACCAACGGTGACGAGGTAGCTAGAATGTTCTAGAAGTCCCACTTGACCGCAAGTGCCTACAACAAGGACATACATATATAACCACAGGAAGGTTGATTGACAGTTACTATATTCATCCCCCCTTAAGGGGAGCATTGTTAGAGTTTCCCCCCAATTCTGAACATGGGCTTATAATGGTCAGAGGGTCCACAGTTTCTGGCTGAGGGCCAGTTTCGGCCAGGCAGGGAGTGAGGTTCTGGTTGTTTTCCTTCGTGTGGTGCTATGATTGCTTCTGTTGGTGGCAGGGAGTGAGGTTCCTTGGGAACATCGGAATTCTCTTGTCTGACTTCTGCGGGGCAAGTTTCCGGTTGATTTCCTTCATGTGGAGCTATGATTGCTTCTGTTGGTGAGGGTGATCCTGACATTGGAATGTCCCTACTACCTGTGGCTGGTAAGTCAGATGTGGTACCATCTTCCCTATTTGCATCTCCTTCCCCACCAGTTGTGGGTGAGTCGGCTTTAGTTCCTCTCAGCCTAACGTGGTCCAAATGCCTCCGTACCATGCGTCCATCCTCAAGTGTGATGATGAATGATAAAGGGCCTCGTTTCTCTGTCACTATGCCAGCCAGCCATGATGTCCCTGATGGGAAATTCCGCACCAACACCTCCTCGCCCACCTGAATTTCTCTAGCTCTGGCTGTTTTGTCGTGGTCATTCTTCTTCTGTCTCTGCTGTTTTGTCGCTACTCGGGATGCCATGTCAGGGTTCAGGAAACTAAGAGGTGACCTTAATTGTCTATTAAACAACAATTCAGCTGGGGACACCCCAGTTGTGGTGTGTGGAGTTGTCCGGTAGTTGAAAAGGAACCTGGCTACTCTTGTTTCTAATGAGCCTGAGGTATTTTTCTTCATTCCCTCCCTAAATGTCTGGACTGCCCTTTCAGCTTGACAATTGGATGCTGGGTGGTACAGAGCGGTCAGTATGTGCTGAATTCCATTCTTAGCATAAAATCCGGGAATATACTTGGCTCGTTAAAACTGATCCGTTGTCCGAAACTAATTTCACTATTCTCTTCAGTCTTGAAGCTTTTCTTTTTCTTTTAGTTCCTTCTTCACTTTTTTTTTTTTGATTGCTGCACCCTTCGTTTGTCTTTGGATGCCATGTATGTACCAAACAATGGCCAAATTGGAGCAATGGATTCTAGCAGGGGTGACAATCCTTTCATTCCATGATTGAATGTAAGAACAGCCAAGTTAACTGCAACATGGACAGCTGTATAAGGACAAGAGAATCTCTCCTTTGGACACCTAAGCCAGACAGTAGCATTAAAGCTCTCAATTTGATTTTGTGTCGCACCAAGCAAACACCGATCCAAGAGCTGCATGTCCGCAAGCCGTGTAAATACTGGCTTCATGTGCACTGCCAGATCAGGTGGGATTATTGGATTACTGTGAGATGGTGGGTCTTCTTTTTTAGCGAGAGCATTCTGGAACCTACACCAATTCTTCTTTGGGTCATCACCACCAGGAGGACAGTACTCATGGTGAGGACTCTCGTCAGTAGAAGTAGAGTGGTGAAAAATTGCCCAGACTGCCCATTTAAATCTCCAGCATGATTGCGGATGGCCCCACCATAGTAAACCTGTATAGTTTGATTTTTTTCATTCGTGAGCCTGCCTTTCCCACCCCAGTTGATAGTCTTCCCGTCATTGTCCACCTTCTTAGTCTTTTTCAAGTCATTTAGGGCTTTTGTCATTCTCTTTTGAACGTGGCCTACACATTCGTTTTTCTCAATCTTGACATTCTCACCATATGGCTACTCACTGTTCAAGAGGTTTACTGTCTTGCTATCTCCGTCAGAGATGACACAAGTGTAACGCAGATGGTGTTTCTCAACAGATCGCTTCCAGATTCGCAGTGCACCAGTACACTCCATTGCAGGAGAAGACCCCTCGTAAATAATAGAACAAGAGTATTTGTGCTGTGCCCACCAGTTCTTGTAATCCTGAGAATCCTCGTCTCTCTCCTGTTGAAGAACGCAGACACTGTAATGCTTACTTAGTTCAAGAATTTGTCCCGTCTTCCAAGACGCCACCACCACCACCCCATACAATGCTATGAACCCATGTCGAGACCATGTTGCATCACACATCACCATAGCATTAATGACTTTGTCATGTGAGGCTCCCCTCAAGGTCATGAAGATGTGCTGATGCCAATGACAAACTACTTTGGCAGAGCAGAGTGGAATCGTCAAGTAGCTTGCTGTTGTATTTACCATAAGGCGTATTTGTCAACGGGAATGGTAGGTCCATCACTGCACAAACAGTCGCCAATCATTCTCTACTCGACCAATCATCCTCATAGCCAAGACAGATTTGGCATTAACAGAGGTTGCCTGAGCAGAGCCGGAGTCGGAAAGCAAACGCTCCGAAGAACAGCCAGTACAAACAATGGCCAATCTTGTAACGAGACCCTTTCTAATAGCAAAATTCTCAGAGACAGTGACAGGAGACACACATTCAGGGCAAATAAGACCCTCAACAGCAGCAAGTATCATCTGACAGTCCAACAAACGCATACCTGTCACATCCGGACCTTCTCAGCTCCAACTTCAAAGTCATTTGCTGGACCCGATTGTGGTGGGGCCAAGGCTAACTTCTTCTGGCTGGCGTAGGCTTTTCTGGAGTCTTGAACACAGCTTTGCTACTTGGGAACACTCTGGGCCTTTTTTTCTGGCGAATACAAGACTGTTTCACGAACTTTTTGACCAGAGTCACCAGGCACGCGACGCCATCTTGAATATCCTGTTCTCTTTCTAGGTTTCCATGGGGACAGTGCATTGGATATGATGCAATTCAGGCAATTAACTGTCGATATGCAAAGCAACTCTCCCTATGGAACGGTTATCGAGATACACGTTTCGCTCCAATGTGGTGAAGAATTTCAACGGTATTCAAATGATTCAATTCAATGTAGAGTAAACACAAAATAAAAGAATGGAGCTTCTACTTGCTCTAAAATTTAAAAAAAATAGGTGGTCCATAGACCTGAGCATGATATGAAGCAAAAAGAAAAGGAAAAAAGGGGGCGGTAACCAGGTACATGCACTTGAAGAAACGACGAGACAGTTTTTGTGAGGCTTTTCCCTGGTATTGAATGCTGGTGGTGAATGGTCTTTAGACGTCAAAACTACGTTAGTTTTACGCACGCTAGTTCCCACGCTCAAGGCTGCGAAAACTATGCAGGACCGATCGACGATATTTTGGAATAAACATGCAGCCACCAGGAAGTGCGACAGCCATATGAAACGTTGGTGCTTTCCCTGATGTAGACATTACTGCAAAGTGAATTTGGTTTCAGGATTAACGAGGCCCAAACCAACTAACTGGTGATTTCAAGGAAGCACATCCTCCCTCTCACTCCATCATGGTGAAGAGACCAAGTTAGAGCAACTTTCAGCTTTCTGCTATTTAGGAGTGAACATTAATAATGATAGTAAGCAAGCTTTGAACTTCTGAGTGGGAAAACTGAACGGTCCCATGCTCTCAGCAAAATGTTCATATCAAACCACTGCACATGTGAACAAATTATCTCTTGTAATACCCCAATATGTTCCGTTTCCCCCCCGGTCATGTCATGTGCATCGCACATGTGCGGTTTGCATTATGCAGTGCATAATTGGCTTCCAATACATATACATAATTATATATCAACTAACAGGAGTCTTAGCATCTCTATTAGTTGTGGTGAAGGCTACAGCATCGAGTAGAAACATCGATTGACCAAGTTTTAGTTGATATTTGAGTCATTGTATATACCTAGACTGATGGTATGTCAACTGAGAGTTCGTCAATTCTTGTCTTTTATTTAGTCCATCTGTCAAAGAGTCCATCTGTCAAAGACAATACCTCCTTTTTGTGAGTTGTTGTATCTGGCTGGTTGGAAATCCATGCATTAAATTACTATATACGAATATTTAACGTCTGCAAACAAGATGAAGCTCTTTGGTTCTATAATGAAGCTCTTTGGTTCTATAATGAACGAAGTGGTAAAGGGTTTTCGTCTTACCTAGCCAGTATCCCTGACTCCTTTATGTTTCAACACTTCATATCTTTCACCTACACAGTAAAATCATCATAACGACATCACTTCAACTGTTCCTCATCATTACTCTGCCGTCGTCCTAGGTAACCCACCGCCATAGTGGTTATATACGTTAGTCGGTCTTTTAGCATGCGACCCCTTACCGACCTGGAAGGGAAGAGGTAGGTAAATACCAGGTGTACGTAGACTTGACGAAACGATGAGACAGCTTTTGTGGGGCAGTTCCTGGTATTGAATGCTGGATGAATGGTCCTTGTTACACGTCAAAACTACGTTGGTTTTACGCACGCCAATTCCAACGCTTAAGGCTGCGAAAAGTATGCTACAGATCAACGACATTTGGAATAACTTGCAGCCACCTACGGTACCTGGAAGTGGGACAAGTGGGACAAGCGGGACAGCTATATCAAACGAGTTCACTGGTCCAGTGGTGCTGTCCGCCAGTGGTGCCCCCCCCCCCCCCCCCCCCCCCCCCCCCGCCAAACTCAGTACAGATTTTTAATTGCAGCCATTGGGATGTGTTCGTTATGCGGGCTTATTCGCCCCAATTATGTTGTTTTTTCCCCCCGCTGTGGCGGTACCGGACATTTTGGCTATTCGTCATTTTCCGGTAGGCGAGGACTTGAAATATTATCATTATTATTTACTTGGACTGTAGCTGCATCACTGAACGAGAGCCAGCTAGTTAGCCTTACTATATAATAAGTTCATCTGTGCCAGCTAGCTACTCTATAAATAGTGAGCTCTAACCTCCTGAAAGTGACCTAGATTAATGTGTCTAGCCAGGCATCTATCAAAAATAGGTGTCCTTGTCGTGTAAAATATTGCTAAAGCTGTAAGAACATTGGAGTCCAGTTGTTGACTACATTGGATGCATCATGTGCTCAATGATAAGACAACTTCCATTATTGGTTACTGGGATGCTCCTAGTAATTAGGGCCTTCTGTGAACAAGAATTCACACCAGGAGAAGGAGAGATGATTCGAAATATCCAGTACACAGGTCAGCTAATTTTAGTTGGCTCTGGTGCTGCTGTCTATCATGTTCATCCAGGAAGTCTAAGCACAGTACAAACACGTGTTTTTGGAAAGCCGAACAGACTCTTAGTTGCAGACATGGCTAGTTCCTTCCCCAGTCAGCTCCTAATGTGTGACGATTCGGACTGCATCCTTGCAGAGAGCAGTGATTTCTTCAACGAACATTGGCGTGTTAAAAGTATTGAGGTTTTTCGCGAAGGAATGGACAATATTGAAGGAATGGACAATATTGTCGGACTCTTCGTGCCCTCCATCACTGGAACGTCTGAGCTGTTGTTTGGTGAGAGTGCAAATGGAAATTTTGGACGTCGTTTTGTGAGAGGTGCTCTTAATAATGCAAACCTAACTGAACCTGGCCCGCCAGGCAACTCTAAATTCACCTTATTGGCCAGTAAAATTGAGTCTAGCAATGGAGAAGTGTACCGGTACTACACGCAGTTCTTGCACAATGGCTTTATATATTTCGTCACTGATATTGTTATAAAAGAAGCACAGCCTCTTCCTGTGGGCAGAGTTGTGCGTTTCTGTCAGAGTGACTCGGGAACGAGAGGCAACTTTCGCTCCTACTTTGAGCTCAGGCTCGGCTGCAAGACTGGCACGACAATAACCTCTGCTACGTTCGTTAACTCTGCACCTTTTGCGCAGCCCACCATTCTCATAACTTCCCGGAGCGAGAGTAATGACATGCACATGTGTGCATACAATCTTGACACCATAGACCAGTTGATGCTGGAGAAGTACACAGAGTGCATTAATGGTATGGGCTTTACAGATTTTGCAAGAGATTCCTTGCCTCCCTCCACAACAAGGTGTCAGCCGATTTCACAGGGGGACACCTTGGTAAGACATCGTTAGTGTGGTCACATTTGCCGGGTTCTGGGGGGGGAGGGGGGAAGGCTTCTGGTACAAGTTGTCACATCTACTTAAAGCATAGGGCTCCTCTGTTTTTAGGTCTTTTTAGGTCTTTGAGGTTATTATTTTTTGTTCAAGTTAGTTTAAGAGTTGATTCAGGTTCCATTCTGTTTGTTCAAGTTGGTTCAAGAGTTGTTTCAGGTTCCATTCTGTTTGTTCAAGTTGGTTTAAGAGTTGATTCAAGTTCCATTCTGTAGGTAATTTTGAGTTCTTTGTCCCGAGGCCAATGATTCAATGAATATTCACCTTTCTCAGAATCCTATAACAGCAACGTTAAAACCTATGCGAGTATTTTTTGGCAGAGTAAACCATTTTGAAATGGCTATTATTGTTGTTATTCTTGTTGTTGTTGTTTTTGGTGTTTTTGTTGATGATGATTGTTGATGATGATGATTATAATTACATTTTGGAAATCCAGTAATCCAGTGTAAGTAACTTTTTAATTTCTCGCATGGATACTGGAAAGATAGAGCAACATTTGTGCCACACCTCCTCTGACCGCTGATGCACATTAACAAATATAACTCCCAGAGTGTGTGCAACATGCCTGGGGCTCTTCTCCGAGGACTTCAAGTGGGTCCTACTCTCAATAGCTCTTTTGTGGTGAGTCGCGCCTTCCCTGGTAACGAGGTGATCACTTCCCTGACCTCCATAACTCTGGCGGGAAATCTCTACGCATTTGCGGGCTCCAGCTCCCACAAGCTCCACCAAGTAAGTCTGTGATGGAGCAGAGGCAATCCTTTCCCCTCTACCCAGCTGTGAGTGTCGGTGATTGGTAGCCAGCTGACACCTTTGTGGTGATGGGTGTGAATCAGAAGTGTTGAGTGAGAATCTATTGCCCTCTAATGTTGTCAGACATGTTTCAATACTGACTCGGTTCCCATAATTTCATTAGCCAAAGTAGAGTATAAATACAGCTTGCAAGTGAAATGACTGGCCATATTCCATGACGATTGAAATCATTTACTCTATACTCGTAATAAAATTATATTTGATGTAGCGGTTGGTTCCTCTGTTGGTCAGTCAGTCCAGATACCACACATGTAAGTCACGTCTAGTTTTCCAGAGAATATTTATAGCTTTAGTGCCGTCAATAACTTGCTTGACTGCTTCTTCATCTGCTTCTGCTGTCTTGGAAAATGTTGCCGTGATTCTTGGAAAAGGGTAGTTAATGATTATGTGCATGTGCAGTAGAGCAAAAAAACAACACCACTAGTGTGATATGGAAGAATATCTAACGTCATAGGAAAGTACTACAGTGAGTTTATCAGTATAGAATATGTATGTTGATATATTTATGTGTACATGTGGGATCTCATAATTTGAAGTGCTGTGTAACAGTGAGTATGCATCCTGTAGTTCAAAGTCTGTTGCTATGGTGATTGACCTTGTGATAGCCATACCACAGGAGTTCTAGTGATGGGGTGTATTAGATGTTCTCAATACCAAGGAAATGGTTGTTTGCGTGTGTGGCATAGTGTGAACTTGAACTATGGAGCAGTAGGTCTCCACGGAGTTGACCTTAGTGACAGTGTGTTGTGTTAGTACATAGTTATAGACCATGAGCACGAAACCTTCCCATAAGGAGTAGCGCTATCAGTGGGTGTGGTCTATACGGCTAGAGGTGACTTGAAAGTTTATCCTTGTAATAGTTGCTAGGGTACAACCACGAAGTTGAAGTTTTCTGGCTAGAGACACACTCACTCTATGCCAGGCGGTCGATAGGTTCTCATGAGTGGAAGAAATTGAGGATAAGTGATGATGGTAGTGTAGGTGGTGGAGGTGGTGGTTGTGGTAGTTTTGATGGTTGACTACTGTAGTTGGTGATGGTAGTGTAGGTGGTGATGGTAGTGTAGGCAAGGTTTCATTTAGAAAATTGTCCAAGGGAAGGGGGGGGGAAGCAACTGGAGGAATTTGGATTTTAAGGGGATTTTAAGGGGGTGGGCATGATGGTTAAAGATGTGACAAAGTTTCTAATGAATTTTAATAATACAATTTCCAAGGTGACAATAGCTCTATGGAGACACACACTGGACCAACACCACACCGGGTTGAGGCAGGTTGAAGTTGGTTGACAATAGCTCTATGGGGACACACACTGGACCAACATCACACCGGGTTACAGCAGGTTGAAGTTGACAGTAGCACACACACTGGACCAACACTACACCGGGTTGAGGCAGGTTGAAGTTGACAGTAGCTCTATGGGGACACACACTGGACCAACACCACACCGGGTTGAGGCAGGTTGAAGTTGATGACAGTAGCTCTATGGGGACATACACTGGACCAACACCACACCGGGTTGAGGCAGGTTGAAGTTGACAGTAGCTCTATGGGGACACACACTGGACCAACACCACACCGGGTTGAGGCAGGTTGAAGTTGACAGTAGCTCTATGGGGACAAACACTGGACCAACACCACACCGGGTTGAGGCAGGTTGAAGTTGACAGTAGCTCTATGGGGACACACACTGGACCAACACCACACCGGGTTGAGGCAGGTTGAAGTTAACAGTAGCTCTATGGGGACACACACTGGACCAATACCACACAGGGTTGAGGCAGGTTGAAGTTGACAGTAGCTCTATGGGGACACACACTGGACCAACACCACACGGGTTGAGGCAGGTTGAAGTTGACAGTAGCTCTATGGGGACACACACTGGACCAACACCACACCGGGTTGAGGCAGGTTGAAGTTGACAGTAACTCTATGGGGACACACACTGGACCAACACCACACCGGGTTGAGGCAGGTTGAAGTTGACAGTAGCTCTATGGGGACACACACTGGACCAACACCACACTGGGTTGAGGCATAATCAAATGAGAATCCTCCTATGCATTGCTCGGGTCAGAGCAACAGCTTATGCAATATGTATATTTCCTAAAACGAATGTTGAAAAAACACTTCACAGATTCACTATGGCAATAGTTGTGTGAAGTGGTTTATGGTGTGCAGCCCAACAAGTTAATTTTTTATTTGGAGTCTCACACCACAAGTATCAGCTAACAGCTGCTACTGCATCCTGAACAACCGGATATTAAAACAAATCTAATATATCTCACAGAAACATGGCAACTGCAGCATTAATCACACCTGTCCCAGACCACCACACCACACCCTGGCCTCCTTTTTTTCTCGGACTCGTTTATTAGCTCCTCTTTTGGCCACACCCTCAAAAATAATGTGTAGTATTCTCATAATTGGGTATAACAATGAATGGGTGTGCATTGTTGAGAAACTGGCAATTATTCACTGTTTGGCGCTGGGTTTCTTGTGGGTGTAGACATACCTGAGGTTGCTAAGCAACAATATATTATAGTTTGTGTGTTGTAGAGGTCACTGTGCTGAAACTTACACTGCATTACGGAATGGTTATTTGCTCTTGGGACACTTGATATTAACTCCACTGACACTAATCCAATCGAACTAACTTTGTATGGCTAAGAGCGTGCCTATACTTTTGGCAATATGTGTGTTGTCTGAGTTGTAGCATGGGATTGGGGGGGGGCGGGGGTGCTGGAGGAGGGGCAGGATGGGGAGGAGGGGTGGGAATGGGAGGAGGGGAAGGAGTGGGGGGAGTGTGTGGGAGTGTGAGGAGGTGAGAAAGGGGGAGCAGAACACGAGAATTGGCAATGTGATTTTTTGCTGAGACAAGTAAATCTAAGCTTACCCCCCCCCCCCCCCCCCCCCCCCCCCCTCCCTGCATGCATGCACCCAATCGACTCTTCTTCCTCCCATCATCAGTCAAAACGTCATTTCTAACCTGCGGAGGACAATGTCCTAAACCCCTGCAAGGTTCACAGTGCAAGGTTCACAGTGGTGTTTACAGAGATATCGAGACACTTTTCTGAGGCACGTGTCTAAATACATGTATGTACATAGGTCCTGTATTGATGTGTGCATATCAGGGGCATACACAGTATCCAGCATATTGATGCCACAATAGAGGTCTTAAAGATCTTACAGTGCCCATGATATTTCCTCTCAGTCGCACAACCGGTCTAGCAGGATATGACCAGCCTATCCCATTCCCTGCCAGTTGCTGTAGCCATTGTCAAGCAAACAATGCTAATAATAATAATAATAATTCCATTTTTTTAGTAATTGCTGCCTGAGAGTGCCTGGTGCATTTTTGTCTCAACAGTTTCCTGATAGGCCAGCAGCCCCCCTGGGAAGGTTTAGATAGCCCAGCAGCCCCCCTGGGAAGGTTTAGATAGGCCAGCAGCCCCCCTGGGAAGGTTTAGATAGGCCAGCAGCCCCCCCCCCCCCTGGGTAGGTTTAGATAGGCCAGCAGCCCCCCCCTGGGTAGGTTTAGATAGGCCAGCAGCCCCCTGGGTAGGTTTAAATAGGCCAGCAGTTTTTGGTGCAACTGAGTTTGTGAAAAAACATAATTTCTCGAATGACCTGTGATGATGGTGGTGGTGATGATGGTGATGGTGATGATGGTAATTGTGATGATGGTGATGGTGGTGAGTGTTTCATGGAGGGGCATGGGAGGAGTGGCAGGGGAGTGCACTGGGATAATCCCTCCCCGTCCCCCCACAAGAATTTTGGTTGTCACAATGTTAATTTTTAGAATATTTCTGAAGCACCTTCTGAAGTACATATGGAATTAACCTATTACTGTAAGAAGGTTTCATCTTACAAGATGATTCTGTGAACTGCATACAATGTGCAAAAAGCTTCTTCACACTGTGCCCTCTCTGAGGCCTCCATTAGAGTTGTGCTTCTTCAAACCGAGCCATCTCTGAAGTCTCCCCCTCTCAGGGTGCGTGCTGGCTCTTCCTCTCAGGGTGTGTGCTGGCTCCCCCTCTCAGGGTGTGTGCTGGCTCCCCCTCTCAGGGTGTGTGCTGGCTCCTCCTCTCAGGGTGTGTGCTGCCTTCCCCTCTCAGGGTGCGTGCTGGCTCCTCAGAGTGTGTGCTGGCTCCCCCTCTCAAGGTGTGTGCTGGCTCCCCCTCTCAGGGTGTGTGCTGGCTCCCCCTCTCAGGGTTTGTGCTGGCTCCCCCTCTCAGGGTGTGTGCTGGCTCCGCCTCTCAGGGTGTGTGCTGCCTCCCCCTCTCAGTGTGTGTGCTGCCTCCCCCTCTCAGGGTGTGTGCAGCCTCCCCCTCTCAGTGTGTGTGCTGGCTCCTCCTCTCAGGGTGTGTGCTGCCTCCCCCTCTCAGGGTGTATGCTGGCTCCCCCTCTCAGGGTGTGTGCTGGCTCCCCCTATCAGGGTGTGTGCTGGTTCCCCCTGACAACGACTCAGTTTGTTCTTGTGTAACAGTGATGTGTGTGCACCCTCACCCTTAGTTTAGTGGGTGAGTTCATCATCTAGGCTCTTGCATGTTTAACATACCTTGTTCAGGTATGGCGCAGAGATGTCTGTGTGGTCGAGGTCATCCCGCTGAGTTGTTATTGGTTGGCATCTCATGCCTGTGTGTGTGTGTGGTGTAGGTGTGTATGTGTGTATGGTGTGTGTGGTGAGTATGTGTGTGGTGTAGGTGTGTGTGGTGTGTAAGTGTGGTGTGTGTGTGAGAGAGTCGGTATGTGTAAGTGGGCGTACCCATGAGATCAATGTGAATTAATGGAGGTACATGATGTGTACTCTCTCGCACGCCATGTCTTGGTACAGAGTACTAACTTGGGCATGGTCGGCGAAAATAAGAGTGGTAGACAGGGTTCAGTCAGGGGGGAGGAGGGGGATCAGTTGGTTGCCCCCCCCCCCCCCCCCAATTTTCACTGATTCCAAAGTTCGAAATGCTATTTCACAGGCATGGACATTAACAGTATCAAGGTGAGATCTGCTTAACACTATTCCACTAGCCTGGGACTTGTGAATGATCAAGGACTAGTAATGCAGCATTATTCTAACTAATATAGAGAAGAGAAAAATAGTTGGTTACATAGTAAGTTTACAGCAACACAGTAAGTTTACAGCAACACAGTGACAACATTATTGTTAATTCTATTTTTCAGTTACAAATTACCTTCAACATACATGGGGGAAAAAATATACCAATAGACAGCATATTGAATGGGCTACACATTGGCATATGAATCAGGACCCTGGCATAAATTTATAATAAAAACATGTGGTCACACTCATCCAATCAAGCCAATACTGGCATAATTCCCCCCCACCCCCCGATCGATATGCATACTGTTCCTGCTGAACCCCCCCAGCTGGATGAAACCTTGAGAGGAGTATGGTTTTTGAAAGAAGGGCTCTCTGCATAGGAAGTGTTTGTGGGAGTGTGCTCTTCTGTGTGTGCAGTCCTGTTACCTAACAACTGAAAGAGGAGCTCGCATGTTAGTGGGAATCTTCTTTTGAGTGTGTGGGTTCATGTTACCATAAAACTGTGAGAGGGTTCTCTATAGAACATGTTTGTGGAAATGTGCTCTTCATAGCAACTGTGAAAGGAGTTCGTAAAACATCCTTCCTATCTTCCCCTCTCCCCTCCTGCTCCCCTTATATCTTCTCCCTCTCCTCGGCCTCCTCCCCGTACCAATCTCCAGTTTGTCATCACCTCTAACTCGTTGCGGTGTACATTCGGAACACGACTATCAACGAGTCTTCCACTGCCAACATCACTCACCTCCTCCCTTCAGCAGACGGTGAATATGTGTACGCTGGAACACCTAACAAGGTAAAGGATCTACAAATCTCATAGTGTGATAATTAGGCATAGCTGTCCATGTGGCATTATTTCCAATCTGGCAGTTTGCAAGCTACATAGCAGAGGTTTCCAGGGAGAGGTTTACAAAGTATAAACTAGCAGGATGTACATATCCATGTACAGGCTAGTGCTATTCTACATAATTGTCTCAAATCCTATTGCAATATTTGTGAACAACTGAAAATCAATTTTTGTGTCCATCTAAACGAGGAAGTTTGTAAGTTCGTGTTTGTCCAGTAACACTGTAGACACCCGACATGTCTCTCCGTGCACACCTCTTACTAAAACTGGCCATGGCCAAGGCTAGGGATTAGGAGCTAGGGCTAGAGGCTAGGGGTAGGGTGGATACCGGGCTAGAGATATAGGGCTAGGGCTAGGGCTAAGGACACTGGGTTTGAGATACAGCTAGGGCTAGAGGTACATAGGGTTAGGGCTAGTTGGCTTGGGATACAGAGGGCTAGAGGTGTAGGGCTGTAGGTGGGTCACATCTCTGAACTTTTAGATAACCCAGAGAATTATAAAAAAATTATTTTGTGCTCATTAAAAGGAGGGACAGGAGGGACAGTTGCATTTTTGACCAAAGTGAATATTTTCTTGTGGTTACCACTTTATAACTCCACAGATTCCGTACACTTCATGGTATGGACTTGATATATAGCTCAAAAGATAGGTCTCTCTTTGTGCTCTCTGGATTGATATTAAAATATTTTTCATAAGTATTAACTATAGCCAAGTTATGGGAGCTACAAGCGGAGGGACCTCAGAAACCTTAATGTCTGAATTGGCCGCATAAATATCTCCAGATTGCCAAGTGCTAGAGAGTTGAAATTAGCACCAGTGGCTAGAGGAAGCTCTACTCTATTCAACGAGTGTTTTCATTTGGCGTTAAAATATAAGTATGTGGTCAAGCACATGGGTGGAAAATGAATTTCGTTAATTAATCCATAAAAATCAGGATTATATCATTTTCCACCCACGCGCTTGACCACGTACTTACGTTTTAGCGCCTAATGAAAACACTCGTTGAATAGAGTAGAGCTTCCTCTAGCCACTGGTGTTAATTTGAAATCTCTAGCACTTTGTAATCTGGAGATATTTATGTGGCCAATTGAGGCATTCAATTCAGGCATTCAGGCTTTGAAGTTCCCTCCACTTTAGGTCTGCTATACGATTGTAACACTGCTGACATATTTTTTGGTATAGGTGTTGATAACTGTTGTACCACAATGGAACTGCTCACATCTTTTGTTTGTAATTAGGACGCACATGTTTCCTTCAAATGGTTACTTATCTACTTTGTAATATCTATGTATAGATTTGTATGTTGTATCCAGGATGTGTTGTATCCAGGATGCAGGGGCCCTTGAAAAGAGAGAGAGGAGAACCCCAATGTTTTGGATTGTGTTGTATATTGTATTGAATGAGATCTAAGAAACTATCCTCAACCCTTGTCAATTGTAACTCATCTCGGCACGATATTACACCTATGAAAAATATTTTAGTATCAAAAGAGAGCACAGAGAGAGACCTATCTGTTGAGCTGTATAACAAGTCCATACCATGAAGTTTACAGAATCTACGGAGCTATAAAATGGAAACCACAAGTTAAAAAAAAGATTTTAAAAATGCCAGTGCCTCCCTTAATTAATTAACAAGCCATCAGGGAATTCTTCTAGGGAATTCTTCTTAATTAAGCTGTGACTAAACTCCATTTTTCCCAGCTAGCAGTCTCTAGTGCAATGCATCCAAGTCCTCTACTGTAACAATCTCAACCTGGCCATTAGAGAATTATGAGTGAAGGCCTGAGTCTAGACTTGTACAGTACATACATGTATGTACACTACATGCGGTACACTAGAGTACCAAGATAATCTGCTCTCTCCCTCCTTCTCTCTGTACATTCCATGTTAAGCAGGCAGTAAGCAAATGCTGTCTTTTTGCTGTCTCTTTGATGACTATTATTAGAATTTTTTCCTTTGTTTTTTTCCTTTGTTTTTTCCCTTTGTTTTTTCCTTTTTATTTTTAATTGTTCCTATAATTAGAAATGCATATACAATAAGATGCATTTTTGCTACAAGAATTTGATCCATGGAGGTAAGCAAACAAAAGCTGCGCAGCACTCGGCATGTCTACAACTAAACTTACAGCAAGGAAAACCACCCACTTCTTTCTCGAGAGCGATAGGATTCAGAGTGGTTTGCAGGGTAGCTAAAGTTCCTGTGCAGCTCTCCTCTGCAGAAGAGCCTCCAGAAAACAGCAGCTAAGATCTGGAAGAGATCGTTCATGCCGGCAGTTTCGATCGTCGGTAATTAATTGATTTTTTCTTCCTTCTAGTTTTGCTTGCTCACTCCAAACAAGAAGCTGACGAGTGTTATGACTATTTCATAACAATGCGGCAGTCTACTGGGCATGGGAGGCAACAAAACACCTCGCACTATTTAACACTGTACGTTACATTTGTGATGGGTGCCGGGTTACGACAGTCAATTGGTATCTGCCACCTTTTGTTAAGCACCTACTTCACCATTGGTTCTAGCCTCTATTTGTTAAGCACCTACTTCACTGTTGTTCTAGCCTCTATTTGTTAAGCACGTTATCACTGTTGGTTCTAGCCTCTATTTGGGGAAGACAGTTCCATTTTCACTTCCATTTATAATTTAAACTTATGGTTAGGGCTCTGTAGATTCTGCAAACTTCATGGTAAGGACTTGATATTATATTTCAAAAGATAGGTCCCTCTCTGTGCTCTCTTTTGATACTAAAATATGTTTCATAGGTATATATCACTATATAGGCGAGTTACTAGACCTAAAGTGGAGGGACCTCAAAAACCTGAATCCCTGTAACCTCCGACTAAATAACTCCAGATTGCTAAGTGCTAAAGATTTGAAATTGGTACCAGTGCATAGAGGAAGCCTTATGCCTTTTTCATTAGGCGTTAAAATGTAAGTACATGGTCAAGCGCGTGGGTTTTAACGAAATCAATTTTCCACCCGCCGCTTGACCACGTACTTATATTTTAACGCCTAATGAAAAAGGTTGAAATATATGTCTCCTCCTGCTCCAGAGTCGGTCCTTCCTCTACTTTGGGGGCCAGATGGCTTGCAGATATGATGTCCACCTTCCTCCACCGCTGGAGGCAGACAGACTTGCAGATATGATGTCCACCTTCCTCTATTGCTGGAGGCCAGAAGACATGCAGATGTAGTGTCTACGCAGACACTCACCATACTCTGCCCTCCGACAGTTCATCCGTCTTCCGTCCCTTCCAGCTAGCCCAGTACGGGTATTCGGTGATCCATGTCTGTGAGAGAGACTGATTACCTTTTAAGCAAGGCTAGCATTTGTAAAGAGGCTGCTCGATGCTAATGTGGCATTTTCATGCTGACAGATGCTGTTATTATAGATGATAGGAGTACTGCAGGAGTGGAAAAGTTCGGTCAGGAGTGTAAAATTTCGGCAATCCATTACTCTCAGTGGATGTCTTTGTTGTACATGCAACAGGACCTCAACTTCTATGGTTGAGTAATAGGATAAGTTTGTCCTTGATGGCCCCATCAACCTACACATACTAGTCTACATGCTACATTCACTGGTTCCAACTACTTACCTCTTCATGAATTTGAGCTTGGTATTTGGAGTCCATCCAGCAAAGATTTATGCTCGCAAAAGAGTAATGACATGGAAAATGTTTATAGTGTTAGTTTTGTAACTGACTATCATCTTTTATTGTAAGAAGATGTATTTTAATAAACTACTACAAGGCAAGTTCATCTATGCTTCACACAAAAATGTTCAACAAATGTCAGAGAAATAGTGACACACTGAGACACACAAACACTTGGTTGTAGCTTTCAACCATGCTTCACAACAAAAATGTGTCCCGCCAATTGGGTAGTCTTGGTTGTGAAAGCCAACCATAACACAAGCCTTAAATGTTACAGTGTTAATTTTCATTAAAGTTCACTGGTGATGTTATGCATGCTCATTGCTCAATGATTATGGTAATCTTACTACCAGGGAATAAAAATCAAAGCAATTTTGTATATACAGTATGCTTGAACTACCAGTGAATAAGTACAACAATGTTCAATAGCCAGTTGCTCTACCCTGTAGTTCAATAATGGTTGGAAGAATTGAGTGCAGTCTATGGATCTTGAGTTTGACTGCATTCATCAATACATATAACATCCTCTATGCCACAAGTCACCTCCCCAAGAAAATGCCAGATTCACTACAACCTTTTCATCCATAAAGGCAGGGAAGGGAAAATATGTTATTGTAATATTACATTGCCTTTATGATTTCGAAATCAAATATTTCACTGACTCAAGCTAAGATTGCTAAGGAGTAAGCTAAGCAGTCAAAAGATTATCTAAGTCTTAAAAAATCTTAGCCTACATTAAGTTGGTCCTTCAAACCCCCAAGCCCCAGCCCAGGCAAAGCTATACTCTTGAGCTTACCCTTCAAATTTAAAACAAGCTCATCATTCAAGCTTCCTTAGCTAAGGCAAACCAGCTTAATCAAGGTTGTTAGCTAAACTAATCTTAGCAAGCTTTAGAAATGACAGACAGCTTACCTTGTTCCGTGACTCTGATAAGCTGATAGTAGAGCTACCTGGAAGGTCTATTCTAGAGCTGTCCTGCACAGCAGAAAGGTGTGCAGTGAAATGCTGTGGCCCTTCTTGTGTCTGTAGCTGAAGCTGGAGCTAGTCGACAGTTGTTTCGTTCAGCTTCTTCTGCTCTGTATTTCTTTGAGGCTGGCATTAATATCGAGGGCCTTTTTCGCTGAAGAAAGACATTATGAACGGTACAAGAAGCGAGAGGCTGCGGAACAACAAACAAATTCAAAGCTGGCACGAAGCCCGATGGCACACGACGTTTGCGGGAATGGGGACATTGCGTGAATGATTTCAAATACGGGGAAAAAGATTCTTCGCCATTGGAATGGGGTCTTTATTAATGAGTGTTTGAACGACATTTGAAGAAACACCAACAGAATATTAACACAATGTAACTGGAATTTTTTTGTCTCCTACTCTACATTGCATTTCACATTCCTCAATCACTTTGCACTCTTGACCTGTTCCTGCTCTCGAATAGATACCTCCTTAGCCCCCATCTTTGCTGAAATAGCCCATGTCCTCGAATTGATCGCACACTAATATAGCCCCACCATTAGTTGATGATTAATACCTGATAAATTGTACACATGCAACGATAGTAAAGAAATTGTGCGTCTTGTGTCTTTCCATTGGAAATCCTGGAAGATGGTGTCCATTCTTTCCAGGCATGTGGCATTTCCAGCAGCGCTGATGACTCATGTGCTGGCTCCATTCACTGCCTGAAGCCTGGTGGTAGCAGCCCACGTGCTGTAGAGGCCATTTGCCACAGGGACCGTTCCCTTCGACAATTGAGCTGGTGTTGACGATCCCTCTGCCAGTTACAGCGAGAGGCAGTGTTTGAAATGAACCTGTACCGAGCATGGCAAAGCTGTGGTCCTGTAGATGATGAAGAGACTGGCTAACAGACAGATATTTATGTGTTTTGGTTGCGATTTATGATCTTCTGCTATAATTAGCTTAAACTGCTCAATGGTCTAGCTGTAACTGGGGGTACCACCCCCCAAAGCTGAGGCTCAGTTCATTTGGAGGTCACTTATCATTGTAATAATAATAATAGTAGTAAAGTTGGAGGTCACTTATTGTAATAATAATAATAGTAGTACAGTTGGAGGTCACTTATTGTAATAATAATAATAGTAGTAAAGTTGGAGGTCACTTATTGTAATAATAATAATAATAGTACAGTTGGAGATCACTTATTGTAATAATAATAATAGTACAGTTGGAGGTCACTTATCATTGTAATAATAATAATAGTACAGTTGGAGGTCACTTATTGTAATAATAATAATAGTAGTAGAGTTGGAGGTCACTTATTGTAATAATAATAATAGTACAGTTGGAGGTCACTTATCATTGTAATAATAGTAGAGTTGGAGGTCACTTATTGTAATAATAATAATAATAGTACAGTTGGAGGTCACTTATCATTGTAATAATAATAATAGTAGTAGAGTTGGAGGTCACTTATTGTAATAATAATAATAATAGTAGAGTTGGAGGTCACTTATTGTAATAATAATAATAGTACAGTTGGAGGTCACTTATCATTGTAATAATAATAATAGTAGTAAAGTTGGAGGTCACTTATTGTAATAATAATAATAGTAGTAAAGTTGGAGGTCACTTATTGTAATAATAATAATAGTAGTACAGTTGGAGGTCACTTATTGTAATAATAATAATAATAGTAGAGTTGGAGGTCACTTATTGTAATAATAATAATAGTACAGTTGGAGGTCACTTATCATTGTAATAATAATAATAATAATAATAGTACAGTTGGAGGTCACTTATCGTAATAATAATAATAGTAGTACAGTTGGAGGTCACTTATCATTGTAATAATAATAATAGTAGTACAGTTGGAGGTCACTTATTGTAATAATAATAATAGTAGTACAGTTGGAAGTCACTTATCATTGTAATAATAATAATAATAAAACAGTTGGAGGTCACTTATTGTAATAATAATAATAGTAGTACAGTTGGAGGTCACTTATTGTAATAATAATAATAATAATAGTAGCACAGTTGGAGGTCACTTATCATTGTAATAATAATAATAGTAGCACAGTTGGAGGTCACTTATCATTGTAATAATAATAATAGTAGCATAGTTCCGAGGTCAAATGTAATAATAATAGTAGTAGTACAGTTGGAGGTCACTTATTGTAATAATAATAATAATAGTAGTACAGTTGGAGGTCACTTATCATTGTAATAATAATAATAGTAGCACAGTTGGAGGTCACTTATCATTGTAATAATAATAATAGTAGCATAGTTGGAGGTCAAATGTAATAATAATAATAGTAGTACAGTTGGAGGTCACTTATCAAAATAATAGTAGGTTATTTTAATAATAATAGTAGTACAGTTGGTCACTTATCCCACACTTTGGGACCAGAGAGTGCTCAATAACAGGATAGCTGAAGTTGCCAGACAAAAAGTGACTTCTCTCTACCCAGTAATGGGGGGAAATATGTGTGTGGTTATGACTGCATGCAGTGTAAATCTAGACTGTGTCAGACACTACATCCTCTGTTCATGTGCACTGCAGGGTGCTGCTCTAGGTGTGCCAGCACTGTTCATGTGCACTGCAGGTTGCTGCTCTAGGTGGGCCAGCACTGTTCATGTGCACTGCAGGTTGCTGCTCTAGGTGTGCCAGCACTGTTCATGGGCACTGCAGGGTGCTGCTCTAGGTGTGCCAGCACTGTTCATGTGCACTGCAGGTTGCTGCTCTAGGTGGGCAAGCACTGTTCATGTGCACTGCAGGGTGCTGCTCTAGGTGAGCCAGCACTGTTCATGTGCACTGCAGGTTGCTGCTCTAGGTGGGCCAGCACTGTTCATGTGCACTGCAGGTTGCTGCTCTAGGTGTGCCAGCACTGTTCATGTGCACTGCAGGGTGCTGCTCAAGGTGTGCCAGCACTGTTCATGTGCACTGCAGGGTGCTGCTCTAGGTGTGCCAGCACTGTTCATGGGCACTGCAGGTTGCTGCTCTAGGTGGGCCAGCACTGTTCATGTGCACTGCAGGTTGCTGCTCTAGGTGTGCCAGCACTGTTCATGTGCACTGCAGGTTGCTGCTCTAGGTGGGCAAGCACTGTTCATGTGCACTGCAGGTTGCTGCTCTAGATGGGCCAGCACTGTTCATGTGCACTACAGGTTGCTGCTCTAGGTGGGCCAGCACTGTTCATGTGCACTGCAGGTTGCTGCTCTAGGTGTGCCAGCACTGTTCATGTGCACTGCAGGTTGCTGCTCTAGGTGGGCAAGCACTGTTCATGTGCACTGCAGGTTGCTGCTCTAGATGGGCCAGCACTGTTCATGTGCACTGCAGGTTGCTGCTCTAGGTGTGCCAGCACTGTTCATGTGCACTGCAGGTTGCTGCTCTAGGTGTGCCAGCACTGTTCATGGGCGCTACAGATTGCTGCTCTAGGTGTGCCAGCACTGTTCATGGGCACTACAGGTTGCTGCTCTAGGTGTGCCAGCACTGTTCATGGGCACTGCAGGGTGCTGCTCTAGGTGTGCCAGCACTGTTCATGTGCACTACAGGTTGCTGCTCTAGGTGGGCCAGCACTGTTCATGTGTACTGCAGGTTGCTGCTCTAGGTGTGCCAGCACTGTTCATGGGCACTACAGGGTGCTGCTCAAGGTGGGCCAGCACTGTTCATGGGCACTGCAGGTTGCTGCTCTAGGTGTGCCAGCACTGTTCATGGGCACTGCAAGCTTGGCCATGTGCAACAATTGGAGTCACCTCTTACTACACGCTCACAATTATTAAACTTTTTCTAATTCTCTTCCATTACTTTCCGCACTTGCAGCAGAAGTTGTAGTGCATGTAGCCATTTTGTTTGCAACTGCTGATAACATTGACATATAGTGGAGATGCCAATATGCATGCACACCACGGTCAACATTGTTATAGCAACAGTGACATGTTCGGAGAGGTGATGCTCGGATATGTACATAGCCTCCTACTTTAATCTATATAACAATACACTTGTGTATATGTGTGTGTGTGTCATGCTACCGAGCATGTGCAATGCAACACGTAGCAACTGCATTAACCTGAGAAATGCTGCAAGTCCAAGATATAGCTACGGTAGCAGAGACACACACACATTCCAACTCCCACACCTCATCCAAGAGCGTCTTCCATTAAGCATAAAACATTCGGTTGCTGGAACAAACTCTCTTCTATTGGAGAGTTTCTCCTTTAAAAACAATCTTTGAGCCTTCCACTTTTGACCTCCAATATGTCCTTGAGATCACCGAATGTGACTGGAGGTCACCGAATAACCCCCTGGGAGGTTCTTATGGAATTTGGAAGCATCTTAATCACTGCAAGCCATTTGCACACTCACTCCAGAAAGGTCTTGAATTTTTTTTAATGGCTTCTTTTTACTTTGTGGAGTGAGAAGCCTCGAGAGTGGTTTAGAAAGTGATACATGTAGGTACACACAACTTGGACTCTGCATTGAATGATGCCAAAAAAATAGAATCGGGAATGTTGACTGTGATTGATGCATTTGCTGTTAGCACCATAATTCATAGAATTACAGTCAATAAAAGTTCCTCTTATAAAGGAGGGATTTTCTCCAATGTCTTATGGTGGTTTGAATAGTAACCTCTCACACATCTAGCAAGTTAGGAAAGTTTGAATAGTGACCTCTCACACATCCCACAAGTTATGATGGTTTGACTGGTGACATCTCACACAACTAGCAAGTTAGGATGGTTTGAATGGTGACCTCTCACACATCTAGCAAGTTAGGATGGTTTGAATAGTGACCTCTCACACATCTAGCAAGTTAGGATGGTTTGAATGGTGACCTCTCACACATCTAGCAAGTTAGGATGGTTTGAATGGTGACCTCTCACACATCTAGCAAGTTAGGATGGTTTGAATAGTGACCTCTCACACAACTAGCAAGTTAGGATGGTTTGAATGGTGACCTCTCACACATCTAGCATGGTTTGAATAGTGACCTCTCACACATCTAGCAAGTTAGGATGGTTTGAATGGTGACCTCTCACGTATCTAGGAAGTTAGGATGGTTTGAATAGTGACCTTTCACACATCTGGCAAGTTAGGATGCTTTGAATAGTGACCTCTCACACTCTCTCACAACTAGCAAGTTAGGATGGTTTGAATGGTGACCTCTCACACATCTAGCAAGTTAGGATGGTTTGAATTGTGACCTCTCACACATCTAGTAAGTTAGGCTAGGGCTAGGGCTAGGGCTAGGGCAGGGGCTAGGGCTAGGATGGTTTGAATAGTGACCTCTCACACATCTAGCAAGTTAGGATTGTTTGAATGGTGACCTCTCACACATCTAGCAATGTTTTCTTACCTCTGCTAGACCTGGTATTAAATAGAGCTAACCACACACTTTACTGTTGCTAACTGGCAAGTGTCATGTCCAAATCATAAATATTTTGGCTGGCAACATTTCTGGCTGTGGTATATACTTACATGCATAGGAAATAAACACTTCGCCTTCAATTATAGTGTGATAATTCCTCTCCCTCATGTCTTCCTTTCTCCTCCTTCTTCCTCTCTCCTCCTCTTCTCTCCTTTCTCTCTCTCTCTCCTTTCTGTACTCCTCCCTCCTATCCTCCTCCTCCTCTCTCTCCTCCGTTCTCTTGTCCCTCCTCTCTCCGCCCTCCCCTCTCCCTCCATCGCCCCCAGATCGTGAAGCATCCGGTGAACCAGTGTTTTCTTGCCAAAAGCTGTGCCGAGTGCTTGACTACGGGAGACAGCCTCTGTGGATGGTGTGCTCTAAGAGGAAAGTGTGTGCGCCAGGTGGACTGTACACCTGCCAACGACGATAACAACATCCCTCAAATAATCTTTCTCAGAAACAAATAAAAATGTCCAGCCATCAACTCTGCCACGCCTTCAGTAGTGCACCTTGAACTCCTGAAGGTACACCGTACACACATACATTCACACACATACATATATTCACATGTATACACATACTCACGTGCATGTATATATAATACATACTTATACTCACATAAACACACATAAAATATATATTTTTGGCGGGTGTTAATTATTTACTTTTAGACGGGTTGACAGATTAAAGTGGGTTCAACGAGATTCATGGGGCTTGGGTGTGTGGCCATATGCACTCTGTTTAGCTGGTGGATCTTTCAGAAAGCACTCATGTCAGGATACCCGACAGGTTCCCAACATGGCAATTGGTAAAGTGTTGCCTGTGCGATGGGATGTAGGAAGTGCAGCGATCGAGGCGTAGCGACGCTTGGCAGAGCTGGGAGGTGGGCTTTCTTGGAGTGTAAGTGCAAGGAACACCATGAAGTGGTGTGACAAAATAGCATGACGGGTGGATGGATGGGAGGGGGGGGGGAAGGCTTCTCTCCCCCTGGACTTGCTCCGCACCAACCGATTGGTGAAAAGGTCAAACTCCATTATTGCTCTCAGAGAGCATCCAAACAAACAAACTACATAAATAATAATTATAAGCACCAAATTAAACACCAAATAAGCACCACAATAAGCAAGCCAAGAACCAAATTATAAACAAAAACAGCAAGCAACCAAATTAAAGGCTCTACCTAAACACTGCATGAAATTAAGAGCAACAAAACCAATGCCTGGGGCCGTTGTCTTGGTACATGCTGTACCCACCCTGTACAGTGAGCTAAAACCTCTGTCCCTCTGATTCCTGTCATGTGCTTCTCAAAAATATCTCCCATGGAGGAGTGGCTGAGCTTAGTCCTTTGATTTCGGTCAAGAATGCATACATCACAGCCTATAGTATTTGAGTGCATGGTCGATAGAGCCTCATCCGCTGCTTAATAAGGTTGGGAATTTTAGCCCAAGTCAAGGGCCACCCTAGCCAATAGCTTCTATAGACTAGCATATGGACTGTAGCTAGCCCTAGCAGTGGCTGTAGCTGATGGACTGTAGCCAGCCCTAGCTGTGGCTGTAGCTAATGGACTGTAGCCAGCCCTAGCAGTGGCTTTAGATGATGGACTGTACTCAGCGCTGTACATAGCTCAGCATAGCTGCCTGGGGGGTAAGACCTTCCGGAGTGAGATGGCCAGGGGAAGTGAGATTGCATCAAATAGATGGTGGTTAAGGACCATTAAGTAATACAATCTATCACAGTGCAATTTTATGATTATTATTATTTATAGGGTATACATAATTTTTATTCTCCAACCTTATAGGCTAAGCTTGAGGGTTTCATTTGGGGGGGGGCCGCCCCCCTTGGAACGTTTTTGCCCCCCCTCCCCTAAAAAATTGATTCTTATATATCATGCCCCCCTTAATATCCAGATTCCTCCAGTTGCCCCCCCTTGGACAATTTTCTAAATGAAACCCTCGATTAGCCAACTAATTTTTACTAACTAGTTTTTAATTAAACAATTTGTTAGAATGAAATACATCTTCACTGTAGATATATACATATTCATATAGGAATGCATGGAGCTATGTTCCGAGTTATGTCATTTTTTGGGAATGTGCCTTGTTATAATCTCATGTCACTGATTTTCGCTTTCAGAAGGACCTCTTTCGATGGCTGGAAGCAATGTGCTGGATTAGTGTTTGCCAGTTTGATGGTTAATATGGTGGACAGTGTTCCCTTCAGGTCCAAACTGGGCCGAAAAGCAGTCTTTTTTCTTCCGGACCATGGAAAAGACACTCTCTTCGTGCGCACTAGAATGTGGAATAATTAATACCAACTTAGCTACCAGGGAGAGTCGAGCGGTTAGCACCATCTGCAGCCTTCATCATTGAAATGTGATGCCACACACTATTCATTCTATGCTACTTCTTGCCTTCTTCTGCTACAACTGATTTTTCCCATATATACTGAGGAATGTCACTGTCCTGAAGCAATTGAAAGTCAGTGAATTCCTCCAACAGTTGGTCCTATGCTTGAAGTGACTCATACGGCAATAAGGAATTGAACCAGCATACACAAACATCATTGCACGTTCAAATGTGTGTAGCTACTTGAACATATAACTCGCAGGAACCACAGTTGCTAATTATTTCAGTCCAATCTATCTCTCACTACTAGCTTTACTATTGAGAGAATGGCTGAAATGATGTCTTCAATGGTCACAATCTGACCAATCCTGCTCTTTCACCATTGGTTTGTTGATCGAGTAATTTTTTACAGTTCAGCTGTAGTTATAATACTTACCTATCCACAAAGCACTCTACTTGAGAAAACATGGCATTTTCCCTGGACTTAAAGTTTACAAATTTAGCATTGCCCAATAAGTCATCTTTTATCGGTAGGTTGTCTAGGGCATACTCCATTGCTTGTATGTAGAATCCTCGAACACTTTTGTAAAACTTGGTCATTTGTACTTTGCTGATGTCACCATCTTCTTGTAGCTTACGCAAATGTAATTTGCTACTAAATCCAATAAAGATGCCATTATCTGAAGCCAATGCAATACAATATATATATATACATAAATAGTAAGCATGCATGCAGGCATACACACATAGTACATAAAGAAGATCACCTGGTAGTTGATGTTCCTGTTCCTTGTATACGAGAAGATAGAGGTCTCCTTTAGCTGCCTTGATGGAAGATATTGGTAGAAATTTGCTGGCTAGCTTGATCAGGAAAGCATTCATCTGTTCACATATAATTGGTATCAAAAGGTCTTCACTCTGCAAAACTTGTTGAAATCAACAAAGGTTTGTAGAGGTGACTGGTAAATGAGTAGGTACACTTCTGTCATCAGCACATCATGCAGCCGTTCAAACCGGAAGCACTCAGCCTCATGAAAAATAAACATCATAAATATTCGGAAATAGCAATCTACTCATGCCTTGTGAAAGAAAGTAACTCTTGAGTGCAGCATACTGTTGAAGAATTTGACAAACAGCTCTCTCCAGACTCAGCCACCTAGTGTTGACATGCTTCACTATCTGTTGGTAGTCAATGTCACAGAAGTTGCACTACTCTACCAGACAGGCTTTCCTCTTGGTACTTTTATCAAACCAATAAAAGAGATCAACCACCATGTCTTCCACATTAAATCCAGAAGCCTATATTTTTATAGATAACTTGTGTAATTATGTATTATATATAATTAACATGATATTTAAACAGTCATTGAGTGACTACATACATGTATAGGACGGTATATTTACACAAACATCTTACATTTTCAAAAGCGTCTCCAGCCATTATTGCTGTATTGTGAATTATGTGACAGGGACACCCCATCATATACACTGCAGAATTTTATTGTGCGTGTTCTGACGAGTTCCTGTAACCCATGTTGACAGACGTGTTGTCAAGACCAATCCTAATGCCATTCATCTATGAGATATCATATTTAACAAGCACATCATTCATCACTGAATATATACCCTCGGCAATAGATGAAGATGACACACATGTTCAGAAACTGTGTGCTTATATTACCATGATTGGTATCAAAAATGCGTATGGTCAAAGGATTCATTTTTTCAACACCTGTATCACTTGAGCTAATGCAAACAGTTCATTCTTCATTCTTTCCACAAGAATCTTCAGATAGAATGGAGCTATAGCACCATTAACTAAGCAAGCTGTTTTAGTTCGCTTGAAGAAAACTGCTTGGCAATTTCACTATCAGGGAATATATCCCGGAATAATGGGGTGAGCTCATCTGACAAAGCCAGTGGTATGTTGTGCTTGGCTAGCATTGTGGCTACTTTCACTTCAGCATGCACTATCTAGAAATCAAATCAACAGAAATACACTGTTCATGCATATTGCTACAACATGAAATCAATGCTATACTTACTTTGTCTGTCAATGTACTCTGCACAGGTTGAAACAGCTGCAGTTGACTTGACTTGGTAGCTTTGGCATTCTCTTTATGCATAGATTTGTTGACGTGTCTCTCTATGACACACCTTCCCTGATGGCTACAGCCAACCTGCCGCCTGCATATCGTGCACAGAAAGCTGTACGAGTCTCCTTTGACTTATTGAAAAAAATTAATGGGTATGTTTGGGTCCACTCTCTCTTGAACTTAGTTCGATAAACAGCAGCGCCTTTTATCTTGGTTAGGTTCTCCTTTTTGGAGGATGGCTCAGCGCTATCACCTGGCTCTGAGTTACCATCACTTTTTTAAGAAGCCCAAGAGTCAGCCGTAGCCTAGATAAGCGGAACGACGGGTAAAGGGTCCGGCTATGCGCAGTTCGAAAGAGTTTCTCTGAACTGCGCGAGTGGCCAGCAGAAAGAATTAGGTAGTGAGAATGGTGTGCCTGGGCGTGTGAGAGTGAGAATGACTGCCGAAGCATGAGAATCACGCCTGGGGCGTGATACTTGGTAGGTCAGCAGCTGATGGACTGTAGCCAGCCCTAGCAGTGACTGTAGCCAGGTAAATACGTAATTATTTCACTGGGGCCGACTCGAAATCCACGCGAACCCCTAACTCGCGCTACTAATTGTCGCTGTAAAAGACAATAAAGCTCACATATATTGTGTAAAATAAGAAACTACATCTAAATGTGGCATTTAAATACAATAGGAATCGAACCAGTAGCTGATGGATTGTAGCCAGCCCTAGCAGTGGCTGTGGCTGTAGCTGATGGAGCCCTAGCAGTGGCTGTAGCTGATGGACTGTAGCCAGCCCTGGTTGTAGCTGATGGATTGTAGCCAGCCCTAGCAGTGGCTGTGGCTGTAGCTGATGGACTGTAGCCAGCCCTAGCAGTAGCTGTAGCTGATGGATTGTAGCCAGCCCTAGCAGTGGCTGTAGCTGATGGACTGTAGCCAGCCCTAGCATTGGCTGTAGCTGATGGACTGTAGCCAGCCCTAGCAGTTGATAGTTTGTAGCCAGCCCTAGCAGTGGCTGCAGCTGATGGACTGTAGCCAGCTCTAGCCGTGGCTGTAACTGATGGACTGTAGCCAGCCCTAGCAGTGGCTGTAGCTGATGGACTGTACCCATCCCCAGCAGTAGCTGTAGCTGATGACTGTAGCTATCCCTAGCAGTGGCTCTAGCTGATGGACTGTAGCCAGCCCTAGCAGTAGCTGTAGCTGATGGACTGTAGCCAGCCCTAGCAGTGGCTGTAGGTGATGGATTGTAGCCAGACCTAGCAGTGGCTGTAGCTAATGGATTATAGCCAGCCCTAGCAGTGGCTGCAGCTGATGGACTGTAGCCAGCTCTAGCAGTGGCTGTAACTGTGGACTGTAGCCAGCCCTAGCTATGGCAGTAGCTGATGGGGACTGTAGTAGGCACCAAGCAGTGGCTGTAGCTGATGGACTGTAGTCAGCCCAAGCAGTGGCTGTAACTGATGGACTGTACCCAGCCCCAGCAGTAGCTGTAGCTGATGGGTAGCCAGCTCTAGCAACTGGACTGCTATATATATTTGTAACGCAGCTACATGTACACCACACAGCTAATGGAACTACGTAGCGCTGAAATTACTTGCTCTAGTTTTCACTCACTAACCTTGACTGTGCCAGACTCTCTGCCACACACTGCATGGAGTACAGCAGAGGGGATTTTTTTTTATAACATGCACACATACACACCAAAGTCAGCACCATGCATGCCTCTACAGTGATAGTGACCATGGATCATGGATGTGATCTGGTGCACTCAATCGTTGTAAGTGGTAAAGGGTGATCTAACTGATTGTGGTCAGTACATGGTTACACGCAATTGTTTCCTACCTTAATATATATATAGTACTGTATATATATATATAAACATACACTACTATATATATAGTACTGTGTGTACTTTATGTATATATAGTACTGTATGTATAATATATACTGTATGCATATATACACACATAGTAAGTACTGTATGTATGTATATATAGTTCTGTACATAATATATATATATATATTATATATAGTACTGTACGTATAATATATATATATATATGTATATATATATATATATATATTTATAGTACTGTATGTATATATAGTACTCGATGTATATATAGTACTGTATGTATAATATATATAGTACTGTATGTATAATATATACATACATATAGTAAGTACTGTATATATATAGTACTGTTCATACATACTATAAATATATATAGTATTGTATGTACTGTATGTAGTTGTGTTTATGAAAAACTTTTTCCCCCCACTTACAATGACTCACAATAATTTTACCCACTCTACATTTCGGCTAGATGCTCTAGCCTGCTGCTTACCTAACTGTTAATGGTGTGTGTATATAATTCAAGAAGGTCATTCCCTCATGGGCCTGCCAAAGAAACCCGAACGTAGGACCCCTCCCCTGAGTCGAATGCATGTCATATAACTAACAAACCGCATCAAACATGTCAAGCATCGAATGCCCATCAAGAATCAATACACTCGTCATAATTAACTAATAGGGGGCTGCCAATCAAGCACAGCTAAAGAATGTTACTGTCAAATTGGCCTCTCTGCTAGCTATGAAAATCTCATCAAGCAATGAATAGTGAGTGATCTTCCTGCCTGTGTGTTCCACTCGCGGGGGATGAGGGGGAGGGGGGGGAGGAGTATTTGAAAGCTTATTACTCTCGTGGATAATGGTTCCGTGTTTCGTTAGCCTGATAGCTTCCTGACTAGATCCAGAGTGAGAGTATTTGAGCCTGAGTGTGGGAACTTCTTCCTTGGAAAAATATCAGTTGTTTGTTCAACTCTGATTGGTTCTCTACTTAGAAGATTATTTTGCACTGCGTCTGTTTGTTGGTGTTGATTGGGTCAATATTACAAATAGCGAGCCTCCCCGCCCCACCTCCAGTCTACAACATGCCCTCTTAGTATCTCCGACTTAGAAGACTTGCTCACAAAGGAGGTCAGAAAGTACTGCCCAAGTGCCCATCAAATCAAACACTTTGGTTACTGCTTGTCTCCCTCCTTGGCCGTTCTTGATAGTTTGTGGCTGTTTTTTAAAGCAGTTTGAAGTTCGGGAGTGATGTCTATGAGTCTCCTGGCGTAAGCAAACCTTTAGCTTTCTTTTCTTTGGTGGATATCTCTAGCACATGAGCTTTTGTGTCGTGGTTCCAGCCCAACCCCAGGTTGGAGTATTCCTGTTGTAGCATTCCGGGTAAGTGGAATCGTGAATCCCGAGTTGAATTCTCTGCCAGCGAGGCCATCTGTCCTCGGTGCTGGAGGGGAACCCGCAGAAGTAGCCATCACCAGCTGCTAGTGAGTCCTGCATGCATACATACTGCACATATTGTTACTATGCTTACAAACAGTATTACACGTGCAAGATATTATACACCATTATTACGCAGGCGTGAAGTGTTAAATTTGTGCCGCATAAATCAAGTGTGCTGTGTGTACATTGGACTCCCTTTTCTTTGCCTGCCTTTCCGAAGATAGGGACAGTGCAGGTCCGTCTGCACCGGACTAGACAAAAAATTTAAATTACAACAAAAATACATTTTTATTGAATTAAAAATAAAAAAAACAAAAATAAAACCCTACTTATTTACTTGTAAACATGTTTGCCCAAACTTAGGTTAATTTACATTTATTTATTATTTTTATTTGTTATTATAGTTTCTTTTGGCATGGGCAGTATCAAGCGCAGTGATGCAATTGAGCTAAAATTAATACGTATTGGCACAGTTCACATTTCTCAGTGTGTGTGTATGTGTTTGTGTGCATGCGTACATGCATGCATGTGCTGCTCTTAATCTTGTTTTTGTTGTTGTATTTTTTCTGCCATTTTTTTGTCGCGCAGAACCCCCTTATAATCAGGCTTGTGACCAGCAACATCCTAAGCACCGCTGCTGTGAATTTCACTTACAACTGTGTCTTCACCTTCCTCTCTTCTGTCGTGAAAACTGTTTCCAAGCCTGCTATGGAGAATGTCGTGGATGAGTCGTTTGAGTGTCTTTCTCCCGAACTCAGTGATATACCAACCATTCCTGCCGGAACTGGTGAGTGTGTGAAGTGGGAGTCTGGTTGAGGCCAAAGAGTTAGAGAGGACATGACTGGTAGAGTTGTGTGTTGCCATAGCACTACGTATCGTCAACCTACTCAACCTGCCTCAACCAAGTGTAGTGTTGGTCCAGTATGTGTCCCCATAGAGCTATTGTCAACATGCCTCAACCCAGTGTGGTGTTGGTCCAGTGTGTGTCCCCCTATTGTCAGCCTACTTCAACTTTCCTCAGCCCAGTGTGGTGTTGCTCCAGTGTGTGCCCCCATAGAGCTATTGTCAACTTACTTCAATCGACATCAACCCAGTTTGGTGTTGGTCCAGTGTGTGCACCCATAGAGCTATTGTCAACTTACTTCAATCTACCTCAACCCAGTTTGGTGTTGGTCCAGTGTGTGTCCCCATAGAGCTATTGTCAACCTACTGTACTTCAACCTGCCGCAACCGATCTTTGGGTTCAGTGATTATCGATGCGAGTGCCTGCAGGCACAAACTCGGACATCGTTAGGGGAAAGAAAAGGCGAACTATTATTTGCTCAATTAGGAATTTTTTGCTGCACATTGCCTTGAAAACTGCTTTACTAGCAGAAAATTTGATACTGGTTTTGACAGGATGAGCGAGCAAAAAACAGCAACAACAGCCTGAGGGTGTGCGTGCGGGCTAAGGGTGAGAAGTGGCTGATGGTCCCAACTTCCTTCATTAACGGTCTCTTCTAGGTCTTTGATTCTCTCTGCAGAAGCCCTCTTCACTAACCTGGAGCCACTCTGAACCCCTTCTTGAGTCTTGAGGAGGCTCTACATGTAATGTAGTACATTCATGTGGATAAGTTTTGCTGAAGAAACAGAGTGACGTAGTGCTGTGTAGCTTTTGTTTGCTTGCCTTAATGGAGCCTATGTACCAAACTGCAGCTTATCGTGTTGGCATTTGAAAGGTGTAAATCATTTGGGGGGAAAAATCCTGGAAAAGATTATACATACATAGATATAATACAATGACCTTCTCAGTATCCAACTTGAATTTTACTCTCTCGACATACATGCTCTAGGCTTCATCAGGATCCGGATGAAGCCTAGAGTATCTAGTAAAAACGTCGAGAGAGTAAAATTCAAGTTGATTATAGAGAAGGTCATTGTAATTTTGTTATGTCAACTGAGAGTTTGTTGGGAGTTATTATATAGCTATAAATAGAGCAAATTGTTAGAGGAACTCTTCTGACCATATTGAAGTCGCTGGTTTATTGGTAAATAGAAATGGTGTGGTACTGACTTGTTTCTAATATTCCCTCATGCATTTAGTTTGTGCCTATAAAAAATTCCATTATATTTCAACCCGCCAAAATAAATGTAACGTTATTAGCTAGGGCCAGGACTAGGGCCAGGGCTAGGAATACATGAATACACGAGCAAATTATTTATCGATGTTATCATCTTCTAATAATAGCCGAGATTGTGCTGCTAATAATCGACACCATTTGTAAAAGATTGGAGTGATTTCACCTCAGTTGTTGACCTGTGTGTTCATGGAAATATGCCAGACTAATTTATGTTGATGTCTCCTATTAATCAACTTTTTTTTCTTCTTGAAGCCAAGCTTTCAGCCAAAGTACTTTAGTCATCATCAAATTAAAATTAAATAAAAATAATAAAAAATTTAAAAGCGACATTTTTTATAACTTCCACTGTGGCGAATTATTTTAGTTATAAATGATAGAACCAAAAAGTGATTTGAAAGTGGAATTTACGCAATATTTCTCTGATGTCAGCTTAAAATAATCTTGCGAGGACTAATTTTGTTGGTCCTGATTTATTTCAATTTGGTGCCAGGCAAGTCCAACGAGTTCTTAAATAGCTAAAATTGGATCACGCAAATGAGGAGTGGCTAGAGGTTGCACTTGGACTGCAATAGGTAACAGGTTCTTAGGTGGTGAGAGAAGAGACCACTGCCGGGGGTTTCCTCGCTTGGAAATTACTAGTAGATTTTGACTGGTGATTTTCCACATGCCTGCTCAACCCTGATCTGACCCACTCCTAATCCGCCTTAATCTAACCCCACCCCTAATCCGCCTTAACACTTTGCATGCCACGCACCTATACATAGGCACGCCATAATATGCTCACTAGCACCACATGCCCGCATGCCATAATATGCTCACCAGTGCCACGTATCTATATATATATAGGCGTAATGGCTAACTGGTGGCTTGATGGCCAAATATATTATTAAAAAGCCACACTATAATATTGATAAATGGCAGCTGAATGCATTCATGAGATTTTCCTCCAGCTGTGTAGTTATCTTGGTTTTTTGTTAGCTTGGCAAGACAGAGAAAGTTGGTATTATAATGGCACTTAGCAAGTCGGATACTGGATAAATAGTCTGAGTAATCTGAAATCCAAGAAGACCCAGAATTTCTACTCCCCCCCCTCCCCCCACCTGTGACACATCAGAGGAGGAGGCAGTGGAGGAATCTTACCTGGCATTACAACTTATACCCTTGACAAGGTCATGCAGAGGTAAGTTCAAAACAAAACAAATATCATTAGTACAAAATTGAATATACATTATAATTTACAAATATTCTATAGATGTGATAAGTACTGAACGTGTAGCTCAAGATCAACTGAACCAATCTCAACCATAATGAGGAAGGGGGAGAGGACAAGGACGAGGAAGGGGGAGAGGACAAGGATGAGGAAGGGGGAGAGGACAAGGACGAGGTAGGGGGAGAGGACAAGGAAGGGGGAGAGGACAAGGAAGAGGAACAGGAAGAGGACAAGGACGAAGAAGGAGGAGAGGACAAGGAAGGAGGGGAGGAAAAGGATGAAGAAGCGGGAGAGGACAAGGAAGGATGAGAGGACAAGGAGGGAGAGGACAAGGAAGGGGGAGAGGACAAGGAAGAGGAACCGGAAGAGGACAAGGATGAAGAAGGAGGAGAGGACAAGGAAGGAGGAGAGGACAAGGATGAAGTAGCGGGAGATGGACAAGGACGAGGAACAGGGAGAGGACAAGGACGAGGAACAGGGAGAGGACAAGGACGAGGACGAGGAACAGGGAGAGGACAAGTACAAGGATGAGGAACAGGGAGAGGACAAGGACAAGGAAGGGGGAGAGGACGAGGAAGGGGGAGAGGACGAGGAAGGGGGAGAGGACGAGGAAGGCGGAGAGGACGAGGAAGGAGGAGAGGACAAGGATGAAGAAGGGGGAGAGGACAAGGAAGAGGAAGGGGAAAAGGAAGGGGGAGGGAAGTAGTGAAAATGCAAGAGCATTGCAATCTCATCCAGTGAGTTGCCTTGGGTTGCAGTAGATCTGGCAACAACTGTGGTCCAGTTGAGTTTCCCTTCTCACTTCCAACTGGGCCCAGAGTTGCTTCGACTTCAAAGGAGCCCATCAACTTCTACATGCAAATAGTCACTCCAGAAATCCTTGGAATAATAATAGAGGAAACAAACACATATGTAATGCATATATTTGAGTAATCCATTGGCATTAGTATACAGGATTACACAATTATGAGTTTACTCTTTTCATTATTAATTTTTACATTAGGTAGGGTATGCTGAGGACTATAATTATTCAGAATCCCTCTTCAGAATCCGAGGGATAAAAATATCCTTACTCAAAACTCTCGATTCAAGAAATGGCAACCCCTTTCTATTGAGGAGATATAAGCTTTGTTTGGCGTGATTTTGAATGTGGGCCTCGTACGACCTAACAGAGTTGGAACTCCATTGGAGCAAATCACCAACATTAAACATAGCATTTTTGGAAGGTTTTTTTATTAGAAATAGCTCATCTTTAGGTTACTCCACGTTAGCCACACTCCCAAAAATGAGCCACCTAGGAGACACAAAATCAAGAGATTATTGGATGCAAGAACGTCAACCCATCGAGAGAGCTATCTGTTGACGAAACGATGGTGGGATTTGGGGGTTGCTTTGGGGCATGGCAAGACATGCCTAACAAACCAATCAAATATGGCATCAAAGCTTTTATATTAGCTGACAGCAGCAATGGCTATATTTTTTACATATTCGTGTACACTGGGGCAGATACGTTACTAGGTTGTGTAACTGATGATCAGCTTTCTCAGCCAGCAAAGATTGTTCCTCATCTGTTGAAGGACTATCGGGATCAATGTCGGTCTGTCGTTATTATATGAGCATTCCTTTAGCCCAGACACTAGAGTGTCTATCCACTGCCTTCACAGTTACATTTATGAAAAACAGGAAAATGCTGCCATCTCAGTTTAGACAATCATTCCGCTTATATGATGGTGAGTTTATTTCTTATAGGTATGGAAACCTGTTGGCACTGGCTTGGAGAGCACCTAAGAAGAAGAAGCTTCTGTTTATGCTTTCTACACAGTGCACATCAGCAGAGACATGGTTATTAAGAGCAACTGGAAGGATAGCCCAGCCTTCCCATTCAATGTCATGCTGAATAAAGACCAAGGGAGTAATAAAAGTTAGTAAACTGTAATCAAAAATCTACCCACAGCCTATCATAGCAGGCAATCTGGTACAATTTGCAGTTTAGGGGCCACAATTGGCGCCGCGTGAATCCACAATTGGCATTTTTACACAATAATAATTACAATAATTAAATTAAACCTTGTAAACATCTGAATAATTTGTGCAAATGGAGTCTCTTTGCCATACTTTCTCCTCCACACATATTCTATGAGGTACCCTTCCAAGAGGGGCTTGCTGGTGCCATGAAGCTTCATTTTCCTCTTGGCATTTGTCCATGTACCCTCGATGGATTGGGTGTATGCACCTGTGACAGGGTCAACAAAATGCTGGGAATGATTTACTGTAAGGTGTGTATACCCAACTTGATTGAGACTCGTATAGGCTCTCCACTCATCTGTATGAATCTCGGTGCCAGGAAGCACATACCTCTGGATTACAGGGATGAGCGTGTTGGCATCACGGCAAGGCACAACAGCAAGAAAACACTTTATCGGTGCCACGTTCTACTCCTCCTAGGACCCACTTCCCATTCGTGATTCTGCTCCTATTATATTTCCTTTTGCTTCGTCAATTTCAACAACTGTGCCTGAACCTCCAAGCATGTCGGGATAACTGTCAAGATATTGGGCACATACCTGTAAAGAGCGAGGGCAATGAAGTATAATGGATTTAATTATTATTATATTATTATTATAGCCCTAGCCTAGCCATAACTCTCGTAGGAAGTGGCACCAGTCAATACCTGCAATCCCAACTCACTTCCTAATCTTTATCTGCTGGATTTCCTCTGCCAACAGATAGGTGATCTCTAGGATCTTCTCCAGCGATAGGTGACTGCCTTCAAACCATGAAGCATGACGAATGGACCTCTTCTTCCAGCAGTTTCTTTCTGGGCACCTCCACCTGCAGAAACAGGGTTGTATTATTCTCTGTCTCATGTTTATAGCTGTACTCTACCGGTACCCATCTGTTTCTGTTGCATTCTCCCATCGCATAGCTCCTCCACACCCATGACAAGGTCATAGAGCGAGCCAGAAGCCCATGCTGCTTGCACCAATTGATGATGGTGTCAGTATCAACTAATATCTCTCTCAACAAGCGCTTGTAAGACCAATAAGTCAGTGGCAGTCCTATAGATGCTCCCGCTATAAACATTCTCCCGCTAAAAATGTTGTGCGCGGAAATTCACGCGGCGCTAATTGTGGCCCCTAAACTGCGGCAATCTTACAAACCAATCAAGCAGGCTAATCAGTGACCCGCCCAGAGCCACTAGCTAGCTATATCACTACAGTTCAAGCGCTCACGGAGGGCTAGCTTTAGTATTTCAATTGAAGCGCTCACTGAAGCTAGCTATAGCACTTCAGTTGAAGTGCTCATTGTGAGCGCGCACTAGGTAGCAACGGCCATAGCACTTCAAAATCACAGTTGAAGCCTTCTATCAATATACCACCAAGATCTTCCTAAGGCTTGAATCAAAAGTAAGTATAAGACATCAAAAATTTACCTGGGAAAAACTGTTGTTCTTTTGCCATTTCTATATCCCTGATGCCTACAGGATTCTTTAGAAGGCTAAAAAGTAGACCCCCCAGGATAACTCGAAGCTGAAACAGCATCCAGCCAACACGAACCGATCCTCATTTCTTTCAAAATTCAAAATAATTATATGTGGCGGGGAGGGGCTAACCTAGGTTAAATGGGTGTAGCCACGTGGCATGGCAATTATAGGATAATTGACTTTAGCATGCAAAGTGTTAATCTAACCACACCCTAATCTGCTTTAATCTAACCCACCCCCTAATATAAAAGAAACACTGGCAAGGGAATGAAATGGTCTTGTCGGCATAGTTACCAACTCCCTTACTTTTGGCACAAGGCCCACTCTATCAGACTTGATCTCACACTACCCAAACAAATCCGCCAAATTTGAAGGCATAACAAAGCCACACCCTCCTGATGAAACAAATCTTCCATTAGCTCACAAGACAATGTCAAAATAGATTTATCTTGGCTCTGGTTGAGAAGTTCTTCACTGGGATGTGCATAAGTCTTGCTGGGTCACTATTTGATATCGCATGCAATAGAAAGCCATCCCAGTGCTTGCTTGTGATCAAATGATTAGCAAACTCTTTCTAGGAAAAAAAGAGCATGTGGATAGCAAAGTATACATGTACATATATACACACATACATAGACACATACATACACACATACATACATCATACATACATACATACATACACACACATCATACATACAAACATGCGCACACACATACACACAACATACACACATACATACACACATATACATCATACATGCAAACATACATACCCACATACATACATACATATTCTGTAACATGTTAATTAAAGAGAGTATTTAAAATTGTATTTTGAAATACGAAATACCTTAAGAAAGTATTTAAGCAGTTGATTTTGGCAAACACAGATATTAACCAATGCAAATAGTGTAGCTGACCACATGGCCTGGCTGGTTGAGGGTAGGATATCCTCCGGACTGTAAGGAAAGTTAAGGGGAGGAGGGGGGGTGCCTCTGCTTGCACAACCCAGGTCCCTCCCCCACCCCCAACCCCCACCCACCCCCACCCACCCGAGTTTGGATTTCTGTTCTGTAAAGTGTGGCAAGCCTAACATTGTGCCGAGGATGTGCTGGTTGTTGAAACAAGCTGCCAGTGCCTCTGCTTGAGCTATCGTTGCTCTTGATCTACTTCCCCAAGACTTCAAAGTCATCATCTTCACCCTCCTTCAAGTCTGAAAATCATCACTACCACTGACTCCTTCGTCAGCTTCCTGTGCAAGTTCAAGTAAATTGACGTTTTCCCCTGATGAAGACCAAAGCATTTCAAAGTTGGAATGTTGCCACTAGAAATGAAGGAAAAGCTACATCCTGTGTTGTGGGGCTCTTGCTACTAATACTCCACCTAATTAGACCTGCCGAAAGAAGCGTAATATTTATTTTTTGTGTGGAGGAAATTCTTGGATGTATTAGAGATGCATGATAAGGCATGATAGCGTGGAGAGCATATCGGAATTTGCGAGTCTCACACGTATAATGAAGAAGATTTGACATGTCTGCTAAGGGAACAGGTAGGCTGGTTTACTGGTGCCTTGGACGCCATCTATGGATGTCTGGAGTTTGAAATTGTTGTCCTCATACTACTGGCTGGCCACATTGTTGTTGTCCTCCTACTACTGGCTGGCTACATTGTTGTTGCCCTCCTACTACTGGCTGGCTACATTGTTGTTGTCCTCCTACTACTGGCTGGCTACATTGTTGTTGTCCTCCTACTACTGGCTGGCTACATTGTTGTTGTCCTCCTACTACTGGCTGGCTACATTGTTGTTGTCCTCCTACTACTGGCTGGCTACATTGTTGTTGTCCTCCTACTACTGGCTGGCTACATTGTTGTTGTCCTCATACTACTGGCTGGCTACATTGTTGTTGTCCTCCTACTACTGGCTGGCTACATTGTTGTTGACCTCCTACTACTGGCTGGCTACATTGTTGTTGTCCTCCTACTACTGGCTGGCTACATTGTTGTTGCCCTCCTACTACTGGCTGGCTACATTGTTGTTGTCCACCTACTAGTGGCTGGCTACATTGTTGTTGTCCTCCTGCTACTGACTGGCTACATTGTTGTTGTCCTCCTACTACTGGCTGGCCACATTGTTGTTGTCCTCCTACTACTGGCTGGCTACATTGTTGTTGCTCTCCTACTACTGGCTGGCTACATTGTTGTTGTCCTCCTACTACTGGCTGGCTACATTGTTGTTGCCCTCCTACTACTGGCTGGCTACATTGTTGTTGTCCACCTACTACTGGCTGGCTACATTGTTGTTGTCCTCCTACTACTGGCTGGCTACATTGTTGTAGTCCTCTTACTACTGGCTTGATATATTGTTGTTGTCCTCCTACTGGCTACATTGTTGTTCTTCTCCTACAACTGGCAGGCTACATTGTTGTTGTCCTCCTACTACTGGCTGGCCACATTGTTGTTGTCCTCATTCTACTGGCTGGCTACATTGTTGTTGCCCTCCTACTACTGGCTGGCCACATTGTTTTTGTCCTGCTACTACTGGCTGGCTACATTGTTGTTGTCCTCCTTCTACTGGCTGGCTACATTGCTGTTGCCCTCCTACTACTGGCTGGCTACATTGTTGTTGTCCTCCTACTACTGGCTGGCTACATTGTTGTTGTCCTCCTACTACTGGCTGGCTACATTGTTGTTGTCCTCCTTCTACTGGCTGGCTACATTGTTGTTGTCCTCCTACTACTGGCTGGCTACATTGTTGTTGTCCTCCTACTACTGGCTGGCTACATTGTTGTTGTCCTCCTACTACTGGCTGGCTACATTGTTGTTGTCCTCCTACTACTGGCTGGCTACATTGTTATTGTCCTCCTCCTACTGGCTGGCTACATTGTTGTTGTCCTCCTACTACTGGCCGGCTAAATTCTTGTTGTCCTCCTACTACTGGCTGGCTACATTGTTGTCCTCCTACTACTGGCTGGCTACATTGTTGTTGTCCTCCTACTACTGGCTGGCTACATTGTTGTTGTCCTCCTTCTACTGGCTGGCTACATTGTTGTTGTCCTCCTACTACTGGCTGGCTACATTGTTGTCCTCCTACTACTGGCTGGCTACATTGTTGTTGTCCTCCTACTACTGGCTGGCTACATTGTTGTTGTCCTCCTTCTACTGGCTGGCTACATTGTTGTTGTCCTCCTACTACTGGCTGGCTACATTGTTGTCCTCCTACTACTGGCTGGCTACATTGTTGTTGTCCTCCTACTACTGGCTGGCTACATTGTTGTTGTCCTCCTACTACTGGCTGGCTACATTGTTGTTGTCCTCCTACTACTGGCTGGCTACATTATTGTTGTCCTCCTACTACTGGCTGGCTACATTGTTGTTGTCCTCCTACTACTGGCTGGCTACATTGTTGTTGCCCTCCTACTACTGGATGGCTACATTGTTGTTGTCCTCCTCCTACTGGCTGGCTACATTGTTGTTGCCCTCCTACTACTGGCTGGCTACATTGTTGTTGTCCTCCTACTACTGGCTGACTACATTGTTGTTGTCCTCCTACTACTGGCTGGCTACATTGTTGTTGCCCTCCTACTACTGGCTGGCTACATTGTTGTTGTCCTCCTACTACTGGCTGGCTACATTGTTGTTGTCCTCCTACTACTGGCTGGCTACATTGTTGTTGTCCACCTACTACTGGCTGGCTACATTGTTGTTGTCCTCCAATACTGGCTGGCTACATTGTTGTTGCCCTCCTACTACTGGATAGCTACATTGTTGTTGTCCTCCTACTACTGGCTGGCTACATTGTTGTTGTCCTCCTACTACTGGCTGGCTACATTGTTGTTGTCCTCCTACTACTGGCTGGCTACATTGTTGTTGTCCTCCTACTAGTGGCTGGCTACATTGTTGTTGTCCTCCTACTACTGGCTGGCTACATTGTTGTTGCCCTCCTACTACTGGCTGGCTACATTGTTGTTGTCCTCCTACTACTGGCTGGCTACATTGTTGTTGTCCTCCTTCTACTGGCTGGCTACATTGTTGTTGTCCTCGCACTACTAGCTGGCTACATTGTTGTTGTCCTCCTACTACTGGCTGGCTACATTGTTGTTGACCTCCTACTACTGGCTGGCCACATTGTTGTTGCCCTCCAACTACAGGCTGGCTACATTGTTGTTGTCCACCTACTACTGGCTGGCTACATTGTTGTTGTCCTCCTACTGGCTTGCTACATTGTTGTTGTCCTCCTACTACTGGCTGACTACATTGTTGTTGTCCTCCTACTACTGGCTGACTACATTGTTGTTGTCCTCCTACTATTGGCTGGCTACATTGTTGTTGTCCTCCTACTACTGGCTGGCTACATTGTTGCTGTCCTCCTACTACAGGCTGGCTACATTGTTGTTGTCCTCCTACTATTGGCTGGCTACATTGTTGTTGTCCTCCTACTACTGGCTGGCTACATTGTTGTTGTCCTCCTACTACTGGCTGGCTACATTGTTGTTGTCCTCCTACTACTACTGGCTGGCTACATTGTTGTTGTCCTCCTACTACTTATATTTTTATAAATATTTACTATACCTGAAGAGCTTTCTTTAGTTGATGTAATATTTCACAGTTGCTAGCAAATCAGAATGCAATTAGAATTTTTCCCCATCAGTAGCAGGGGGAAATAGATGAAGCTGCACTCTAATAATCGTGCACCAGTCAGGTTGGTATAGTAATCAGTGTTATATTTGGAAGACCAAGTATGGAGTTTTAATTCTGAAGTGAAGTTTTGGGAGCAATTATATAGGTGGAGCACTACCTGAGTTGTTTTATCATCGCCCACTCTTATTGTAATGTATTAGCACAAGATAGCATGGTTGGAGTGAGACTGGGTCTAAATACCACTCGTAAGTATTGGAGATTGCAATTGCACTCAGCTTCTTCACCTCGTGCAATTTTCTGCTATCGCCTGCTACACGACTCTTACTTCCAACTACAAGCCATGACATCTCATTATAGAGGGCTTAGCAAAGGGTCAACTCTGTGAATGGTTCATAATAGTTTTGCATGTCTCAGTTTTTGGTGTATCCTAATGCTTTGCCACTGCCCTCAGGCTTTCTCTGCCCTCTGGCTTTCTCTGCCCTCAGGCTTTCTCTACCCTCAGGCTTTCTCTGCCCTCAGATTTTTTCTTGCCTCGGGATTTCATAGCTTTGTTTGTGTGGATTCTTGAGCTAATTCTGTAAAATGTCTCATTTTAGCTGTATCTCCTGCCACAAACTCTGGAGGTGAAACAATGCTAATCCCATAAACTGTTTCTAGAAGGACAACATATGGTCCCTGCCCTGTTTTGTCAGCTACATGTCCCATGTATTATATTAGAGTACTGACATGGAAGTGTCTGCTAGAGTAAGAAACTAAGCAGAATATTCTGCTTCAGGCTCCATTATTTGGTCCCATATTGACAATGCAGAGCTCATTATTCGCTACTATTGTCATGTATTCCCCTCATGTGTGTTTGTGTTGTTGCAGATACTGTGATGTCTTCCATCTCTCTGCAAACCACCACAATCGACTCTGCTCTTGTTACCACGACAACACCGATCAGCTTCACTAATTGCTCTGTCCATACCAGGTGTGATTTTTCTTCTTGTGTATTCATGAATGGTGGTTCAGTGCTCATTAATATATTCATGAGAAGTGGTTCAGGGCTCCATTCTTGCAGTGCTCATTAATATATTCATGAGAATTGGTTCCGAGCTCCATTCTTGCAGTGCTCATTAATATATTCATGAGAAGTGGCTCCATTGTTGTAGCTCTCATTAATATATTCATGAGAAGTGATGAGAAGTGGTTCGGAGCTCGATTCTTGCAGTATTCATTAATATATTCACGAGAAGTGATTCTGAGCTCCATTCTTGCAGTGCTCATTAATATATTCACGAGAAGTGGTTTGGAGCTCCATTCTTGCAGTGCTCATTAATATATTCATGAGCTGTGTCAATAACTGAATTGAATTTGGTGGATTTAAAATGCTAACCAAATTCTCTCTCACACTTTGTATCTACCCTGTTCGGTCCCACTTAAACCATACCCATTTGTCCCTCGCAAGGAGTGGAAGAGGAAGAGGACTGTCACAATGTGTGTTCATAGAGCACATGCGTCTCCACACTTGGTGCAATGAACTCTCCTGCCATCTGACTGTCCGTGGCTTAGTCCCACACCAGACTCTTGGTACCCTGTCCTGACACAATGCTAACCAGACTCTTGGAACCTGTCCTGACAGAGTGCCACACAAGAGTCTTGGTAACGGATCCTAACACAGTGCTAACAGAGTATTTGGTAATCTGTCCTGATTCGGTGCTAACCAGATTCTTGGTATCGGGTCCTAACACTGTGCTAACCAGAGTCTTGGTAACCTGTCCTGACACAGTACTAACCAGACTCTTGGTAATCTGTCCTGACACAGTGCCACACACGAGTCTTGGTAACGGGTCCTAACACAATGCTAATGCCTAACCAGAGTCGTGATAACCTGTCCTGATACAGTGCCACACAAGAGTATTGGTAACCTGTCCTAACACAGTGCTAACTAGAGTCTTGATAACCTGTCCTGACCCAGGCCACACCAGAGACTTGGTAACCTGTCCTGACATGTAGCAGTAACTTGGCAATTGACCTATTTCTGAAGTGCTTAGCCGTGGGCTAAAGGGAAACTCACACTGGCACACATTGCAAGCTAACAATAACTGTGTGTGTTGTGTTGGTGAGTACCAAAAAAATGTTGCAGTAAACAGCAGACACGAGAACTGGATTCGAAACCAGTGAGAAATAAGTAGGTGCGGTTGTTGGCACAGAAGACATTGACAGGTTCCAGATAGAGGTGGAGGCTTCAGTGGTGAGTGCTGAACAATGCTGATGTCAGCATCTAGTCCAGTGAAGTCACCCGAGTACAAATTATATTACGTCTTATACATGGTTACCATAGCAACTGCCAATGTTGCAAGTACATGTAGCTTGTGCCAAATTGAGCTGGTCCACTTTGTTGCCAAGGCAACCAAACACATTTCGAAGTGTTGGAATTGTCGTGCTCTCCCTTGGTCTTCGTGGGTCTAGCTATCCTAGCTAGGCATAAGCTAAGCTAGACAACTGTGTTATTATATAACTTTATTAAACTCTCTTATCAGAGCACATACAAATTCAAATCGAACTAACTCAACTCAACTTTTACTGGCCACGCCTTCCTTTTATAGGCCCAGTCAATACACAACTAATTAACATACAATGAACACCAATGTACTAGGCTAACATTACAAAACACACATATTGTTCAAGTTCTAGCCTTGTAACAGTCAGGACCGAGCTCATCAGGAGTGAGACTTTGATTTCCATTCCTGTCGATGCATGGGAATGTACTTTAACCCAACCACACCCAGTATGTTCTTATTCTATTACCGTGCACTACTCAAAGCAATGCTCCATATGGAGCATCGATGATTAGAAGCATGGAGCATCGATGATTAGAAGCCACTGTATATAATAACAAGCTGTCTGAAAAACTGGCCGTATTATAGATTAGAGAATTAATTATTTTCAAAGTGGAACTCTCGACTTTTCATTATCTATAATGCAATCTGATTCGGGTTCCATTCTGCTTTGGATGGATTTAACTGCTTTGGATGGATTTAAACTCTGATTCGGGTTCCATTCTACTTGGGATGGATTTACAATCTGATGCGGGTTCTATTCTGCTTGGGCTGGATTTAAAATCTGATTCTGGTTCTATTCTGCTTGGGATGGATTTATGAGCTGGTTCTGTTTTTATTCTGTGACCTTTGCCAATAAATGAGGTGTCGTTCCGTGCAATGGAATGTGTTTCTCTAATGCGTTGCATTATTTATTTTTTAAATTACTCCGATGAAGACTGAAGTATTTCGGTTGAAATGGCTTCAAAACCAAAAAGCTGATTTCAAGATAAATCGTGAAGCTTATTATAATGTCAGCTAAGAGTAGTTGTACAAGTTTGCTATTATTGTTAATTAAAAAATGTAAATCCAGACAATGATAATGAATTTTTTTTTATAAACATATATACAGTATATATGACTTCCTCCTTTTAACTTGATCTTCCATGTTTTGGCTAATGTTCTAGCCTTCATCAAGAGTTGGAATAATTTTTTCCCCACTCCTGATGAAGGTTAGAGCATCTATGTAGCCGAAACATGGAAGAGCAAGTTTAAGTTGACTATTGAGGAAATCATATATTCTACATACATGTACTTGTGAACTGTGAGTTCATTACTATCATCATTAAAAAATACAATATATATATTTTTTTAAGTCTGCCAAGAGTGCTACAGAAGCCAGGTTTGTCCTCCGCACCCACTGACGGCCTTCAATAATAATTTTAATATATATATTTTAATGTAATTATGTTAATAAAGTCTAGAGGAAGGGGAAATTAGAATCTATAAACAATCCCATTTCTCTAGTTCTAGTACTGTCTTGTTGAACAAGCAAGCAGTGATACAGACCCAGAATGCAGAGAATGATAGTGGACACTGCTGTGCATATCAGAGGAGCCCCAGCCTCTGAGTGGTGCTGTAATGGATGATGCTGTGCTTACCAGAGAGCCCCAGTCTCTTCCTGGTGCAGGTAGTGGACACTGCTGTACATATCGGAGGAGCCCCAGTCTCTGTGTGGTGCTGTACTGGATGTTGTTGTGCATACTATAGTAGCCCCACTCTCTGTATGGTGCTGTAGTTCACACTGCTGTGTGTACCAGAGAGCCTCAGTCTCTGTGCGGTGCTGTACTGGATGCTGTTGTGCATACGAGAGGAGCCCCAGTCTCTGTGTGGTGTTGTAGTGTACATTTATGCAGTTTTCATGACACTTTTAAGCGAGCTGCTGTGGTTATGACCCCTTACCTATTTTTACACTTGAGCAATGCGTGCCTTGGTGACAATACCTTACCGCCCCCCTAATTGGTTGATGACCCCTTACCAATTTATCCATGCTTGTACGTCCTAATGGTCACATACATCTACAGCTGTGCCAGCTGCCTTGCAAGTGACGTCATGAAGTGCAAGTGGTGTCCTCTCAACTTTGCCTGCATCTCAGACCTCGGAGTTTCGTCTTCGTGTCCTAATAAGGTGGCCACGCAGCTGGACGAGGTAAGTGTGAATTATTGCAATATATAAAATCGTATGTATACAGATCAGTGGGCGGGTGTGCATGTTTTCTCATAGACATGAATTAATGCACACCTTTTTATCATGATATTGTAGCGAGTGCTATATTATATAAGCGAGTAAAGGTATTTATTTCAACACAGACAAATCAATAGTGCCAACTCTCTAGGTCCAAAGTACAATAGGTAACGATCGTTACTCCTTGCTGATTACTAAGTTAAAGGTTTGGTCTCAGTGTGTGGAAATGGTCGCCACATGACCCCCCCCCCCCCCCCCAAAAAAAACCTTGGGTGCAGAAGATCAGCAGTAATGGGCAGGAGGTTGGACCGCTCATCTGGGACGACTATTGGCGGGTGGTGGCTGTTGCTGAGCCAGATATTGTGGTGGAAACGAGGGCTGTGGCTTGGCTGTGACCAGTGCTGCTTTATGGCAAGGGGGACGCCCACAGCAACGTGGGAAGGAATCCGGACTGGTTGATCCAAATCCAGATGTGCTGGTTTGAGTCGATCGATGGTGATCAATTCTGGCCGACCACCCCTGTCAACTACTGTGAAATATTTGGGACCTGCACTCAGTACCTTGAAAGGGCCCTCGTAAGGCCTCTGCAAGGGCGAGTGGTAGGTATCTCGATGGATGAAGATGAAAGGGCTGTCAATCAATTCCGAGGGAACTGAGGAATGGGGAAGGCCATGCCGAGAAGTTGGGATTGGCGTGAAGTTCTGGACCCTGGCCCGGAGTGCAGTCAGGAGTTGATTTGGTCCTTGGGCTGCTGCGGAAGAGGGAAAGAAGTCGCCAGGCACTGTGAGGGTAGTTCCATAGACCAACTCAGCGGAAGAGCTGGCCAAGTCTTCTTTGGGGGCTGTCCGGATGCCGAACAGCACCCATGGCAGTTCATCGATCCAGTTGGGGCTTGTGAGGTGTGCCCTGAGAGCGGATTTCAGGTGCCTGTGGAAGTATTCCACTAATCCATTGGCTTGCGGATGGTACGCTGTGGTCCGGTTGATTTATACCCTTAGGAGTCTGGCAATGGCTGACCAGAGTTCATATGTAAACTGGGATCCACGGTCAGATGTTAACTCAAGGGGAATGCCGAACCGGGCGATCCAATGGCTGATGAGAGCACGTGCACACATAGAAGTGGTCATGTCTGCCAAGGGGGTGGCTTCTGGCCATCGGGTGAAGCGATCCATGATGGTGAACAGGTAAGTATGCCCTTGGGATGGCCCAACCAGGTCCACATCTATGTGGTCGAAACGGCGATGGAGCACCTTGAAGGTTGAGAGGGGAGCCTTGGTGTGGCGCTGGACCTTTGCCATCTGGTATGGAATGCATGTGCGGGACCACAACCCCACTTGTTTGCTTATGCCATGCCAGACTAACTTGCTTGTGATAAGTGTGCATGTGGCTCGGATCGACGGATGTGACAGGTTATGTATGGTTTTGAAGACCCGTCGGCGCCAGCTTGCTGGAATGATCGGTCGGGGCTGTCCCGTGGATGTGTCACACAGGAGTTTGGTATCGGAGGGGCCGAAAGGTACGTCTTCAAGAGTCATAACAGTAATGGCTGTGTGGTAGGCTGCCATCTTGGGGACGGCCTTTTGAGCTGCTGCCATCTGGAAGTAATTAATCCCGAGCTGTGCCGTGATGGAGCTAATGACTGTATGGGAGAGGGCATCTGCCACCTGGATGTCCTTGCCGGCAATGTGGCAGACATCCGTAGTAATTTCTGAGATGCGGGCAAGGTGCCTTTGCTGTCTCGGGGACCATGGTTCCGAAACTTTGGCAAAGCCGAAAGTAAGTGGTTTGTGGTCTGTGTAGGCCACGAATGGTCGGCCCTCGAGGAAGTAGTGGAAGTGGCGAATTGTGAGGTGTAGGCCCAAGAGCTCGCAGTCAAAGGCGCTGTACTTGCGTTCTGGTGGGCGCAACTGGCGGCTGAAAAAGGCCAGAGGCTTCCATGATCCTGCTACCAGCTATTCAAGGACTCCACCCACCGTGAGGTCAGTGGCGTCCACAGTGATGGATGTTGGTGCATCTGCCTGTGGGTGTACTAGCATGGTAGTGGATGCCAGTGCTTCTTTCGTTTTCTCATAATGCCAAAGCCATGTCTGGGGTCCAGGTTACGTCTTTGGCTTTCTCCGCAATGGCACCATACAAAGGTTGCATGATGGCTACTGCAGCTGGTACAAAACGATGATAGAAGGTGTCCATGCCTAAAATTCCTGCAAGCCTTGGAAAGTTGCGTATGACTTGGACTTTTCAGGGAGAGGAGAAACGCCATGTTTGTCCACCCTGTGGCCCAGGAAGTCGATCTCAGTGAGGCCGAATTGGCATTTTTCCAAGTTGATGATGAGGTCATGCTATTGGAGTCATTGAAAAAGCTGGCGTAGATGACTTCTGTGTTCTGCAGCCGACTGGCTGAAAACGAGAATATCATCAAGGTAAACGAAGATGTCATCCAGGTCTCTGCAGACGGTGTCCATGAGTTGTTGGAAGGCGCTTGAGCTGAATTCTTAAGTCTGCGTAGGAATTCAAAAAGTCCGAAAGGTGTAATGATGGCAGTCTTGGCAATGTCACCGGCATGGATGGGGATCTGGTGGTAGCCCCTGACCAGATCGATTTTGGAGAAAAGTCTTGCTCCTGCCAGGTTGACCGCAAAGTCCTGGATGTGGGGGGCGGGGTATCGGTCCGGTACTGTTGCTCCATTCAGTCTTCGGTAGTCGCTGCAGGGTCTCCATCCTCAGGATAGCTTAGGAGTCATGTGCAGCGGAGATGCCCACTGGCTGATGGATCTGCGGATGATGCCCATGGCCTCCATGTTGCAAAACTCTTCCTTCGCTATTGCAAGCTTGTCCAGTGGTAAGCGACGGGCATGGCTGTGAATAGGGGGGCCTTCAGTCTGGATGAAGTGCTCTACTCCATGACGTGTGCGAGGTTCAGTGAACTTTGGCTCTAGAATTTCGGAGAACTCAGTGAGAAGATAGGTATATGGTCCAGCAACTGAGACATTGCAGATGTATGGGGCTTGACCATTGATGCCCTCCAGGGTGAGTGAGGAATAGGTTTTTAAGTCAACCAACCTCTGACCTTTCAGATCCGCTGCAAAGTTGTTTGCACAGAGGAAGTCAGCCCCGAGTAGTGGCTGGGTTACCTCCGCGATGATGAACTCCCACTGGAATTGTCTACCATTGATGGAGAGTGGGGTGCCAAAGGATTTGATGGTCGTGCCATTAGCTGCTCGTAGCAGATTGGTGCCGTAGTGGCTTGAACGAGTATCCAGGCCAGAGGCTGGGAACACGCTGACTCGTGCCCCGGTGTCTACCAGGAAACGGCTTACGGTTCCTGAGAAAAAGCAGCGGTGTGTCTGCTTGGCCGGCTGCCACAGCTGCTATTGGCGACAGGCCTGGTTGTTTCCCAGAAATGTGGAGGGAGATTTTCACTTTCTGGCCTCATTTCCGAATTTGGTGCGGTAGAAACACCAGCCCTTTGTTGGTGTGACTGTGGCAGAGTCTGGCCTTAGGCATCGATGAAATTTTGTTGATGCCGGAAAGGCTCTGTCCCTTCGCTTGCCACAGTGCATCTGCCCTCACGGCAAGTGCCCGTGGGTCCCTGAAGTCTTCGTTGGCCAGCTGGAGGCAATTGTCCTCTGGCATCAGCTCCAGGTAGAATTGTTCGAATAGGAGGCAGGGTGTGTGGCCATTCAGCAGGGAAAGGATTTCATCCATGAGCATGGATGGTTTCTTGTCTCCCAGGCCTTGCATATGGAGGAGTTTGGCTGCCCTGTCTCTGCGACTGAGGCCAAATGTGTCTAGCAGACGGTCCCTCATATTTGTTGGCAGCTGGTGGGTCTGCCAGGGTATCAAGCAAGCGGCCGGCTGTAGTCTGGTCCAGCGAGGTAACTACGTAGTAATACTTCGTGGCATCATCCGTAACGTGGCGGATGTGAAACTGGGCCTCCGCTTGCGTAAACGAAACAACTGGCTGTGCTGCCCAGAAGTTTGGCAATTTGAGTGAAACTGCACTGATGCTGCTTCCGCAACGGACATCTTGAGTTGTTGAGTGAGAATACGTCTCGCTCACGTCAGTGTCACCACTGTAGCGAGTGCTATATTATATAACAATAAAGGTATATATTTCAACACAGACAAATCAATAGTGCCAACTCTCTAGGTCCAAAATACAATAGGTAAAGACCTTTACTCCTCGCTGATTACTAAGTTAAAGGGATGGCCTCAGCATGTGGAAATGGTTGCCACAATATATTCATATACCCATAGCACTGATGAAATAAATTATGCCCCAAAAAATAGTGTCTCATTAGTAGACATGGGATTTTTATGTGATCACATAAAACATATGTTTTCACATAAAAGTGGCTTTTTTCGCGGAATTAAGACATTCAATACATTTTAACTGTAAAGAACTAGACAAAAACAGGAGCTGTGTTTCACTCACATTTATTTAACACCACCCAGACACTTGTGGCTCTGGGACAGGACTGTGACAGCTGACAGGCCTACAAATAAGTGTTTTATCTTTTATATCAGCAGGCCAAAAGGGGTTGCTGTTACAGAACATGTTCCACTCTGTGCTGGAGAGAAACCCTGATGTTCTGTTGCTACACTCAATTGTCGGGTGCTTGAAAAGTGAGGAAGAATCCCTCCCCGGAGGATTTGGTCCTGGAGATGCAACTTCAAGTTCTGCCCTACCTCCAATGTCGACGTGCAGAGAACCTTTTCGGTCTAAAAACTGTGTTGACTTACAGGCGCCACCGTTTGACTGAAGTCAAAATTATGGTGACACACTGTTTCTATTCTCGTGCTGCTGGACTGCTAGTTATCCCGTAATAAAAGTTTAAAAAAGTTTTAAAACAATTTGTTTTTCCTGATATATAGCTCCTACTTATCTGAATTTCAGAATCACATATTTTGCCATATTTTGGTATTTTCAGCACATATTTTACCCCCAAAAATGACATAAAAACATCATATTTTGCTGAACAAAATGACATAAAAATTCCATGTCTACTCATTAGGTGTGCTGCACATCAGCACCTTGGACCACCTTTCCCAAAGAGTTTATTTGAGGTGCACGTCTGTACCTTTGAAAGAATAACGGATTTTAATTTTTAATTTTTAAGTGATCATGTGATTAGCTGGTGCCCTTCCCCCAAAGGGGTAGACATTTTTGACGGTATATATATTTTTTATTCTGCTTTATCCAAAAGTAATTTTATGTAAGTTCATGAAGGGAGCCATTGTAAGTTAGTGTTTCACTGGATGTCTGTGTGCATACAAAATATGTTATCTCCTCATCACTTTGCTTCCCTCTCCTCCCTGACTTCTACTTCCTCCTCTTCTTCCTCTATGCATGTGCAGTGCTAATTTTAACACTGTATGCAAATGTAATGGTGTACGCGCCCATTAGCGGTTGACTATAGGTGGATTGTGTCCCAAAGTCCAAGGCGCTGGTGAAGTTATGATGATAATGGCGTTGCTATTGTGCTCTGGGTGCGTTGAGCTCATTGGTTGCTTGGTGCTTTTTAGTGACTAAGTGCTAGCTAATTGGGCAGGGGACACTCTGTTGGCACTCTCTTTCCTCTGCTACTTGCAGCACTTAGTTATTAAACTAAGTGTGTATTGTGTGCCTGTGCTTTTATATATTAACAACCATTTTACAGTTTATAGCCATTAACTCTTCCTTCTCCTTCCCATCTAATTCATCTTCTTCCCACCTTTAACCCTTAACTCTTCCTTCTCTTTCCCATCCTTAACCCTTAACTCTTCCATCTCCTTCCCATCCTTAACCCTTAACTCTTCTTTCTCCTTCCCATTCTTAACCCTTAACTATTCCTTCTTCTTCTTATCTTTGATCCTTAACTCCTCCTTTTCTCCTTGCAATCTTTACTCTTCTTTCTCTTTCTCATCCTTAACCCTCTTCTTTCCTTTTGCCTGCAATCCTCTAACCATCTATCTTATCCTCTCTCGCTCTCTGTCGTGTCATCGATCTCTCCCTCACACTTTGTAGCCGCCTCTGAACACATGCACCACAAATATCCTCCTTCATCCGAACACGTCCTCCTACTTAGTCCATGCTAACTTCCTGTATGAGGTCAGACCTCTACAAATCTTCTCAGAGGGACTGGAGGTTTACAGAAACATTGGCCAGTTCTCGTAAGTTAGAAACTTTCTTTAAGTGGGTGTTCTTCTCTACTAGGAGCCTCGCTCTCCATACTTGGTTCTAGCAGTTATCCAGTGAACTGGACGTGTTTTATTAGGCTGGAAATTATTTATGTGTACTGACATCATGTCAAGAGTTGGTTATATGTACTGACACCATTTCAATTATTAAGGTGAGTTGCAAATATGCATAAGTTAATGCAGTCTTCTAATTAGAGCTTTCCTGGACAAAAGTGTGTGTACAAAATATGTTTTCTTCCACCTCTTCTCTTCCCTCCTCTCCCCCTCCTCTACTTCCTCTTCCTCCCACTTCTCTCTCTTCTTCCTATCTCATTCCTTCCTTATTTTCTCCCTTCTCATCTCCTTCCTCCCATCCCATCTCGTTCCTCCCTTCCTGTCTCCTTCCTTCCTCCCATTTCATCTCCTCCTCTTTCCCGGCCATCCCTCTCCTTTACTTCTCCCTCCACCACATCTTCCCCTCTTTCCTCTCCCTCTCTCTCTCCCCTTCCTCCTCCAACTTCTCCTCCTGCTTTTCACTCCTCTTCTCCTTCCTGTCGCCCCCTTCTTTCTCCCTTCCCTTTTCCATCTTCTTGCTCTCTCTCTCTCATCCTTCTCCTTTACTTACATGTACCTCTCCTCCCCTTCCTCCTCCTCCCCCCCCCCCCCCCCCCCTCCAACCTCAGCTGTCGTGTGTGTGAGATCCCAAGCTGCAGCGAGGGTAGTGTTGTAGTGAAAGTCTCAGCAGTGCTGTCCAACAACATGGTCATCTGCCAGTTCAAGGAGCTCACTTATTCCTCCCTCTCCCGAGACCATGCTTTGGTCAGCCTTTCTCTGCAGGTTCTGGTCAACAACTTTGTCATAGATAATCCTCATGATGCAAATGGTGAGGGTGAAGTTAAAATCCCGAGTCTAAACAAGTTGTTATAACTAAGTGGTTTCATCACATGCTGCAGTACTACAACAACAAGAACAACAGAACCTAATGAGTTCTATGGGAAAACCAACAACCATTATAATCATGAATAATTCATGAGATAAATGTTCCCATTTTAGTGTGTGTGTGTTTTTTTTAAATCATCTGCACTTAGATGGTAGGGCACAGTGGGTTGCTATGGAAACCAGCTGGTAAAACATGCAACAGAATTCTCACTTCTTTCCCCATGCCCCCCTGCCGCAAAGACATCCTCCTCCTTCTGGTTGTTCGAATTTGGCTGAAGAGCCTGTCATTAATCTCTTGGCCACGACCCATGGGTTCTCACTGTATGCAGTGTGCAAGTGTTGGAGTTGGTTAGGTTGCTTTATCCTTCCACCATCCTCTGGTGATTACAAAGCTTCTTCCTAGGGCTGCTATTGGCTCTAGCTTCTTCCCAGGGAGCCACGATTCGCTCTAGCTTCTTCCAAGGTAGCTGCCTTTGGCTCTAGCTTCTCCCACGGAGCCGCTATTGGCTCTAGCTTCTTCCCAGGCAGTTGCCATTGGCTCTAGTTTCTTCCCAGGGAGCTGCCATTGGCTCTAGCTTGTTGCCAGGGAGCCACCATTGGCTCTAGCTTCTTTCCAAGGATCTACCATTGGCTCTAGCTTGTTGCCAGGTAGCCGCCATTGGCTCTAGTTGTAAATCTGTTTGTTGGCGAGAATTGACTCCGATGTTTATGGCTCTAAGCTTTATAAACATTTGCTGTGGCTAGCTTGTAGGAGGAGGCCACCTGCCATAAGGAAACTTTTGTTGTTGATCATTTTGATGTCTTTCAGTACAGCAGTTGTATTTATAGAAGCGGGGATCATGAATTATTCATGAAACTACTATGTGGAAGGAGTTTGTGGCAATACAATCCACTGGCCTTCCTTGTGTTTCTATCTCATCTTGTTTTTCTCTCTCACCATTGTTATCTATGCCTCCTTCCTCCTCTCCTTCCCTCTTCATCCCCTTCCCTCTCCTCCTTCCTCCCTCCTCCTCCTATTCCTCTTCCCTTCCTCTCTCTCCTCTTCTCGTCCTTCCTCCCTCCAGTGATTGTGTACAGCTGTCCACTCTTGGGCAGTAACTGCGCGCAGTGCCTCACCATCGATACTACAAATCGTAACCAGTTCAGCTGTAGCTACTGCGGCTCTGTGACCGGTTCCCCAGGCAACTGCCTGCTTACCTACGAGTCCAATAACAAATGTAATGGGAAGAGTATTTTTTCAGACATCACACACTGCGATGCCCCATCAATAATAAATGTAAGCTTACCGAGTATGAAGATAGAAGTGGGTAAAGGGATCCATACTGTAGTGGGTAAAATTTGTAGTGGGTAAAGGGGCCATACTGTTGTGGATAAAGGGACACATACTGTAGTGGGTAAAGGGACATACTGTAGTAGGTAACGGGTAGTGGGTAAAGGGACATGTACTGTAGTGGGCAAAGTTGACATACTGAAGACTGAAGAGATCTATACTGTAGTGGGTAAAGGGACACATACTTGTAGTGGGCAAGGGTACTGTAGTGGGTAAATGGTTGGAGATTGCATATGCCAGAAGGTAAAGGTGTATATTGCAGCGGGTAAAGGTGTTTATTGCAGCGGGTAAAGGTGTTTATTGCAGTAGTAAAGGGTTGCACATTCCAAAATGCATATTAAAGTGGGTAAATGGATAGATAAAGGCTGTATACACACGGGGGGGGGAAATTAATTTTGAAGGAAAGGGATATCAGGTCTACAAAAACAAGTCTATTGCTGAAGTCTAAAATCTTTGCACTTGCCAGCAGCACTCTCTCAGTCACCCTTCCTGGCATATCAAGGAGAACAGGTGCTTGATAATAGGATCAAGATGTCTAGTTATTCCATCTCAGTGTCTTTCTCCAGCTGTAAATATGCTAGACATCCTTAGCCTTCCTCCCCAGTGCTGAGACATCCTTAGCCTTCCTCCTCAGTGCTTGCCCATGCTAGACGTCCTTAGCTCAGTGCTTGCCCATGCTAGACACCCTTAGCCTTCTTCCTCAGTGCTTGCCTATGCTAGACACCCTTAGCCTTCTTCCGCAGTGCTTGTCCATGCTAGACACCCTTAGCCTTCTTCCTAAGTGCTTGCCTATGCTAAACATCCTTAGCCTTCCTCCTCAATGCAGTCGCCATGAGAGGAAGGATGAACTCTTCTTTTTACAATGACCTGTAAAAGCACCTATCAAGGTTTAGTAGTCAGCTATTCTATCTCCATTTCTCTTCTAACTAATCACTTCACTAATCCAGGATTATAAGAGGAGACACAACGAAGTATTCTGATATTTAGAGAGTCGTAACTTCGAAGATTGATTTTTAGTGATCGTTTGGCACTACAAGGTTAATCTCACACTGTGTGAGTATGTGTGTTCTATGAACAACTCTTGTTGTTGTTGTTGTTAATTATGTGCTTGATCTTGGAGTGATAAAATCATAATCGACATTTCCCCCAACCAGTTCTCTCCCATGAATGGGCCCACTGAGGGTGGGACAGAGATCTCAGTGTCAGGCAATAATCTAGGACTGGTCCGGTCTGACATCACCATGGTAACCATCGGCGGTGTGGAGTGCACCATCACTAGCTATAGACCAGGCATAGGGTGAGGCTACCACACTACTTGTTGTTGCTGTTGTTGTTTGTTATGCTTGTTGTTGAAATTGTTAATTTTTTCATTCCTTCAAAAAAATATGTTTATGTTAATACTTGTGATTATTAATTTGTTGTTTATTAACATTTTTTTGTTGTCTGTCAATATTCAATACTTATTGTTTGTTGTTGTGTTATTATGTGTTGTTGTTGTTTTGATTTTTGTCCTCTGCTATTGGCTGTAGGTTCAACTGCAGCACAGGCTCCATGGAGACGAGTCTAGCAAGCCACCCCCTGGAAGCTCAACTAAGCTTCTCATCCTTGGGAGTGATGTCATCTCTCAAGTTCAGCTATTTGGTGCGTTGCTTGAGGTAGCTGATGGCCAACTTTAGGCCAACTCTTTACCGTAAATCTGGAATTCTCCCATTCTTGATAATATTTTCGTAATCTCATTCAGGCCTGTTTTTAATGGCTTGTTTGTTGTACATCTTGTCACTTCATGAGTAACACAGAGTGCATGAGGTACCTGTCTGTTGTACATGCTTGTCATGAATATATTCATGAGCAACACAGAGTGCATGAGGTATATACCTGTCTGTTGTACATGAACGTCATGAATATATTCATGAGCAACACAGAGTGCATGAGGTATATACATGTACCTGTCTGTTGTTTTTGTTTAGCATGAATATATTCATGAGCAACACAGAGTGCATGAGGTATCTGTCTGTTGTACAATGTTTTATTTATAACATAGAATATTAACTCTCAATGAACACTCAGTTAACATAATAACATTAAAATCACCTTCTCAATAATCAACTTCAATTTTTATTCACTCGACATTTCAACTAGATTCTCTAGTCTTCATCAGGAATAATGAGATGCTAAGGCTCGCATGAGCCTGTTATATACCAGTGGCTAGCTATCCACTATGTACCAGTACATGCACCTAGAACGTGCACCGGATGTTAAAAAAATATATTTTTAATGAACAATAAATAAAAATGTATATAATCAATAAAAAATAATAAACCAATAATTAAAACAAGTACATTAATAATAAAATAATACTAATAACAATACTAATATATACTAATACATAACTAATAATAATAATAATAATAATAATAATAATAATAATAATAATAATAATAATAATAATAATAATAATAATAATAATAATAATAATAATAATAATAATAATAATAATAATAATAATAATAATAATAATAATAATAATAATAATAATAAAACAAATAATAATAATAATAATATTTAAATAATAAACAGATAATAAAAATAAATATGTTAATGATATATAGTAATAAATATTAAATAAATAATATAAATAAAATGGAGCATGGATTCACGCCCTTCCCATGTCCTCACTGGGGCTTCGTATGGATGACGATGTCATCAGGGTTGCTATGGGTTTACTCCTAGGGTTACCCATCTGTCACCCTCACTCATGTCATTTTTGCGGTCTTAATGTTGACAAGTATGGCACACACGGCCTCAGTTGTAAGTATAGCCAAGGTGGTCACTCAGGACACGGGGAAGTAAATGAGATCATCCGGCGGTCCTTGGCAGCCATCAAGGTTCCCTCGCACCTGGAGTCTCTGGGCTTCTCACGTTCTGATGGTAAGCGTCCGGATGGGGCTTCTGTCATTCTTCAGGGAATGGGCATATTTTGGTGTGGGATGCTACAATTGTAGACACCTTCACTCCCTCCTACGCCTCCTTGTCTTCTGATGGCACTGGCTCGGTGGCAAGCAATGCCGAATACCATAAGAGGATTAAATATTCCTCTTTGGCTGTCTCCCATTTTTTGGTGCCAATCGGGATTGAGACGGCTGGTTCATTTGGCAAGTCTGCAGGTCATTTCTTTTCAGATTTGGGTAACCGTCTGAAACGGGAAACGGATGATCCCCGCTCCTTTCCCAGCGGATTGCAATAGCCATTCAGCGAGGTAATACTGCAGCTGTGCTGGTCACCAGCTTTAGTTGTAATGACGATTATTTTTTATAAGTAGTCTATTGTTTTAATGTTTGTTGGTTTTTCCGTTTATTGGACATTGTATTGGACATTGTATAATAATAAATTTATCCATATATAAAATTTAAAAAAATTAATAAAAAATAAAATAAAAATTAAATAAATGTAATTATGGTGGTTGTGGCTTCAGGTTCAGGCTCTTCAGAGTAGCTCTCCAGTAGCCAGGCAAGTCCATTCCACAGTCTCGATTGAACCGCTCACACTTTGGTGCTTGGCTGATGTGTAATGCCTCCTTCACTAGCAGTTCCTTCTCTCTTCTAGCTTGGTCCAAGATGGTGGCTTCCTCCCACAGAATAGGATGTCCATTATCCCATGCATGCTCAGCAATTGCAGACTTCTCTTTATTACGCTTTCTACAGGCACCTTGATGTTCTTTCACTCTGGTCTCCGGTCTTCTGATTGTCTCCCCTATGTAGTATTTCCCACAGCTACAAGGGATGCGGTACACAACACATGAGTGCATATTAGCTGGTAAAACATCCTTCACTCTGCTCAGTTGTGTCCTCAGAGTTCTTCCCTGACTTTGATGTTGAAATTCCTGCAGACCCTCCTGATGTCTTCACTCATCCTGCTGCATAAAGAATCACTATCATAGGCCTTCTTTTTAGACCCCTCATTGCCTGGTGTACTCATCTCACTTTCTGCGTTTTGATGTTTCTGCAGACAAAATGTTGATGAAGGATTGCGGATAACCGTTCTCGATGAAGACCTTATTCAAAAGATGTTCTTCCTTCCAAGAATCTGCAGGAATATCAACATCAAAGTCGTCTTCAGATCGGGAAGAACTCTGAGTACACAACTGTGCAGAGTGAAGGATGTTTTACCAGCTAAAATGCACTCATGTGTTGTGTACCGCATCCCTTGTAGCTGTGGAAAATACTATATAGGGGAGACGATCAGAAGACCAGAGACCATAGTGAAAGAACATCAAGATGGCATACAAGGTTCTATTAGGCAAGGCAAATACACAAACACACATGTATACATCATGCAGGATGTTTTGTTTCATGTTTTGTGAAGTTTCCTGATGAGGGAGTGGCTGGTTATTTAGTATCCAGGTGGCGAACTAATCACATCCTATTTCAGGACATTAAAAAAATTTATTCATGTTATAAAAAAAATTATCCCCACCTCGCACAATCAGGTCCCCTCCCTGAATAGTCCTCCTGCCACCCCCCAGAGTGGACCGGCATCAGGGGGCACTCTCATCATCATCATGGGCATTGATATTGGCATCGGCAGCTCACACTCCGTGCTGCTCCGCACGAAAGAGTGCGTGGTGAAGAAAGTCACTCGAAACACCATCCAGTGCCTCACACCTTCCAGCAAATCCATCAGCTCCAACAATATTCTTCGCGTGACTGTCGATAACTGGTCGAGTACCGTCAGCGGGTTTGATTACTCCTTTGACCCTACATTTGCAAAGATTGAGCCCAATGTGTCATTCTCCAGGTTAGTCTGCTGTTGTTGTTTACATACTGTAGCCTACTATCACGCCGGCTGTGATCATAGAGTGAAGTAACAAAATATTATTTTATGTTTTAGAGGAGTGGGTGGGAATGGGAAAAATCAACCTTTGAACTTTTGATTGAAATTGCACACAAAAACTTGGAAAAAAGTTCGACATTTGTTGATCTGTACTGTAGTGTTACGCATTGATGTACAGATGGTGTTTCATTAGTGCTGTTAATGAGGGTTAATTAGCTCAAACTGTGCTCGGTCAGTGCCTGCGATTGCTTTTTCTGTGTTCCCCCTCCCCCATTGCTTAGTGGAGGCACCATATATGCCGTGCACGGCCAGAACTTGGACATTGTGGCAGAGCCCCATCTCGTCATCTACCTACAGCTCGTGGTCAGCGGGAGAAAAAGACAGGATAGGGTTGAGATAATGATACTTGTTTCCGAGGTAACATTAGAGTAATGTTTTTGTGTGTATGTGTGTATGTAAAAGCTGGTTGCTTGTTAAGCTGGTATCTGTGTTAAGCACCTAGTTTTTGTTATACACCTACTTGATAGTTAGTTCTGGCTTCTATTTGTTAAGCATTGATCATGACTGTATCTCCTCCTGCTCGAAAGCCAGTGCTTCCTCCACCTCGGGGGCCAGATGGACTTGCAGATGTGATGTCTACCTTCTTCCAGTGTTGGGGGCCAGATGGACTTGCAGATGTGATGTCTATGCCGACACTCTCTGCGCTCTACCCTCTGACAGTTCAACCCTCTTCCGTCCAGCCAGCGTGGTACAGGTACTCGGTGATCCGTGCCTGTCAGAAATCGATTACGACTGAGCAACGACATTGCTTAAGAAGGGCCCATGCCAAAGAGGCAATTTTTCTTGGATAAGCACCATGCTATAAAGACAACCATCTTTTACAGAGCACTGTTAACATTGAACACACTATATTTCTCTCTACATATACACTTGCACATATCCTATCAGGACATATGCCTCCCGGACAAAAAAAACCAGACAATTACCACCTGGACAAATATCCCCTGTGCCAATTACCTACTAGGACATACATATAATTATACTGTATACTCCCCATCAAAAAATTAAATTAGATTAGTAAATGGAAAATAAGGTCATCCCAAAATATGTGATAGGACAAAATATTTATGGGATTGGGTAAATGTCCAGTGGGTATTTGGCACTGGGGGTAGTGGGTATTTGTCCAGGTGGTAATTTTCCGGGTTTTTTGGTCTGGTTGGAGGGAAGTAGGGGGGGGGGGGGATATGTCCTAGAACCGTAGATATATAATGTGCATTTATATACTAATACTGTATATGTATATATACTGTTTGTATATACATAATGTGTATATGTATATACATACATGTATGTACATATATAGGTGTGCATGTATATGTATATATATATATGTATATACATGTATGTGTATATTTATGTATGTGTCTGTGTGTGTGTGAACATGCTATGGCAAATTAATTTAAACATCTCTCTCGTAGCCATGCAAGCACATGAACTCTACCCTCATTCACTGCTTGGCCCCGCCCATCAACATCAGCCTGAACTCTGCTGTGATGGCAGAGATTGGGCTGATCATGGATGGAGTGACATCTCTGCTCAACCTCAACACATCCATCAGTATCCACCCGAACCCCATCATTAAGCAGTTTGGGTCCATCCAGATCTTCGAGGAGGGACGAGTCTTCTCGCTGGTAATTGAGGTGAGGATTTCTCAAGTCCCTCAGCTGCTCCGACATAATGCATGGAAAAGGTGTCAAAATATTTGCATGTTGTTGGGGAGTTTAAATGTTTGCATATTAATCTTCCGATCTGCAAATGTTAGTGGTGAAGTGTACTATTACAATAGTGCTCACCACTCTCCTTACACATCACACACAGAGAACCTCATTCATACATAGCACAGATGGAGATATCCACAAGTTGTGTGATTGAAGAGCATTGCGGCATGTTAGGCTTCCAGTCCACGAATATTTCTCCTTAACGAATTCTTCTGCTGGTCCGAAACTGTGAATGGTTAGCGCATTGAAAACATATGCTCGCAATGAACTCTCAGTTGATTTAGTAGAAAATAATTACTTCCTAACAGCATTTACCATTCACAGTTTGGGACCAGCAGAAGAATTGGCAAGGCGAAATATACGTGGACTGGAAGCCTCAAATGCCGTGATGCTTTTCAATCACACAATTGTGGATATCTCCATCAGTGCTTTGAATGAGTATATTTGCTACTGGATGTTTCAGCTAGACTCCCTCATTCCTGATGAAGGATAGATGCTCTAGACTCCTTTAATCCTGATTAAGGCTAGATGCTCTATATAGGCTCCTTCATTCCTGATGAAAACTAGATGCTCTAGACTCCTTCATTCCTGATGAAGGCTAGATGCTCTAGACTCCTTCATTCCTGATGAAGGATAGATGCTCTGTGCCTCTTCATTCCTGATGACGGCTAGATGCTCAATGCCTGATGAATGCTAGATGCTCTGTGTCCTGACTAGATGCTCTATGCTCCTTCATTCCTAATGAATGCTAGATGCTATGTGCTCCTTCATTCATGATGAAGGCTAGATGATATGTGCTCATCTATTCCTGAGGAAGGCTAGATGCTCTATGCTCCTTTATTCCTGATGAAGGATAGATGCTCTGTGCTCCTTCATTCCTGATGAAGGCTAGATGCTATGTGCTCATTTATTCCTGATGAAGGCTAGATCCATTATTCCTAATGAAGGCTAGATGCTCTGTATTCCTTCATTCCTGATGAAGGCTAGATGCTCTATGCTCCTTCATTCGGCTAGATGCTCTGTGCTCATTTATTCCTGAGTAAGGCTAGATGCTCTATGCTCCTTTATTCGTGTAGATGCTCTTTGCTCCTTCATTCCTAATGAAGGCTACGTCTGCTCTGTGCTCATTTATTCCTGAGGAAGGATAGATACTCTTATTCCTGATGAAGACTAAATGCTCTGTGCTCCTTCATTCCTGATGAAGGCTAGATGCTCTGTGCTCATTTATTCCTGGTGAAGGCTAGATGCTCTATGCTCCTTTATTCCTAGATCCTCTGTGTTCCTTCATTCCTGATGAAGCCTAGATGCACTATGCTCCTTCATTCCTAATGAAGGCTAGATGCTCTGTGCTCCTTCATTCCTGATGAAGGCTAGATACTCTGTGCTCCTTTATTCCTGCTAAAGGCTAGATGCTCTATGCTCCTTCATTCCTGGTGAAGGCTAGATGCTTCTTAATAATAACAATACTGCTCCACCTCTCCCTCCCACCCCTCCTCCTCTAACTCCTCCCATTTTCTCTTCCCAACATCTGTTCTCCTTCTCCACTCATCATCTCCTTCTCATCCACCTCCTTTCCAACATCTCCTGCTAACCCTCCCCCCCCCCCCCCCCCCCGCCCAACCCCTCACCCTGCCCCTACCTAGGGTGACCAGCTTGAGTTCACTGCAGAGCAGTTGAACGTGTCCATCTCTCCATGCAACAGCATTCCGTGCATCTGTGGCAATGCACAAATATTCGCCAGCAATCAGGTACATATGTTCCCAGGTGTGACTCAGGTCTGTCTGGGTTCAAGGAACAAATAAGTTGGTTACAGTAGGAGGGAGGGAGGGAGGGAGGGAGGGAGGGAGAATGTGTCTCTCAAAATTGTCCATAATATTAATGCTTAATGTGAAGCTGAGGGTGACTGCATTCACATACTGTATATATAATATACACACGTAAACTCACACACACATACAAACATATACACATACACACACAGAGTACATACATAAATACATATACACATAATACACACAGTACATACATACATACTGTACATATATATGTACACAGATACACACAATACACATATATACATATGAACAGGCATAGATATACACACATGCATACACAAATACACACACATACATGTACATACACATATGTGCACATACATTGATATACACATACATGCATGTACTAAATATACACACATGCATACATATACACACACATGCTTGGGGTGCGTGGTAATTAGTGTCTTGGTTGTTGATGTTTCTCCTACTGTAGAGCACATATTTCAGGCTCGTTTGTTCTGTCATTTGGTAAGGGATTACATTAGCTATTAACCGTGCAATCCATTCTCACTTACACAACACAGCCAGACATGTCAGTAGCTTGAAATCACTACCTGGTGCATACATACATTCATACATACAGTATACCCATGCATACATACACATATACATACACAGTGTAATCTTTAATATTCACACCTAATGCTGTTACAGTCCATCGTGTGTGAGGTCAGCGACCCCCAGGATTTGCCCATCAACATGGATCTGACCGTAACTGTCCATGTCGGGTTCTTCAACAGCTCTGCCGGCCTCATCAAAATCAAGCCAAGCTTGCAATTACTCATCATTTTGGTTCCAATTTTTGCCTTCTTCATCGTATTTTGCATCGTGGTCTTCATTGTGCTGTTTGCTGTGTTCTTCTGTAAGTTCTTCTGTAAAGCTCAACAGAAGGACCAGCACTATGAGTGCAAGCTAGGTGAGTGTGCGTGAAGGGGTGGACAGTCTGTGATGTGTGTGTGGGGGTAGAAAGTTGTTGTTGTGTGTGTGTGGGTGGGTGGGTGGAGTGGTGGAGGATCTGTGATATGTGTGTGGGTAGAGAGTTGTTGTGTGTGTGTGTGGGTGGGTGGGTGGAGTGGTAGAGGATCTGTGATGTGTGTGTGGGAGTAGAGAGTTGGTGTTGTGTGTGGGGAGGGGGTAGAGAGTTGTTGTTATGTGTGTGTGTCGGTGGAGTGTTGGAGGATTTGTGATGTGTGTGGGGAGAGAGGGTTGTTGTTGTGTTTGTGGGTGGAGTGGTGGAGGGTCTGTGATGTGTGTGGGGAGAGAGGATTGTTGTGTGTGTGTGTGTGGGTGGACTGTTAGATCTGTGATGTGTTTGCGTAGAATGGGAGGGTGTTGGGTGTGCATGGGTTGTGTGTGGGTGGGGTTGTGTGAGAGAGGTGAAGTTCCGGTGGAGAGAGGAGGTTGGTCATGTCATAAGTCAGGCAGGAGGAGGGTGTGGCATCTGGAAAAGGTTGTAGTGTTTGTGTGTGGGGGTGGGATGGGTGGCAGGTAATGAACAGGCACATTCCTCGACCTTTTTGAATATCGCAGGCCTGCCTCTCAGAGGTCACTTGAAAGTATTATTTTGTTGTAACAGACAATGGGGTAGTCTTGCTTTGAAAATCTGCATAAACCGATGATAATAGCCAGTTAACTCAAGGAATTGTTGTACCTCCTCCTTGATAAACTTAGAAATTGGTCACTAAACTACCTTTTCAATTTTGGCTGAGTCAGGGGAAACTCCTTGATTGGAAACTGTGGCCTAGGTACTAAACCTCATGCTTCAGGATGTTGCATTTCTTAGGTTGTAGCTTTAAGTCAGCCTGGGCAACAGTTGATCAAAAATTAGTTTGAGGTGTGACAAGTGTTCTTCAAATCTTCCAGTGATTATCACATTGTCAATGTACACCAGACTGTTCGACTACTACAAGCCAGACCAAATTCATCAGCCTTTGGAATGCTACAGGTACTTTGCACAACCTCAAAGGCATCACCTGGAACTTGAGCAGACCCTTCAGTTGTGCAGATAGCTGTCCTATGTCTATCTTTCTTCATGACCTGTAGCCACTGAGGTATAGTTTTGAAAACCACTGTTAACCACTAGAGTATTAAGCACATGATCTATATGTGGTAGAGGGTACACATCTTTCTTTCAACTTTGTTTATCTTCTGGTAATCCATGGTAAATGATTGAAAACTGTTATATACTGGTAGATAGCTATCCACCACGTGCCAGTACACGTGCCTAGCATGTGTACCGGATGTAATAAATAAATAAATAGATAGATAGATAGATAGATGGATGGATGGATGGATGGATGGATGGACGGACGGACGGACGGACGGACGGACGGACAGACAGACAGACAGACAGACAGACAGACAGACAGACAAACAAATAAATAAACAAATAAATAAATAAACAAATAAACAAACCAAAGAAATGAACAATAATAAGAAATGAACAATAATACATAAATAATAAACAAATAAATAAAACAACAAATACATATAATAATTATTTTTATTATTATTATTATTATATTATTTTATTATTATTATTATTGTTATTGTTATTGTTATTATTATTGTTTATTATTATTATTATTATTATTATTATTATTATTATTATTATTATTATTATTGTTATTGTTATTATTGTTATTGTTATTGTTATTATTATTGTTTATTATTATTATTATTATTATTATTATTATTATTATTATTATTATTATTATTATTATTAAAATAACAAACAGATAGATAAAAGATAAAAAATAAATTATAAAAGAAATAAAAATAGTAATGATAATGATTATATAATTAAATAAGAATAAAAATGTAATTATGGTGATCGTGGCTTCAAGTTCAGGCTTTTCAGATTAGCTTCCGAGCAGCCAGGCAAGTCTATTACAGTCTCAATTGAACCACTTACACTTTCGTGCTAGGCCGATGTGCAATGCCACCCTCACCAGCAGTTCCTTCTGTCTTCTGGCCTGGTCCAAGATGGAGGCTTCTCCCCACAAAATAGGATGTCCATTGCACTGACAACTGCCCCACTGAAGGAAAGGATTTGGAAGAGATACGTGGATGATATCTTCTACATTGAGAAGAAGCGAAGTGAGCAGGTGTTGTTGGACTATCTGAACAACATCAGGCCATATTACCATGGAGATGGCTGGATCGTTGCCTTTTCTGGACTGCCACATACACAGGAAAATGGAAGGCTAACTGCAACAGTCTACAGAAAACCCATGCATACCAACCGGTACTTTGATTATAGATCAAATCATCTTATCCATGTCAAATGGTGAAGAGCTTGTATGATAGCCAGAAGAGTAGTGACTGATAAGGAGGAGCTTTGGAAGGAAGAACATCATTTGAATAAGGTCTTCATCGAGAACGGTTATCTGCAAGCCTTCATCAACCTTTCATCTGCAGAAACATCTAAACACAGAAAGAAGATCAGTATACAAGGGCGTAGGAAGCGGTGCGACCAGTGAGGCCATGGCCTTACCACTTTCTGAGAGAGCGGCCAAGGGAATTGGTGGCAGAATCCAGAGCAGGAGATCAACATGTCCTAGGGTGTCCTGTGACACGCCCGGAACTAGCTGCTGAATCTGGTTTAGCTATCACTAAGTGGGCTGCCACCAGGTAGCTTACTGTGCTACCACTGAACTGGGCAGACTGATCAAAGAAGAAGTATAGTTAAAACCTTTATAGCTGAAGTACAATTAAGCACATGATCTATATGTGGTAGAGGGTACACATCTTTCTTTCAACTTTGTTTATCTTCTGGTAATCCATGGTAAATGATTGAAAACTGTTATATACTGGTAGCTAGCTATCCACCACGTGCCAGTACACGTGCCTAGCATGTGTACCGGATGTAATAAATAAATAAATAAATAGATAGATAGATAGATAGATAGATAGATAGATAGATAGATAGATAGATAGATGGATGGATGAATGGATGGATGGATGGATGGACGGACGGACGGACGGACGGACGGACAGACAGACAGACAGACAGACAGACACACAGACAGACACTCAGACAGACAGACAGACAGACAGACAAACAAATAAATAACAAATAAATAAATAAACAAATAAACAAACCAAAGAAATGAACAATAATACATAAATAATAAACAAATAAATAAAACAACAATTACATATAATAATTATTTTTATTATTATTATTATTTTATTATTATTATTATTATTATTATTATTATTATTATTGTTATAATTATTGTTGTTGTTGTTTATTATTATTATTATTATTATTATTATTATTATTATTATTATTATTATTATTATTATTATTATTATTATTATTATTATTATTATTATTATTATTATTATATTATTATTATTATTATTATTATTATTATTATTATTATTATTATTATTATTAAAATAACAAACAGATAGATAAAAGATAAAAAATAAATTATAAAATAAATAAAAATAGTAATGATAATGATTATATAATTAAACAAGAATAAAAATGTAATTATGGTGATCGTGGCTTCAAGTTCAGGCTTTTCAGATTAGCTTCCGAGCAGCCAGGCACTAGCAGTTCCAGAAGGAACTGCTAGTGAAGGAGGCATTGCACATTGGCCTAGCACCAAAGTGTGAGCAGTTCAATCGAGACTGAGGAATTGGCTGCTGGGGGGCTACTCTGTCGATCCTGAACTTGAAGCCAATGACCACCATAATTACATTTATTTTATTTTATTTATTTAATATTTATTACTATTATATCGCTTCTATTATTTGTTTTGTTATTAATTTATTATCTGATTATTATTTTAATTTTATTATTATTGATTATTGTTGTTGTTGTTATTACTATTTTATTTTTATATTTTTTTAATATTTTTTTATTGTTGTTGTTGTTTGTTGCTATTATTATATAAATTGCTGTTTTATTTATTTGTTTATTATTTAGGTACATTTTTATTTACTTTATTGTTAATTTTTTTAATTTTAATTAATTTTTTTTTTTCCATTATTTTTTTCCCTTCGCTTTACATCCAGTGCGCATGTCAGGGAAGATGGAGCAACCACCAGACACTGTCATTCCTAAATGAATCAAAGGAAACCACACTACAACTTTGGTCAACCCTACATAAACCGACACAGGCATCCCTGAATGAATCAAAGGAAACCACACCACAACTTCAGTCAACCAAACACAAACCTACATACAAGATAAAAAAAGGAATATTAGCGAACAGACTTACATTTACAGAGGGAACCTTCCAGAACATTCTACTCTATCCTGATTGGCCTGAAAGACCACCTCATGACCTACAGAGATTATGTAAGAGACAGACAGTCAGAGGGAGAGCAAAAGTTAGAGAGAGAACTGAACTATACTAGCCTGTATAGTTAGCCAATATCATGCTCTGATGTACTTGGTCATGATTGCGTAAGTATGTATCAGTATATATTCACATATATACCTGGATATATACCTGGGTAGAGGGATCAAAGGGTGAAGAGCTTCTGGATAGGAGGCTAAAGATGATCACTGGTATAGGTCAAGGTGGGTGACTGTGTAGAGAGGCCCAGTACCTGGACGTCTAGGCATCACGGGTAACATACCCAAGGGCTACACCTAGTGGTAATATTATTTAGGCAGAGGCGTAAGGTAGCGTCCCCAACAGTGGTGGCAGTGGTGGGATCTTCCAGAGAGGAGATCCCGGACTAGCCGTAGCTAGTTTCAGAGGCATTGAATAGCTACCTGAAGGAGAAAACCTGGGCATTGCCCTGAAGTTTGGAAACCCACCCTAGGGAAGACACTTTGGTAATTTAATCTTTTTTTGGTTTTGTATGCCTGCCTTTTGCTGTATGGTCGCTATGACTGAGGACAGGGACAGAAGGCAGGGCAGAGAGATCCGAGGCAGACATAGTGGTACCCCAAAGACTGCTGCTCTCGTCGATCCCTTGGATCGCTTCCTCAACCAATGGATCCAAATAGACCAGATGAGGGCCGAACGAGAGGAGCAGAGGAGGGAAGCGAGGGCGGCCCTGCAGCAGGATAGAATGTTGCAACTCCTGGCTGAGATGCATAGAACTGTCCCAGCAGCGCAGCCACCTACCAATCCAGAAATTCCAGGAAGGAAAGGACAACATGAATGCATTCCTGGATACATTTGAGGCCACGGCTAGGGCAGGAAGACCAGTGTGACATATTGAGAAACTTCCTGTCTGGAGCTAGGCTGACGGCGGAATCTGCAATGAAGGTAGATTAGTAAGGCGACTATATATGAGCGGGTGAAGCGAGAGCAGGGAATATAGGTTCACCATGGAGACCTATCGCTGACGTACTTTCGATACTCCCTTTAATGTCACCAACCCCGATACTTGGTTCGCCCTCCACCAGCAGAGCTTCTTCCAGTGGCTACTGGACAATGAAGATACCATATTGATGGAAATGATGTTTACCCGACTGCTACAGTGGCTGGAGATCTGAATGCGTAACCTAAATCCAGCAAACTATGATGAGCTCTTGGATGCTGTGGTCAGATATTTGGGATATTTGGCGAATCAGCCAAGGAAGAAACTTGAAGACCCGAGAACCCCCAGAAAGTCAACCGCCCAAGGAAGATCTTTCCGCCGGAAAAGCCTGCACGAACCTTACCCAACCGATTTGAGACTCAGAGAATTGATGATCGATAACAATCAAGGAGACGCCCAAATGAAAGAGCGAGCTTCAGACCACCCCCAGAATAAGGTGCTTCAGATGTAACAGACTGAGACACATGTGCAAGGTCTCCCGAGTTAAGATCGAACAGTCCCAACTTGGAGGTGGAGCACAGTACAACCTGCCATCGAACCCGTGGACAAGAACAGCAAGGCTCAGTGGGAAGGCTGTTAAGGTCTGATTGGACACTGGTTGTACGAAGTCACTTGTCTACCCAGGTGCATCAGCAAGTGGCAGAGTTTTTGGTGGAACATCCCCTACTGCACGGCCAGTGTCAGAGAAACGTGGTTCATGGCTACCAGAGTCACCCTGGAGCTCAGAGGCCACAAGCAAACATTCACATTGGGAGTGTCACCCCACCTCATGAGAGACATGCTTGTAGGGCAGGATGTGCCCGAGCTAGCTGAATGGTTATCAGTAAAGCCAAACCAAGTGCAGGAGATGGCGACCGATGGCATCCATGGAGTTGCTCTCGTCGCCACCCGAGCTCAGAGGAGGAGACAGGTGAGAGAGGAGTTGACTTGGGATCAGCAGACCTGTGACCAGGTCAGGCTGAGGGAACCCGAGGCTGTGACAGCACTGAGCTCAATGAAGAACCCCTGTGGACTCTACCAAGGGAAAGAGAACCCTGGATCAGCCAGCCGAGAACCCAGCCGAGCTGATGAGACCAGAAACAGACGAGGAAGAGGACAACCTTCATTTCCAATTCGAATGCTCCTCCCAGAGAGGTGAGAGAAGCGACCACACCCTGGTTGCCTGAGAAAGTATCCCTGGCTAAGTTGAGGGCCATGCAGCAGTCCAACCCTACACTGGAAAAGGCATGAAAGCTCGTGGACCTCAATGACGAAACTTACTTGTGGGAAAGGACTGCTCTTGCGGAGATCCCTTACCCCCAGAGGAAAGAACCTGATCATGGTGCCAAAGGAGAACCGAATGGAAATACTGAGAATGGCACACTGCTCCCCAACTGCTAGACACATTGGACAGGCCCATATGCTGGTAACCATCTGAAGATGATGGACTGTCCTGGGTTACCAACGGATGTGAGCAATGTATGTATGTCATGTCCAAAATGTCAGCTGGCTAAGCCTGTGTCAATACAGCATGCCCCCCCCCCCCCCGCACCATTCCCGCCCTCTCATAAGCACACACTTTGAGCGGATTGCAATGGACATCTTTGTTTCCCTCAAAATAACCAAGATAGGCAATAAAAATGTGCTTGTGATAATGGATTATGCCACCAAATAGCGGAAAGCATGCCCTATCAGGAACACCACTTCCGAGACCATCTTTACCTGTGCTAGTCATGGACTGCCCGTCTAGGCACCCCTGAGGACTTACAGATAACAGGGCTAATTTTATTTCCAAAAACCATGAAACAGTTTGCGAGCTGACCGATATTAAGCACATTATGACCTACCTATACCATCACCAAACTGATGGCATGGTGGAGTGATTCAACAGTACCATGAAAAGACTCCTAAGAAAGCTTACCAAGAAACAACCTAGCCAAAGGGAATGGGACGATTACCTGCCATTCAATCTGTGGGCATACCGGGAATACATTCATAGCACCATCGGGTTTTCCCGCTACGAACTAGTATTATCGAAACTTCTCTTGAAGTGTTAGCAAAGTATTGGAAGGGAAAGAGGGAGGAGAAGAGATAGATGTGGTGGAGTACCTAAGAGTGTTGCGGGAGAAACTTGAGGCAGTGAGAGAGGTGGCCACTAGGAATGAGGGAAAAGCAAAAGTAAACCACACGGGGTTTCATGATGGAAAGACATTTCCATGTAAGAGATCATGTCCTAGTGTTTCAACCAAGAAGGTTTAACAAACTGTTGAGTGAATGGCGTGGCCAAGTGCACATTGTAGACAAACTAACGGATGTGACTAACCAAGTTGAATTAGGGCAAGGTCTGAAATGCCTACGCACCTATCATATCAACAGAATCAAAGCTTGGAACTCACCCGTTCCAGCGGTACTGGTGGAAACAGAGACCAACATCTACCGGGACCCTGCAGAGAGTAAACACACGACACCACCCTCACGGCCGAGCAGACAAGGGACTTGGCCGAACTCAAAGAGGAATTTGCTGACATCATCAGTGATGTACCAGGACGGACACAAGAGGTCTAGTACACATCATCAACATGGGCGATGCCTCCCCCATCTGCCTGGCCCAGTACCTACTCCCTCATGCCTCCCACGAATACCTACGGAAAGAAATAAGAACACTGATGGAAAGGGGAATCATCGTTCCCTCTAAGAGCCCCTGGACCATCCCAGTGGTGCTGTTAACAAAATCCAATGGATCAAAAAGGCTATGCATCGACTATCGCAAATTGAACCTGTGGACCGAGGCTGACCCTTACCCCATCCCCCGAATTGAGGAACTAATACACTGGATTGGGAACTCACGTTGGATCTTGGCCATAGATCTGACAAAGGGTTATTGGCAGGTCCCCATGGAGAAGGCAAGCCAACCTATGATAGCCTTCATCACTCTAAGGGGAAAATATGAATTCACCACCATTACATTACCTTAGGCCTTGTTACGACCCATCCACCTTCCAGCGGCTGATGAACCACTCCTTTCATTTTACCACAACATACGCTGTACCATATCTCGACGGCATTATTTTCTACAGCGACACGTGGAAACAATACCTCGCCCACCTCAGGGATGTATTTCAGAATTTGAGAAAAGCTGGCCTAAGGATCAAGGAAAGCAAGTGCCGTCTAGCATGCAACTCATGCACGTACATGGGACATCAGGTGGGGCACGGGAAAGTCTAACCGATGAAAGCTAAGATCATGGCATTACATACTTTGAAATAGCCGAAGACCCAAAAAGATATCAAGGCATTTCTCAGCCTATGTGGTAATTACCGCCGATTTATCCAAGACTTAACCATTGCCACACCCCTCCCAAATGAGACAAATAAGATTGACCTAACAAAGTTAAGTGGACACCAAAGTTCGAACAAGCCTTTACAACACTGAAAGACTGTTTGGTTCACTACTCTGTACAACGTGTACTGGAGAAGGGAGTTTATTCTCCAAACAGACGCCTCCAGCACAGGAATCGGGCATGTCCTAAGTCAGCTCGGAGAACTGAGGAAGATGGATGAGTTCGTAATTTTACCAGCAGATAAAGGGAGGACAACAGTTCAGATGACATGTCAAAGGAAAGGTACATTTCAAAGCTGACGGGAATGCTGGAAACCAAAACATATGGAATACTGAAGAAGGATCCTGTCAAGGCACAGGAAAGCAAGGTGAATCGTGTGTTAAAGAATATGGAGAATGACGGGAGAAATAACAAGTTGCACAACATCAGGCCATCCATAAAGTTTACTATGGAGCTTGAAGTGGCTAGATTGTTGCTTTTTCTGGACTGCCACATACACTGGAAGGAAGATGGAAGTCTAACTGCAACTGTCTACAGAAAACTCACGCATACCAACCGGTACCTTGATTATAGATCACATCATCCACATCAAAAGAGGAGTGGTCAAGAGCTTGTATGATTGAGCCAGAAGAATAGTGACTGAGAAGGAGGACCTTTGGAAGGAAGAACATCATTTGAATAAGATCTTCATTGAGAATGGTTATCTGCAAGCCTTCACCAATCTTTCGTCTGCAGAAACATCTAAATGCAGAAAGGAAGATTAGTACACCAGTACCGGTAATGAGGGGTCTAAAAAGAAGGATCCTGTGATAGTGATTCCTTATGCAGCATGGATGAGTGAAGACATTAAGAGTGTCTGCAAGAGGTTCAACATCATAGTAGTCTTCAGATCGGGCAGGACTCTGAGGACACAACTGAGCAGAGTTAAGGATATTTTACCAGCTAAAATACACTCATGTGTTGTACCGCATCCCTTGTAGCTGTGGGAAATACTACATAGGGGAGAGGATCAGAAGACCGGAGACCAGAGTGAAAACCATCAAGATGCCTGTAGAAAGTGTAATAAAGAGAAGTCTGCAATTACTGAGCATGCATGGGATAATGGACATCCTATTTGTGGGAGGAAGCCACCATAATTATTATTGGACCAGACCAGAAGACAGAAGGAACTGCTTGAAGGAGGCATTGCACATTGGCCTAGGACCAAAGTGTGAGTAGTTTAATCGAGACTATGGAATGGACTTGCCTGGCTGCTGGGGAGCTACTCTGAAGAGCCTGAACTTGAAGCCCACGACCACCATAGTTTACATTTTTATTTATTTATTTAATATTTATTAGTATTATCATTATCATTATCATCATTATTTTTTATTTTTTTATTATTTATTTATTATCTGTTTTTATTACTATTGTTGTTATTATTGTTATATATTTAATTTTTGTTTTATTTATTTGTTATTGTTTATTTTAATTTTTATTTGTTGTTCGTTTAATTTTTTTTAATTTTTCCTTGTTTATTTATTTATTATGTTAATTTTATTATTATTATTATTATTATTATTATTATTATTATTATTAATAATAATTTGTTTGTTTGTTTGTTTGTTTGTTTATTTATTTGTTTATTTATTTATTAGTATTAGTATTAGTATTTTTTTAATATCCGGTGCCATGTCCTAGGCATGTATACTGGCATGTGATGGATAGCTAGCTACCGGAATATAATAAGTTCATGCGAGCCTTAGTATCTCATTATTCTTGATGAGACTAGAGCATCTATTCGAAATGTCGAGTGAATAAAATTTGAAGTTTATTATCGAGAAGGTGATTTTAATGTTAATTGTAGTGACAATATATAAGGCAATTCCAGGTAAAATTGTAACATTACTATGTCTATATGTTTTTATTAAATGATTTTCCCCCCTTTCATTAGACGATTTGTTGGAAGATTTGCTAAAGCAGCTGCCTGCCCACCTTGTCATATCCAATAATGAATTGAGGATGTTGGATATCCCTCTGGGTGAAGGTATGCATGAGAGATACTTTTTACCCCAGAACATGAGAGATGCAAGTGGGATAGAGAGAAGGGCAGATAATCACTATAGATTTCTCAGATTTGCTTGTTTCTAATGCCAATGTTTAATATGGCGTGCCAAAAATACCAAATATGGCAATTCCTTGAGACCTAGAGTCTCATGCACCTGCTTACCAACTTTCAAAAAATATAGCACTGTTGTTCCCTCCAGTTGGAGAAAAATATGAGGGATTCGGTGGGGAAACACTGATCAGCTTCTCCAAGTGCTTTCTAATAATAGTTACCCACTGCCCTTCACCTGCTCAGCTTTGAAGGGAACACCTGGGAAAGGGAGAGTAGAAGACAAAGAAATAGAAGAAATTTGAGACAAAAGGTCCTTAATCATCATCAACCACATAGCTGGTCTAAGTGAAGTGATCAGATGTGTTTGTAGATTGTTTTTAATTGGGTATGACTGTTAAATCTCAGCTTATCATGGTCATAGAAAATTGCAAACGATAAACTCACCAATTGTGTATAGAACTCCTTATAGCTGTAGTTATATGGGTGAGAAAAGCCAGAGGTTGGAGAGCTAGATCAAGGAGCATAAAGTTTGCTGGAAAGGAGAACTTGTGAAGTCTGCTATTGCATGACATGCATGAACCGACACTAATCCATCCTGTAGGAAGAGACCTCAGTGATTAATAGACTAGCAAATGGAGGGAATTGTACATGAAAGATGTACTACACATCCATGCTACACCTAAGGATCAGTGCTCCAATTGAGTTGTAGGGCTGGAACAACCCAATTGGTGCATCTCAACTCACAAGATCTCAAGTAAAACAATGTCCATCTTAATTTGTCTGATATTGTGCTTATACACTCTAGCATTCAAGTGCAACAAAGATCATCTGTATTGTTGTGAAACTCATTACCAGTGTGTGCAGATGTGCTGCATTGTATTTTATTTTCCCTGGTGGAAGTTTATAGTATTTTGTTGAAAAATTGGCAATAAAAAACAAGAAACTGACTCAAAGACAAATCTGTAATGCATTTTATATCACTGAAGCAAATTTAAATCATCATTAATATACCATGACTCTCATTATACTCAAATTTGTATTATACAAGTCATGTCAATTTGTTGTGCATCACATGATTTCCCACAAACTGCGTACATGACTTAATTATTAAATAAGTATTGTACTCACTACATATATATAATATTATAAATAATTAGATAACTGTAGAACTCTTTATACTCTAGGTCAATTTGGTATTGTCTATAAAGCACATCTGCTAAGACATGATGCCCAGGGTAGACTACAGACCAGTCCTGTTGCAGTGAAGATTATGAAAGGTAAGTAAATATCTTGTAGATGCAAACATGACACTATATACATTTATAGTGAATCTTAAACATGTATAATGTACTTCATACTTTTCAAATTCAGATTGATGAACAAGAACAAAAAAATATTTTAACCTCTAGCTATAGCTATGACAGGTGATTATATTTAACAAAATAATAGCTTCCCTTAATTATTATTAGTAGTATTATATAGCAGTAGCAGTAGTAGTTGTAGTACTAATAGTAATAAGGAAGGCTAGAGCATGAGAAATGTCGAGTGAGTAAATTTAACTTGAATATCGAGAAAGTCATTGATTCTACTATCAACTTAAGAGTTCTTGCAAGTGTATTATTATTAGTAGTAGTAGTATTGGTATTATTGTTGTTGTTGTTATTGTTGTTACTATTATTATTTTTAGTAATATTACTTTGTTATATTTTCATTTACTTGTATGGTGTGGAAGATGCTACTAGCCATAGCTCTGACAGCTGATATTTTACCATAATGTAGTTGGTAGGTGAACCTAGCTATTAAACACATTTTTAGTATTAAGTATATACCCCATTGTTGATTCATACCCTATTAATTAGGCGCATATACAATAAGCTCTCTAAACCCGCACAACTTTGAAGCATTGACCATGAGACATTTTTCAACAAAGTTTAAAGGGCTAATGTATATATAGCTTAGGGAAACCTCCACTCAGGAACAAGCCATCAGTGATCTGACAACTTCCCTGCCCCGGAAGCTGCTGGAAAAAAGTATAAGCTGTAAAGTTGAAGAACTGATCAAGATTATGAACTGAAGACTGTACCACAGAGATAATTCAAGGGAGATAAAGTATATAGATGAAGTTGAGGATATAGCAATGCCCTGTTCATTGAGGTCTTATTTGTCATGATAAATGCAGAGCTGCATTTATTACCAATTTCAATGATATTGTGGAATAATAGGAAAATGACAAGGTCATGAGCATGACATAATCTAAATATGTGACAGGCTCTGCGAAAATGGCCCACTTCATGCATATATTGAAATCGAGATATAACCTAAAACAGTGCTGAGGGCAAAATTTTATAAAATCCATTCTATTAGCTTATAAGTATTTATCTAACTTCCTATGAAGTTTGATGACCTAAAAGCGTCTGCTTCGTGCCGAGCATGGCCTCAGAAAACTCGGACTCAGACTTCTTGGACGTGTAACCGAGATTGAAGTTCAACTGCCACAGAAGAATACTATGCGCACACGCGGAAGTATGGGAGGTACCCGCGCGCCTTTATCACACGTTACCACAGCAACAGCAACAGCTGCAGAATGACTTTTCAAACTAGTGCTGGGGAAGCTGCTAGAATGGTGAATGCTTTGCTTCACTTTTGTGACCGTGATGAGCAAGTGAGTGAAACCCTGGAGAATCTTCAAATGATTGATGTCGTCGAACCAACACTTTCCGACATTGAGGAAATTAAGCAAGTTGGAGATTTCTTGGATGCTGGATGTGGTTGTCGTCTTCGTGATGGAAAAAGATGCTCTCTCTAATTTTCCTTGCAGCATGTCTTCGATTTTTGCTCACACTGCAATTCCCTGACACATAATGAGTTGGAATGGTCTTGCTTGGGCAGCTCATAGCTACCTCAAATTCGATGGAGATGGTTGCTGTAGACTCCCGGCATTCACTGTTGAGTCGACAGAAAAATTACACAACATATTACCATCAGGGGCAACCAGTATGTCCTTCCATGTTTCGTTTCCTTCACACTGTTGGCGAGAAACGAATAAAGAACTTGGTGATGCACTTCAAGGACAATCGGCTTACACCACGTGTCCATGGAAATACCAGGCGTCTTCCTCACAATGCCCTTGCATTTTCTTCGGTAGAGTTTGTTGTCAGGTTCTTACTAAACTATACAGATCAGAATGGACTCCTCCTTCCTGGTCACATACCAGGTTATAGCAGATCGGACATCAAGCTGCTACCTTCTAGCGTGTCCAAGAGAGGGATCTGGAGGGTGTATTGTGAAGCTGCAGACTCCACACCCTGTGCATGTCCTGCTGCATACTCCACCTTCAATAAGCTCTGGCAGTCACTGCTTCCATCCATTATTATTATGAAGCCCATGTCTGACTTGTGCTGGCAATGCCAACAGAACAGTACAGCTATCCTCCGAGCTGCTAACTGTCCTGATGTGGAGAAATGTGCTACTATAAAAGCAGCAGAAGAGCACCTTCGAATTGTGCAGCTGGAAAGGACGTTCTGCAAAACCACATGTGATGAGCGCCGGCGAGAAGTCCGGGAGTACTTCACCGAAGATAATATATTTTTACCCACTCCCCCTCACCCCCCAAGTTATGCGTTGGAATAAAGTATATAAATATATAGATACATACAAGATCCCGAAAATGAAATTTGACGATTTTTTAACAGGTTTTGGGACTCACTGTTCACTACATTCGAGAAGAACTTGAAGTGTTGTGTGGTAAAAATCTGCTGAGGGTAGTAAAAAGCTGCCAAAGTGAGTCTTGGCTTAAATAATAATTTTTGCTTCCATTTCAAAATAGGGGTCAAACCAATATAGTACCACTATACTTACCAATACCATAAAAGCTGGTCGTCTTTTCCAGTTACATACATCAGCAAGAATATCATTTCCTATTGAACATGCAGACCTGGGTTCTGTGTTTTTTTAATTTTTTTATCGACAACATATTTCACATCTATCTATTCTCAGTTAAGCAAAAGTCTTTCATGTTGGGGTTGGAAGTGTGTGCTAAACAAAGACAGTTTATGGTGTATGGTATCAATTGATTTCCTCAGAAACTTGTTGTTGTGAGAATAGTTAACATCACAACTGAGCTGAGTCACCATCAGATGCATGTTTTTGGACTAAGTAGTGATCAGTTGGTTTCTTCAGAAGGTTACTCCTGTGACATTAGTGGTAGAGAACAAACCTTCAACAAAGCCATGTAACTACTTATGATGAACATGTCTATGTGTATTATATATTATTTGCATACATAAGAAAGTATGTGTACTTAGTTATAAACATTGTAATGATTGGTTGGCTCTGGTATTAGGTGAATGCTTGATACAAAAATATATATGATGGTCGATAATGTATTTGTGCGATGGTGCCAACTCCCCGTTTTTTAGCAGTAATGCATTTATGCTTGTAGCTTCATTCGATAAGCAACTGGCATTTCCCCTCTTCTTTACAAAATTGGCATAGAACTATTTGTAGTAGTTACCATCTGACCCTGAGTTTTTGCTGGAATACTTCGAAAGGCTACTAAGTGATGACTCAGAGAATGACTTCTAGGGCTATGTGCAAGGACATTTCTGCACAGGAACAGATCAGCAGCTGCTGTTTCATTCAATAGTTGTGTCTACCAGCAGTGTACAAAATAACAGAAAAAAGCTGCTAGGATATTTGTCATGCCAACCAAATTTTTTGGCCACTATTGTAAAGTGTTGAGAAAAATAGACATTCCTTTTTTTTTACCTAGTAGAGGTCAAAATAAACTTCAATTGCATTGGATTCTGGTGCAGAATCCACAGAGTGTGTGGACCCTCCATGAAACTCTTTTTAAATATATCCTTGGGTGGCACTTCACGGCCTTGTCCTGTTCAGAGCTGCAGCATTAGAGCAGTAAGTCAGCTTTGTGGATTCCAAGAGCTAATCCCATTAAATGATTTCAAGTTGAGCGGCCTGTGAGCTGTGCATTGAGCATCAGTCAAATGTAGTGATGCCTGGATACTTGTATTCTAGCGACGGTAAGCTACGGTGATGTTGAGATTTACTCTAGTCGAGCAGCCAGTGAGCTAAGGTGATAATGAAGACACTCCAGTCTAGTTGTTCTCCATCTGTATGGTTTCCAGGAGCTGAGACAGTCAGTGGAAGTGATAATTTAATGCTGTGCGGATATCAAGAGTGACTAAGATAGATCTTTCGGTAGCTGTTTCGATGTCTACAGCTGCTGCTCCAATTGATCCTCATATGCTGTGATGTCGATGGCTAGTCCACTAATTCTAAGAGGACTGCAGTTAAGTGTCATAATTATTATGGGGGGAAATTTTTTTTTTTAATTCCTGTTTCCATCGCTGGTAGTTTTCTTAGGCTTTGGGGCTGAGATATCGCTACTCTGCATAGCAGTATACTAATACATTTCTGAGATAAACTAAAACAACTTGGGCTTGTTATCTAAGCAAGAAGCAGCCAGTTAGAGGCACAGTTACTAGCACACAATTGCTACAACCAAAAAGTAGTGATGCACATGTATAAAATATAAGTCCACCCATAAACATTGGTCGGTCGGTATGGCCGACTATAAGTTGTCTTGCTCGTTCCTTCCGGTACATTGTTTTGAATTTTTCTGATGGTCGGCTGCTATTTTGTGCTCTGTTACCATTAACCCAGTGTCAGTGGAGCTTCCAACAAACAACCAACAATGTTTTCAGCTACCCTCTCATCACACAACTTGTTGAGCCACAACATCTGGCTGCAAGAAAATAACTGTGAGTAAGATAAGCATGTACACAGGTTATCATTATTTAAAAAATACTACATCAATTATAAACTTATTATATTCAATAAAAGAACTGGCTTTTATAGTTTCCTTGTCCAGAGAACAGCTACCTGTATTTGAAGAACAGATGAAAATTATCATAAAAACAGTTAACCATCATCTACTAAAACATACTCTCAACAAACTCTCATAATGTAGATACATAATGACTTCCTTAATTATTGAGAAAGTCCTTGTATCTACTATTACTTTAGCTACATTAGCTCTAGCTAAACTAACAGCTATTAGAGTTAGCTACAGTAATTTGGACTCCCAATCTGAGCTTCTTCTAGAAACAATAGTATGGTAGTTGATGCCTCGATTTAAGTCAGTCAGTTAGCTACCTAACACTAAACAGATCAATAATCTTACCTTCTGTGATGGCTCTGCTTCTTAGAAGAGCCAGCTTCAACAAGAACCTTGTTCTGGTTACCATTCCCTTCTGTGCACTAATTATATATTTTTTCTGACAGAAGAATGAATGTGATCCTAATATGCACTAAGTTGTAAATGTGCTAGTTTGGAACGAACACAGCCTAGATGTGTTGTTTGCTGACCATTTAATTTAATAAATACCACTTCGATGCTAGGGTAAGTAGCAGCACCATTCATTGATCGGGCTTCTCAGAAGAAGTAGTGACTTAGCTGGGATAACAATTCCTGTGCTCACCAATTCCCATTAGCAGGTACAAAGTTCTGTAATTATGCTGGAAGGCCAAACCTGCAAGACAGTTATAATTATATGTTGTATCATGATAATAAATTTTCAGGAAGTATACAAGTAGCTAATCCCAATATCCTTGTATTGGTTGGACCCAATTTTATTATTATTATCTCATCTAAATCTCATGTATAGCAGCTAAAGCTGTTGCTCATTAAACTACCAGCATTATTTGAGTCATTCTTACAATAGTAAGCCAAGTAGGCCCCGAAACCATAACATTTGTGAAAAAATATGAAATTTATCTTTAACGAGTTACTATGGATATAATTATCCCTCTATCTGTATTGTCTTCCTCTCACATAACTTCCACATGATAGGTCTTTTTATAATAACAGAAGACTCCATGGATTTCCATGACTAAACTGTTTCTAAAATATATTTGTAAGGGTCATCATTGATGATGCAATCAAACTAGCTTGTATAATAAATAAAAGATCTGCGCTCAGGTCAGCTAATTATTTTGAAGAATTTTTTTTTCTGGGGAACTGCTACCAAATCCAGGAAGCTGCAGTTGATGCTCTACTATAACATCTCCTGTTTGGATTTTGTACAGGCATTACTAAATTGTGCTGTCTACCACACAACTACATGGGTAAATCAACTACACTTGGCTTATGCTGATTTGTATTGTATAGTACATGTATAACAAAAAAACAAGTTAGAATGAGTGGAGTCATAGATGCTCGGAGTTTGACATTCTAGCAGCAATAAAATCAAACAAACAAAAAACAACAAGAACAGAAAAGTAAAACCAAACAAAAATACTGGATTGACAAATGAACAAAAGCTACAAAACTGGTCCTATGTAAACCACATCCAACTCTGTGTCTTTTTAAATCATGTATACGATGTTATACTCCTTTTAATTTAAAATAAATATTATATGATTTTTAAATTTTAAATTGAAAAGCTAGTTTGCTCTACATGGGTAGAGTGTTTTATAATTCTCTTTTTATTTTGACATGTCAATAGAATAATTATAGTCTAAACAAACTCTCAGTTGACATAGAGTAGATAGAATGACATTCTCGATAATGAACTTAAATTTAGTCACTCAACATTTCGTCTAGATGCTCTAGCCTTCACCAGGAAATATATAATCAATAATGTATTTCATTTTTACACTTTTGTTCTTGTATATGTGGAATAATTTTTTCCACTCCTACGAGATTTATGCCAAGCATTGCACCCTGAATGATTTCCTAAAGGTCTTTACAAAACTCTCTCCTCAACTATCCTCCCCCTTGAAAAAGCTTTGTAGCTGCAAGGCAATTTTAAAGCAGATTCAATGTCATTCAAATATAAAATGCTGCTACACAGAGATTACCTCCTCAAATATTTTAAGAAGACAAGTATTCTACTAATATTGGATTCCCTCGAGGTATGAGGCTTCTGCACTCGGCTGTGTTGTGATTGATGAGCCATATGTATTCTTACTATCTGCTTTGTCTCGGCCACTTAAAGAACCAAGCCAGTGATTGAATTAACCAGAGGGACTATATTATACAGAGTCAGTGTGAATCCCTATGCCTGCATCCCTTTAACGTTTATGTGAACAAATACATGAATACATAACTGCCTCAGAAACTAGATGTAAGTGTATTAAAAAAATTGTGATGGAAGCTGAATTATAATTACACATCGTGAGAGTATTAAATAATGTCAAATTATTCAAGTAAATTATAAATCAATGCTGCTAGAAGATGTTAAGCAATATTAGTTTGATACAGAGAATAGGTATTAACAAATATTTAATTCACTGAAACTTAGTTTAGGTGACTTCAATAATTTCCTAAGAGGCAGCAACCAGCATGCACTATTATTAATTCAATTTTAGCAATTTTAATATAATTTTATTTCAATTTACCCAGGAGTGTTCTCCCATTCTGATATTCAAAGTGTGTTCACTGAGATCTTGAAGATGCAAGATTTTTCTCACTCCAATGTAATGACACTTTTGGGAGTTTGCATTGATGGGGCCTCAGGCCCTTCCATAATAATGCCATATATGAAAAATGGGAGTTTACTCAACTACCTCAAGAGAGAAAGAAGTCACTTGTTCTTGGACTATGATTCAGATGAGGACACTGTGAGATAGCCAAAGAAATATTATTACAAATTAGTTTTTACAAATATGTGAATTTTACGAATAGATCATCTCTGTGAGGAAGCTGTTATTGAAGATGTGCCACCAGATATCTCTTGGCATGGCCTACCTTTCCAGTAAGAAAATACTCCACAGAGACCTGGCTGCAAGAAACTGCCTGTAAGTAAGATAAGCATGTACACTCCCCTTCAAGTTTTACTCTTAATTTTGGCAACTGATTATGTTACATGACATTTGCAGCTTCAATAAGAAGATATGAAAGGTAGAATGTTACCCAAGCTTTTTTAAAGCCATTTATTTGATTGTTTATATATCAAATTTAATTATACCCAATTATTATTTAGCAAAAAGAGATATCTAGCCATGTCCATGACATTGAATACAATTCTTGACTTCAAGAAGATCATTTTGAAGTATTTTTTGGGATGTATTCTGGGTTGACAGTGTTTGTTTGCATGTGTATGTGAGTGTGTGTGCACATGTATGTGTGCATGATGTGAATGGGGTTTGGGAGGGGGATGGTTAGTTGAGAAACGAAACATTGTGCATATTTGTGTGTGTATGTGTGTGTGGGTGTGTGTGTGTGTGTGTGGGTGCTGGGTGTGTCTGTGTGTGTGTTGGAACAGTAAGATTCATGGGTATTTCATGTCTCTACTACTATAGATAGCTAGCTTGCCTAATGACCTTCACAATAATTTACTCTCCCGACATTTTGATTAGAAACTCTAGCCTTCTTCAGGAATAGTGCCTAGTGAAAATAAAAATAAGCACAACAACAGTCTATTTGGTTGTATTTCTAATATGCTTAGGCCAAGAATGATAGCAGTCATTTTGCCAGCTGTGACTTCCTCAACTAGTTTCTAGTGTGGCATGGCAAGGAAGTTTATGTCTGAGCTCTTCCTTCTGAATCATTTGCTTTTTTGGCTATAAATGCATATTTCCATGGAGCTTTCAATGATATTGCTGCTTTGTAAACATTAGCAACTGTGGTGTTTAGAATTAGGTTGGATGCAGCCTTGCTAGCGAACCGCTAGCATCATGTGAGCCCTAGCATAGCTGGTGTAATTTGTTGGCAATGCGGGTTGGTTGCATTCTTCGTAAGCTATTTTCGGGAATGTGGAAACACATTTGTAGGTATTTCTTATAAAGATCAAAAAAATGCCAACAAGAATAGCTTGGAGTCGAAATTCACCTATCCTATTTTTAGCTGATCAGCATGAAAATTTCAGGCACATAGGCACACTTGTTTGACCATCTATAAGACACACACATATATACATACATACACACATACACACATACATATATACACACATATATTGATATACACATACCTACATATCTGCATACACACATACATGCATACAAGATACATGCTTTACCTTTCATAGTATAAGATATAAAGTGACATTTATTAGAACCTGCACAGTGCAGACCAGAGAAATGTTCAATTACTTTCATGGAACATCTGCATATGAATAGTCTACTAAGTGGAATGAAATTGATTTGCACAATTTGCAGTCTTGATTCTGAAGGCAACATCAAAGTGTCTGATTTTGGTTTGTCTGAAGATATCTACACCACTGGCTACTTTAGGCAGAACAAGAAAGATGCGGTAAAGCTCCCATTTAAGTGGATGGCTCCAGAAAGTCTCAGAGATGCCATCTTCACAGTGAAATCTGATGTGGTACGTTTAAAGAGTACACGATAATGTTATGAGAACCACTTGCACGACATTCACAATAACAACAAACGTAGTTCTTGGAAATGACTTAACCCATAAATTTTACTGCTTTCTGGGTAATTTAGCAAACTATTTTTGTTGTTATCCCATTAAGTGACATTTACATTACTTACCTTTCAAATTTCAAAACATTTAGACCAGAAGTTATAGAGGTTTCTATCCATGAATGTCCAAGGAGAAACTTGTTAAATAATGAGATGCCACACCCCTTAGTTCAAGTCATATCTCCAGAACTACTTGCTCTATTCACATACTTAGACATTCAAAATAAAGCTCACTCCAAGCAGATATTTGGTATTCTAATGGACCATGATATTAAGAAAAATTGAAGCACCACACTTGCTCAGTATAGTTCATAGTTGGCTAGCTGGCTGAGTGGTGTTCTGAGTCAAGTTTTCAATGGAATTACATGTTCTGGCTACAAGAAGAAGCGGCCTAACACCTTCTACTGTCCCAAGACCCATTCTCCTCATGGTTCTGCTGTACCTACCACTGCTCATACCTATACTACCCCGGCTTCTACATCTACCCCTACTCCATCCTTCCCTACTGCTCCCACTAACTCCTCCTCTTCTTCTGTTCTTAGGGATATCCCTGTCCCAATACAGTCGATGTCATTCAAGAGGATGGCTGTGTCCAAGGCAGCAGCTGTACTTGCCAGTGTGGACCTTCTTCTGCTCCAGATTCTACTGGACCTTCACCTCCTTCTCTGCCTGCACACCTTCAATTCCACAGTACACCTCTGTGAACTACATTTTCTTCAGGAAGAAGAATCTCATGAGAACTGTTTGTGCTTTCACCTTTATTGGTCTCCTCATATTATCAGAGAAGTCAGCAAACAGAGGAGAGGGTTTGTCTCCAAGCTGTATATCTTCTGCAGCATGTTTAGGAAGTCATCTTCCATCGCAGGTCCATACTGTGAGGAGGATTTAAAGGTCAACACTAGTGTTATGCTTGCTGCACAAATCATTAGACATAGAAAGAACTGGAATGGCTGCCTTCACTAGAACGATAGGCAGAGTATCTTCCCTCCATTGCTTTCTCTACTACTCTCATACAAGAAGCTCTTGCTGGCTACAAAGATGCATGCAAGTCCAGCATGTTGGTAGTTGCTTTAGTACTACACAAGAATTCACAGAGGAAAGGTAGTGGACATCAAGCTGACTTGTGATGCTATGTGGCAGAAACAGTGTCACCACTCCCTCTATGGTGTTGTGGTAATGGCAAGCTGGGGGACTGGCCAGGTGCTGGAAATCAAGTTGCTGAGCAAGTACTGCAAGGAGTGTGCCAAGATGAAGAACATGGATCTCACTCCCCCACTGTTCCTTAACTGGTGGGATGGATACCTGGCAGATGGCTGCTGCAACTACAGTGGGTCATCTGGTGAGATAGAGATGGAAGGTGCAATGGGGATCTGGAGGCAGTCTGTGGAGAAGTGCAAACTTCGGTACACTTCCATGATCGCTTACGGTGACTCATCCACCTAATCCACCATCACTGGAACTCTTCCAAATGGAAACGACTTACCTTGTCAAGCATGAGTATGTTGGGCATGTGCTGGAGTGCATTTTGAACCACTTGACATCTCTGAAGAAGCAGCACAAGGACAAGAACAGGAGAGCGATCCGGCTTGGTGGAAAGGGGCACCTAATGAAGAATGTGATGCTGTTGCTGCAGCACTGCGAAGTCAACTCACTCGAATGTAGAGATCCTGTGACCATGAAGAGAGCTGTCGTAGCAAAATTTCTACCACATCACTTTACTCAACAAAAATTCTTCCAATCATGAGATTCACACATTAGGAAGAAGCCTTCCTTGACTCTCGAAGGACTCTCTCATGGAGTTTTGTGTTCTTTGATGCTCAACAACAGACTACTCTTCCACTTTGGTTCTGGTTAAGGGTGTATCAGAGTGATGACTCCACCTCCACTGTGGGACAACAACAGCAGTTTTTCTTACCTCAGATGAGGTGCGAATCTGGCATGTTGAGTTCAAAGAGAAGGAAATTATTAAAAAGAGGTGAGGTCAGATGTAACTGGAGTGGGTCTCCACCATGGAGGAGAAGCTTGCAGCAAGAGTGGTTCACTACAAACCTAGAGGCATTTGATTTCTTCTATCTCTTTTCAGATTCACCTGGATATCATAATGGCCAGCCAACAGACATCCTGCTTGACTAAAACACGAGTCTAAATCCTTACCATATTACATAAATATGGCATGATAGTTCAAAATAACATAGACGATGGTGTATGTAGTTCAAGTTCTGTGACATATAATGTATATATGATATCACCAGTGTCAGAGTCCAAAATGGAAGCCTTCACATTCTTGATTTAGTGGAGGTGAAATTGTAAAGAAAGGTAAAGAGCAGTGCAAGGTCCATATGTGAACTTTAATCCCAACCAGCATTAGAAATGAAAGGCAAGGAATTTATGGCCACTTAAGCTAAGTGCATGAATAATTAATTAATAGGTTATGGGAAGCTATCCTCATAATAGAAAGTGTGTCAATACTACAGCAATGATAAAAGACACATAACTTATTCATGGTGCACTATATTGGTTTTTGTACACCTATAGATACATATATTGAGTGCATTGCCTTCCTTCCCCCTGGTATTATAGTGGTCTTTTGGAGTTACTTGCTGGGAGGTGTTTAGCATTGGAAGGGTACCTTACCCAGGAGTAGATACCATTGACCTCCCTAAGCTATTGGATGAGGGCACGAGGCTCGACTACCCCACAAATGCTGCTAATGCATCTCAAATGTATGCTATTTAATATTTAAACTATATGTATTTACAGTACAGATCATGTCGTTGATTACCACACCTTCACTTAGATCTACTTTTTGGTATATCTAGTGAAAATGTGTGCTCCCTTAATTTGAACATGCATTTCCTTCACTAATTGCAATGCAATGCACATTCTCATAAGTAAACATGAATAAAGTATAAACATTAGAATACGGTGTGAATTTCTAACAGACTGGCTCAAAAAATGCATTCACTGTATTTCTTACCTGGTACCAGCAACTACAGCACCCACTTTCACCAGTGGGATGCCAGTTTAGAGACTGACCTGGAATGAATTGTAGACACAAATAATCTCACAGCAAAGATATTGTTACCTGATCAAGGTATTGTGATCCATTACATGCAAGCCGACGTCCACTCTTGTTGTGGCTGTAGCTAACCGCTTAAGAAATTAATAGAATGCAGTCTTTCTAGTTTGGAAAATAAGGTACACCATGATATACCATGACTATATTGTTAAATTGTTCAGAAACATAACTAATTTGGGAATATCTCACTGGTGATAACAGGTGCAGTACTCGCTGTTATCAGTCTAGACTTGCAGTGTAAGCATTGTAATCACACACTATATTTTTATTACTTGTGTTTTATCAGACTACATATGCCAAGTACATTGCATGATAAGAACATCTTTAGTTTAGGCTAAGTGCTACTAGTTCTAGAGGAAAAAATAAGCCCTTTCAGTTAGTTTGGTTGGTGCACTTACCTTTTGTGAACGGAGCATTGCTATGCATGCTTTGAGCACACAAATTAGATGTACCCACAAATTAGATGTACCTTCTTCAACTGCCATACTTTCTGGTGCTTTTCAAGTTAGTCTTGGTTTACATAGATGACTTGTGTAGAAGATTAATTGGCCATAAGGCCTCAATATGGTGAGAGGCTCCCAACAGTCATATACTTATGCAAAGTTAGTAGTATATGGCATCATCTCAGAAGCTTCAAGTTGCCTGTACCCTAGCGACGCATTTGATATGCAGTTATCCAGTAGTGGGGCTTGCTGGAGGTGAATTGTTTCATGTCATAGATGAAAGGCAGCACAACCAAGTAGTTTTCAAGAATTACCATTAGGCATTATAGTTGCCAATATTGAAAAAATTATTTTTGATAAAGTGATGTTTAAATTAATTTTAGCAAATCTGGTCATACTATCTTGGGATCTCATAATGTATCATCAAACTGTAAACTCTTACTTTTTAATGCCCTACTTCTAACCCCAACATGCAAAATAATGAGTGCCAAATAGGTGCTTTCTAAGTAATACTTCTAGATAGCACATATTCACAGAAAATTTACATAATTGATGGAGGACTGAAGAGCTGATCTCATGAGCTAGTCATAGAGGGAGCTAATCTCTCGAAACAACTACGAAATACCCATTTTCTCAAGGCAGATTATGAAGGAGTAAGTCTCTCTACGTGAACTATGAAGGAACTAGTGATAGCCTCTTAAACATATTTTCTCGTTTGATTTTAGTGTTTTGAGCATATTTGCTTACAAAACTGTTTGGACAACCTTCATGTCAAAAAGCTCCTCTTAGCGAATGATGAGAACAATTGTTGTGACAGGCTCACTATTGGCATGAGCCTGATATATATATATATATATATATATATATATACAATCATTGTACACATCATTAATTTTATAGGCCATCAAGTGGTTGGCTGTCCTTCTAGAAGACTAGGAAAAAAGCTAGAAATGCTCAAGAGCAACATGAAAATCTCTCAACAAACTCAGTTGACAATATAATTACAATGTCCTTCTCAATAATCAACGATTTTTTACTCTCTCGATGTTTCGACTAGATGCTCTTACCTTCATCAGGAATATTCCTGATGAAGGCTTGAGCAGTCGAAATGTCGAGAGAGTAAAAATTCAAGTTTAATATTGAAAAGGTTATTGTAACATGAAAATTGTCGGGAAACTAAGGAAGCTATACAATTGTAGCTAATAATAGATAGTAAAATTCTTGCTGCAATGTTTTGTTGAAATATGGTGCCTGGGCAGTGAAGCTAAGAAAAGAAAATACATACTCTGTAAACTCTGGTTGTTCCTTTTTCCATACATTACACGGTAAGATCCTAAGAACGCTTATCAACGATGGTTTGTAACACCTAACAACTTTTTGAGCAATAAGCATCGAGAGGCTTAACAACCAGAGTTTACAGAGTATGTATTTTCTGCTTTTTCCTTGCATGTCCACTCTAAGTCAATGTTGTTATTTATGTGAATATAGGTATTGTAGTAGCTATTCATTTGGTTACTGGTGAGCTCTTCTCACATGTCTATTGTCTTGACCATTGTCGATATTGTTGGTGCTCATGCATGTAAATGCCTTTACAATCTAAATCATATGATCATTATAAAAACACTATAATTATGGTGTCTATGATGATGGTAAAACTGTGACCTCATGCATACAATCTTGTTTTCTTTAACAAATCCAAACAATATATTATTTCTTCATTCAATATAGCCTTTTTGTTCTTGTTTTTGTTTCTACAAATATGATAACAAATAAACTGACTTTTAAGATGAAAGGTAACAATGCTGTACTCATGTAGCTCAAGAACCTAGATAACTTTCATCATTTGTAATTGTATGCACTAATTATTATGAATGTATACAATATTGGTGTATATGATTTTAAGTGGTAAAATCACCTGGTCAACATGGTGTTAGGGAGCCGGGCCCGGCCAACCTAACAGTTGAACTGTTGTTACCTTATATAATCATGCAAAGCACAGACAGTATATCAAACAGTTATGTACAAGGTGCAGTGCACGGGGGAAAAGTTGGTAAATAGAAAATCGATGATGAAGTAGAATTTTAATGTATTTTCACACATTCTATTTGGGTGTTTTTTTTGGCAACATTGGTTTGCTACCTTAGCAAAGGATTCATGGCACACATGGTGACTATTTGGAGCTAATATCGGGTTAAACTCCATTTAAACAGTAAGAAGCTTAGGTTTAGCTTACTAATCAGGGTTTGCCACCTGCCATTTTGAAATATTGGTGTAACTAATATAGTACTTGCTATTGACCCCCAAAGACAGACCATGAATGATGAATTTCAAGGGTCTTTTCACATTTTCTTAGGTTTTTAGCACTGCCAATTTGCTAAGGATTCATACCACAATTGGGTTCTTTTAGGAGCTAATAGTAGCTGATGTCACCATTTAGGCATCTGAAAACTGGCTGATGTGTGTTTCTGCTACTTAAGTTTTTTCAGGTTTTGCCATTTGCAATTTTGGTAAACCAATAGAGGGAGTTCTACCACACACCCCAATGTAGTTAAATTCACTGTCAGCTTTGATAGTCTTCTTCTTCATGTTGTTCCCAATACAATTCAGCACCCAACTTGATGGTTTGTTAACATTGTTTTGTTTTTTATTTTTCAAATAAATCCTACCCCTTGCCAGAGGATCAACCATAGCCATCTTCAAGCCATGACACAGGGATAGGCAAACAGCATGGAAAACAAGATTTCCAGTAAATTTCTAAGCAGTTACTTGTTCTGCTTATAATATATTTGAACTAGCTAGATTAAGTCAACTTACCATACATAACTGATGATCATTATCCGATTTTGGCTTTTTCCTGCAGCTATATAAGAACAAATTGTTAGGAATCTTCTGATAGTAAGATTATTATCAATGGACCTGTTATTTGCAAATTAAGGAGAAGAACAGATATACCATAAATCTCAAGATATATCTTTGAGGGTAAATTTGATTTTTCTAAAAGTACGTCTGCCAGTTAACTACCTTAACAAAATATTAACAGCATTTTGGAAGTAGATTTGTAGCTAACAACAGCCAAAAGCACTGTAAAGAAGCTTAAACATGAGTTATGAGTTTGTTTAGGGAGGCTTAACCATATATTGATATTATTGAAACCAAATATATTTTGTAATGCTGTAGTTATATCATCATAAAAAAGTGCTGGAATCAATCTCCTGATGAAAGACCATCTTTTGATGAGCTGTCTTTGATATTGGAGTCCAAGTTACTAGGAATGTCTGATTACTTGGAATTGAAGATGGTTCTTGAGCAAACGGAAGGTATTTCATAAGAAATCTGCATTTCATGATATATATAGCCAGATATTATTATATGTTAATTGAAATAGTCAGCAAAAGATGAAGGGATAAGATGGGTAAAATTTGTAAGTATATTTTTAAGTTTCAAAGCAAATTTATATAGTTCTTAATTGAGGTTAAACTTATGTAAATTTGTTTCAGATATAGGTTAAAATGATATTTAATACATAATTACATAATAAATATAATAATAACAACAACAACACTGATAATGATTTTAAGAAGAATAAAATGTAATATTAAAATAATGACCTTCTTAATGATCATCTTGAAATTTACTCCCTTGACATTTCGACTAGATGCTCTAGCCTTCACATTGAATAATGATCTTGTACGATGATTTTCAATTTGTGGATATTTTGTGTTTTTGGTTTTTATGAACAAAAAGCTGATAGAAAGCTGATAGAAAGTGCAACTAGAAGGCAAAAACAAATCTCATTTCCATCAAATAGAATAATTTGTAACAACAACATTAGTCCTCTTATTCATATAGTTTATAGAACCCCCTCCCCTCAAGTTCAAATGTTCAAGTGATGACTACGGAAATCGCTCATCCCCAACCCTGATGATGGCAAAGATCCCATTACTGAGGCTGCATTCCCACGCTGCACAGCCACAGAAATCCGTTGAAGAAGATGTTGATGGGAGTTCTCTTATATAATTTAAAAAAATTTGTTATTTTTTTCTTCTCCGGCTTACTCCAATATCAAGGACTAAAACTTGGGGATTAGGGATAACTTGACCACCCATAGCCCGTGTGTTAGGTGCTTTCCAATCTCAATGGGACAACCTCTTACCTATCTGACCCAGTCCTTAGCTTCAAGCAACAGTTTAGTCCCTCTAGCTAGACTTCTCAGAGTAAACATGCTTAGAATGATTATTAGGATTGGAGCATGTGCAAGTCAAGAAAACTTATATCAAGAACGTTTGAAAGTTTCCTTTGAATAGCCTAGGTTTTATAACAACAAAATAAGGACAAAATACAAGTGGATCGATCTTGATACAACTAATCCGAATACTAGAATGTTTGGGTGTGTGTGGAGGTTCTGGTTTGTCACATTAGCATTTGGTAATGTTCACCCACACATTGAGGTGTGCAATTCTTGGTACTTCAGCTAGCTTGGCTAGCTAGTGCCATGGCTGAGGGGCCCAGTACTCCCTCCCCCTTCTGTGTGGTTGAAATCATTGGGCTCCGACCTTGGACAATACACATTCTGTCTGGTAAGGATCCGCGGGTTGAACCTGGAAGTCTGGGTAGCAAATGGAAGTGTTGCATCTGGTAGGAGTGTGTCTAGCCCCTCGTTAGAGAGCGATCTACATTGTTATTGTCTCCACCAGCTCTGTACTGTACAGTAGAGTCAAATTGCTGCATTTCTAATGCCCATTGCATGAGATGACTGTTGGATGTCTTCATACTGGCTAAATAGCTGAGGGCACAGTGGTCTGTTTGAGGTCTGCCCACCAAATATACTTGGAAATGCCGTGGAGCTTTTATAATTGCCTGGCATTCCTTTTCCACAGTTGAGTATCAGAATTCACGTGGTAATAGCTTGGATGAGTAGTAGGCAATTGGCTTTTCCATTCCTGTTGGCTTAGAACAGCACCTACTCCTCTGTCAGAAGCATCTGTTTTTTTATACAAATGGTTGATGGTAGTCTGGTAAGGCAAGCACAGGTTGGCTGCTCAATGCTAGTTTCAATGTTGTGAATGATTTCTCACAATCTTCAGTCCATCTCGCACAGGCTGGTGTGATATTTCTGATCAAATCAGATAAGACTGCTGCTGCTGAACTGAAGTGAGGAATAAAGTGCTGGTAATACCCAGTCAGACCAAGAAATGGTTTGACGTCATGTTTCGTCTTTGGTGAAATTTCTGTATGGCTGTGATCTTTGCTTGCACTGGTTCACTTAGCCAAGGCCAAAAGTGTAATGAAAGTGCAGGTGGATATGAACTAAGTAAGCAGCAGAGTGGTGATGGAGGCTATCTAACACGTTATCAATGAGGCGTTGGAAGCTTGTCGCGGTGCCTTTCAAACCAAAAGCCATCATTTGAAAGTGATACTTGCCATGGATTGAGACAAAGGCTGTTTTGTCTGTGCCTTCTTCAGCACTGAGATCAAGTGTGTTGATGTATGATGCTTGCTCCAACCTGTCGACTAAGTCTTCCACTCTGGGAATATGGATCTGTCACTGTGATGCTATTGAGTTTATGCAGAGACAAAATGACTTGCCACTGTCACAATGGGTGATTCGCCTGGGCCTCTGCATGACTCAATAATGTTCTACTAGAGAAGAGTTCTAATTTCATTGGCCATGGCTGACTCACAAACCTTTGGCACTCTGTATGGGGATATGCAAAAGTGTATGGCTGAGCCAGTGTTGATGTGGTGAGATGTAGCTCTGGTCTTGCCAGGGAGGTCTGTAAACACATCCATCTGTGTGTTGACCAAGGTCTTGATCTGTTGTGCCAGGTTATCAGTGAGATGCTCTCCAGTAATGAGGGTTAGAACTTCTTCCAGGTTGGTTATGAGAAGTCTGTGGGTTTGTTCCTCTTCATCGTTTAGAGTGTTTACTTGTAGTCATCAATGGGAGGATGCCATTTCTTCAACATATTGATGTGTATGGTTCTTTTCCTCTTTCTATGATCTGACATATCAACTGTATAAGTAACTGGTGACACACACCCTGCCAACCATGGTGTAGGGGCCTTGCCATTGGGTGGTGGGTTTTCCTGCTGCTATAGGCATAAATACAAATACTTCATCACAGTCTTGGAATTCCCCGTCTCTTGCCTGCTGGTCATATCTCTGTTGAGACCTAGCTTGTGAAGCTTTCTGGTTTCCTACAGCCAGTTGTTGCATCTGATCTAATTGATCCCTGGTTGTGTTGTCATGGATGTTGCACTCCATCCATGTTTCCTTTAAGATTTGTAGGGACTCACTGACGTGGCGTTCAAACAGAAGCTCAAACGGGGAGAACCCTGTCGTGTCATTTGCTGTAGACAAGAAATGTGGCAGATAAGAGGTTGTTGCACTCTTGGTTCTGTTTTCCCACCTTCTTCACCATTTGCTTTAGTGTGGCATGAAAATGTTCAAGCATGTCATTAGTTTGAGTATAGTATGAGCTAGTCTGTTTGTGGTGAATGCCCATCTTGTGGTTAAAGGTTTGCATGGATCTGGCCAAGAAATTGCTTCCCTGATCAGTCAAAAGTTCTTCCGGCACACCTAGTCTAGAGAAAATGTCCATGAGTGCTGCCAGGGTATCGACTACCAAAATCCATGAATGTGAGCGTATTTGTTTCCTGACTTAGAGCATTTTAGAGATCCAACAATATTGATTGCTACCCTATCCATTGCATGCGTCATCACCGGCATAGGCTGTAATGGAGAGATATGGTAAAGTCGATGAGCTGCCTTTTGGCACTCTGGACAGCTCTCACATGCACTCTTGACTTCTTTGTGCATGCCGGGCAAGTAGAAATGTCTGAGAATCCTCTGCTTCGTTCTTTTGAATCCCAGGTGGCCTGCCATGGGGATCGTGTGTGCCAGCCTTATAACTTGCTGTCTCTTGTCGGTTGGTACAAGTTGGTGCACATCATTGCCTAACTGGTCAGTACTATGCCTGTGCAATAGGCCATCCTCCAAGAAGTATGGAGAATGTTCCTCCTCTGATAGTTGTCATGCAGCAATGAGGCATGCCTCCTTTGATCATTGCTCAGTGCTGCTTGATCAGTTTACTGTGGCAGGGGGCTGGATTTCCTGCTCGGGAGGAGAAGGCATGTCCATAAGAAGTGTAATAGCGCCCAAGTTGGCAAAGGATCATCTGCCCTGCCTTTTCTGCCATCTGATTTTGGTTCAGTGGTGAGAATAAAATTATTGTCAATGCCATTATGTTGCATGGAGTGACAAGTGCCTCTGATATGGCAGGGGCTATCTCCTCCTCCTGTTGTGTCGGTTGTGTCCGGATGCAAGCAGAGATGCAAGCTCCTGATTCAGCAGTTGCTCTATCCTCTCCATCGTGTTTGATTTGGCTGCTGCCCTGGTTTGGACTGCAAACACAGGTGCCTCATGGGCAGCTTTCTAACCACCAAAGGTTTGAGCAGTTGGCTAACGAATAGTAGATCTTTCCCAAGTAACATGTCTGCACCCAGGGCATCGGCGACTGCAGCTGTGAGCTCTGGTTATTCCTGCTATAGTGATATGTACTCTGGCATAGTCAAGTTCTGTTGGTGGGCCATTCACCCAAGACAGTATAGTCTTGCATCTGTCCAAGCATCCGCCAGGGTGGAGTTGCTTGCGACAAGAGAGTGTGTAGCTTGGTTATCGGGTTTGATGATTACTGGTTCCCATCTATGGTGCCGGATACGGGGGGGGGGGGGCGGGGGGGGTCAGTGGGTTTGCATAGCAACACTTTCTAGTTTGGGCATTTGGAGCTGTAGTGTCCTTTTGCATTACAATTGTAGCACCTCACTCTCTTGTTGTCGTCTGGCTTAGATGACCAGTGAGACTTCCTAGGAACCATTCCTGCCTCATCGGCCTGGAGTGGAGGGCTGGGTGGGTTGAACTTCCTGAGCCAGCCTTGGTCAACTCTGTGCTCCTTTGGTCCTTGCCTGTGGTAAGGTTTGTCAAATCTTCTGAAATATTCAGGCTGTCTCCACATCTTCTCTCGGTGTAAGACAACCATGTCCAGCCCTCTCTGTCATACATAGTCATCCACAAGCTCTCCTTCCTCTCTGACCAAGGTTGTTGTTTTTCTTTCTCTGATGCTGTACCGATGTGTGTGGGTAGTAACTCGATTAAACAGGTATGGGTGGGTGAAGAGTGCCTCCTGTTAAGTGCATTCTGTAGCATACTTCTTTGCTGTTTCGTCGAAATGGTTGGCGAGTTGCAGGCCAGTCTCCTAAGTTTGGAAGGAGGCTTCCTACCATCTCTGTCAGTAGATGTCAGGTTTAAATCCAAACCAGTAAAGCAACTCTTGCTTTACCTGCTGGTTATCCCTGGGCCAATGTGATGGATATAGCCAGGAATGCAACCAACGCGTCTTTTTCCAGAAGTGGGTGCATGTAAGCGACCCACTGCCTCTCTGGAACTTCGTAGAGTGTTGTATGTTGCTCAAACTGTTGCAAGGCAGCGCAGTTATGCTTTGGTCAGATGTGAGTGTGGGTAACTTGGTGGGTTGCAGTTTTGATTTGTCTCTCTCTTACATAAGGTCTGTAAGGATTTTCAATGATTGAACGTGTCCTCTCTGCATTTAGACATCTCCTTTTCTTCAGTTATTCTCTGTGCTTCAAGCTGTTGCTGTTGCCTGGGCATCTCCCTTTCTTCAGCTTTTCTATCAGCTTCATATTGTTGTTGGATAAGCATTTGCATGAGCTGTGTGGTCATATGACTCATATCTGAGCAACTGGATTATTCATATGCCACATCATTGTAGTCAACGGACATGGAATCTTCCGGTATATCCTGTTATGGTGCTTTGCTTTGTGATCTCCATCTTTCTGCTTTGATCCAAAGAGGGTTGATCTAAATAGAAGACAATCAATGACTGATTCAAACCAAAGCAATTCAACTTACTAGCAGACGAACTGTACTAGTGCACTACTTAAGTGCTACAGTCCAAGTCACTGATTGTATCTATATAGTCTTTGGGTTCTAGTTCCACTGCCACCATGTTGTAGGTGCTTCCCAATGTCAATGGGACAATCTCTAACCTACCTGACCCAGTCCTTAGCTTCAAGCACGGTTTACTTAGTCTAGTCCCTCTAGTTAGACTTTTCATAGTAGAATGATTGGATTGGAGTATGTATAAGTCACGAAAACTCATATCAAGAACCTGTTGAACCTCTGACAAGTCATTTGAATAGGCTAACTTTTAGAATAATAAAATAAGGACAAAATAACAAGTGGTAAACGAATCAAGAAGTGTGTGTGTGTGAGGTTCTGGTTTGTTACATTAGCATTTGGTATTATTTGAAACATTGCTATAAACTGTAGTACATGTACATGTCAATTATTATTAGGGATATCTTGCATTAATTGTAAAAGAAAAAATATCTGCACTGTTGGCTAGTATTAATAATAATAATAATAATAGTAATAGTAATAGTAATAGTAATAACAATAATAATAATAATAATAATAATAATAATAATAATAATAATAATAATAATAATAATAATAATAATAATAATAATAATAATAATAATAATAATAATAATAATAATAATAATAACAACAATAATAATAAAGACAGTTCATACTGTATAAGAAGCAAACTGCCAAGAGAATAAATTTCAAGTAATTATTGAAGTAATTATGTCAACCGAGAGTTCTTTGAGATATTAGATTGTTAAAGAACGCCAGAATCTAACAATGTTCTTTGACTCCAGCACTTTAAACATTATTTAACTTGTTCTTCTTGCGATGACTTTCTACTTGAAATTTACTAACTCGACATTTTGGCTGGATGCTCTAGTGGTTAAGTCAATGTAGCTATATACATTATGTCAGTCATCTGAGAGGATTCATTGACGGTTGCTTCTTCTTGTCATATACAATACAAATTAGTACATATAATAACTTGTTTCTGTTTTTGACTGATAAAGCAGCATAAAATACCTGATTTGTTAGTTAAGACAGAAATTCTACTGTTGTTTTTAATTACCATATTCTTTATTAAGAAGAACATGATTTTTTAGTACATGTACTACCAAGATGCTTACTTGCTAGTAGACAAATGTGGCAGCTATAGATGATTGCAGCTGTTATTAATACACCATATGAGTTTGCTGTTAGATTTCCATGATGCTAAGTAATCTTTCCAAACAAGTGACATATAACCGAGTTTGCTCGGCTCAATAATCTTATCAACAAATGTTTAAGTTTGGGACTGTATAAATTAACATTGGTTGCTGCAATTCAGAGTCTTTTGTTAGTAAAATTATGACTCAAGTTGAGTGTTGGGAAAATATAGATAGATACACAACTCGGAAAAAATTCATTTAAGAATAAAATATGTTTTGGATTGACTTGTCAAAAATATGATATAAGATACCCATTAGACCAAACAAGTATTGTTGTTAATAGGGAATGAATAGGTGGGAGGCAGAAGTATATTAAAGTTATAACCTCATACTACATGAGCTTAAATGCATAACAAGCTATCCTATTTATTACAATGTGTATTCACACATGTTAAAATAAAAAAAGGAACATTTTAGATCTACAACATTAACACATATTACATAAAATGTCACATGCCACATCTTGCCAAATCTCTCTTATACTTTAAAATCAGTCGAGTTTGTCCAGGGCCTCGATGTCTGTTCTAGTCTGTGATATGTCATCATTTATTGTCCTTGGTTACTTGCATTTGGTCAAGGTTTGCTTCACATTGAGTTGCTTCCTCTCAGCACTGACTATGTACAAATGAGAAGCTGGCTTGTGGTCAGAAGTAATCCATACATCAGATCCATCTTGTGATCTAGTGCGAGAGAGGATGTGCTGGATGGTTGTTCTGGAATTCCATGCAAATCTTATCTCTTCATAAAGGCCATTTTGGTTTGAACTGTGTTTGTATACAAGAGAGTTCGATTAATATGAATCTGTTGGTCCATTAGAAACACTACTTGTTATAGATTATATAAAAGTAGGCTGCAGGTTAGGGTGTCAAGATATGAGCAGCTCGCTGTTTGAGGATGTTCTTTATGACTTGCATCAAAGCCACTGCTTCTCGGGAAGACAAATGAAGGCTGTTAAAAGTTACAGTGCAGTAAAGGAAGCAAGCTCCTTAATTAAGTAGAGAATACCATTATTGGTAATAGGTGTTGTGGGGACACCATCTAGAAAACACAAATTTCAAGGCATCAATGCTTCCCACCGAGTTAGACGACCTCAATTTAATGACCTCTGGATATTTCAAGAAGCACTTCACAATGGTGACATAATTATTTCCATTCAGGAGACACAGTTAGATGTGACCTTCTTTCTGCCACGTGCTTATGGAGAGGTGTAGGCATAAGTCATTAAGATGGGGTGTGCAACAATTTGCATAGGATGTGGCAATTAATCTCTATTATCTAGTGTTAAACTCCTGGCCACATCTGGTATACACTCAAAATTGATAATGTTGAATGCCCTGATAACGTCGCCCAACTTACATATGCTTCTAAATGTGCAAGGAAATAAGTGCTTAGCAGTGGATGGTTTCTAACTACAAAGCGATGCTTAAAGTAAATATGCAATTAAAATAAAAAGATTAACCAATGAGCATTATCTCGTCATATTTGTAGCTATTTAATATTTATATATTATAGGAAAGTAATCTCTCAAACGGAGCATATTTTTAGTATGTAAACTGCAAGATGTAAGAATTAGCTCCATTGAGCTAAGGAAACAAAAGCAATGATTGCTACATCACACATTGTCTACAAAAAAATTGAAGCCAACATAAACACCTGTTTACTCAAGATGAAGAGATTCAGTTATTTATCATAAGCTAGTTTGTTTACAGACATATTGTTGTTTACAGACATATTGTGATGTAATACTCATAGGTATTGTTTGCTAATGATAATTGAGTCTATAATCATGCCAACCAGCAGGTTTATGTATTTTCATTCCAATGATATGAACAGTTTGAATATCATTCCTTAAAAATTAAGTGAATGGTAAATTGGTTAAGTGAATATAAATCTTATACTTAAAAAAATGTAAGTGCCTCTTGTTCATTGCCATACTTATAGAACCCTCTGCCAATGCTAGTGAAGCCCAGACCTATGAGGTGCCAGTGGTGAGTAACCCCCTGAGGTTTGGGGTGGACTCAGAGTGTTATGTCAGACCAGATCTTACCAGTTCCTCAACAGACAAAGGAGGACAGCCAAAGAGCATGGAGAATGAGATAATGGAGAGCTCTGCATAAACTACTGCATTTGTGTGTATAAATGTATATATTGACTGTGTCCATAGTAGAGACTGTTGCTAACTAACTTAGTTTAGTTCCAGTAGAGTGATTAGGTGGCAGTTTGGTAAAAAATTATAATTTTTATAATAAAAACAAAAAACGAGTCATTTTTAATAATCCACACAATAAAATCTAATTTACAGTATAGATATTATTGGAACCTGAATAGCCATGCCATACTGCCACGTAATCATGCAATTTTACACAAATTTAATATATACTATATATTATGTTGCATGCATGATGACTATTACACACCACCTGGAAATTATTGATCAAGTCACAGGAATGTACACATGAATATATAACAAACCAATTAAAGAGTACTTTACTGAGTGCTGTATGATTAATTCTTGAACATCCTTATTGAATTTAGCAGCTGTCATATCTATAACTTAATTTAATACACCCAATTCAGCAAGCTAAATTTACAAGTCAAAATGAATTTGAGGGGCATACCACACCCATAGTACAAAGAACACTAAACTACATTTTAAATGAGGCCATTATCTCAGTCCACATAGTGTGTGTGTCTGTGTGTATGTGTGTGTTGTTTGAACAAATACTGCATGCTCCATAATATAGATGGACATGTGCAAATGTTGGCGCAAGTTTTTAATACAGAAACATCTTGGACAAGTACTTTATAGCATGGCCTCTAGAAAGAAAAGCAAGATCCCATATACAATTACTTTCTCAGTAATCGACTTTAATTTAATCAGTTGACTTTTCAGCTAGATGCTCTAGCTTCATCATTCAAGGATAAGAGCATCTAGCAGAGACATCGTGCGAGTAAATTTAAGTTCATTATAATGATTTTCTCTATATATTATATAGAGAAAATCATTGTATCAACCATGTCAGCCGAGAATTCATTGAGAAGATTCCATATGTACTAAAAATAACCAGGGAGTCTATTATAAACATGTAGCTCTGAGGATACCAAAGGAGTATATATATATATATGTATTATATGTATATATATTATGTGTATATATATATGTATGTATAGTGCACGTGACTACATTGCTTTTGATTTTTCTTGGTGCTGCTTTCCTCAGCACACATGTGCCTCATTCAGACACTAATGTTAGTTGATACAATGGTACATTGAGCTAATGCATCACCTTAAATAAACCATGTTGGCGAGCAAAGCAAGCCCTTAGTGATAATTGGATGAAAAACTAGCAATTTACTTCGTAAAAATGTGAACGGCTAACTAAAATAATGTAGGCTTATATAAATTGGGAATGGTTATCATAGTGATGAGAACAATCAAGAGAATGCCCAGCATGGCAACAGCTATAGACTGGCCTGGCTGCATCATGCAAGTGAGAATGGGATGTACGGTTAACAGCTGATATGCCCTCCCCCTTATCAGATAGTGGAACAAGCCATCCTGGAATAGGATAAACAACAATATTCCCAAGACCTCCAAAATGAAAATGTGAGATGAGGTTTGTTATGAATACTTTTAAGCAGTTCCCATTGATAATGGGAAGCACACCACACTAAGAGTAAGGTCCAAGCATAAACTTCAAATCAGTACTATATTATATTGAGACCTTCAGTGGATCAAGGTTCATACTAGAATTTCAAGCTAAAATAATTCACTTGCCACATAATGTCTAGTGAAGTGGATAAAAGTTATATATATAACACTTCTCAAGATAATAATAAATCTCAACCAGGGCAGCACATTTCAACTGGTAAGGTTTCATACAAGTGTGCGTTAACTAGAACATAATTAACTAGTGTACACGGAAGTGTTACGAAGGAATGTCCAAATCACAACAGAAACGAGGCAGGAAAGTCTGGTCGCTACAGTGCTCCCCCCCAGTGATCTTCCACGATGGAACAAAGGCGAGCTGGAGGATGAATAGTCTGGCCAGCTTTGGTGACATAACCAGAAGCAGGTATATAGCCTAGGTGACGGTGTGGAGGGCACGAAAGGAGGTGCAGTCGGAGAGAGCCGGTGCCGAGGTGGAGCTGATGTAGCCAGAGGAGATTGGGACCGTGGTGTGGGTGATGGAGGCAGAGACGGTGCCTCTATGAAGGCTGCTTTCAGACGATCAATGGATATGTTATCTGTATGTGAGCCAAGATCCACCTTGAAGAATTTGTCAGACCTGTGGAGTACACGGAATGGTCCATCATAAGGTCGCTGAAGTGGGGAGCGATGGGCATCATGCCGAACGAAAACATATGTGGCAGACTGTAGATCACTGGGCACATGTTGACCATGGGCAATGACTGGTGAAGGTCTCAGCTGTGCCATGTGCTGCCGTAGTTGGTCAGCAAAGGTACCTGGTGATGTCATCTGTGGTGAGACTGATGAATGAAGTCTCCAGGGAGATGAAGAGTAGTGCCATAGACCAGTTCGGCAGCTGAAGTACCAAGATCTTCCATGAGAGCAGTACACATGCCCAAGAGGGCGATGGGGAGTTGAGTGCACCAAGCTGCAGTGGTGAGCCTTGCTTTGAGGCTTGCCTTAAGTTGGCGATGCATTCGCTCAACCATACCGTTAGCTTGTGGATGGTACGATGTGGTTTGAGTAGGCTTAATGCCGAACAAGTGGAGGACATCCCACCAGAGTTCTGAGATGAACTGACGTCGACAGAAGCCGGCACACCAAAGCGAGCAATCCACCCTGAAAGGAATGCCTGGGCACATGTTTGAGCAGTGCAGTCAGCCATCGGGATTGCTTCTGGCCAGCGAGTGAATCGGTCAATGACTGTAAACAGATAGGTGTAGCCTCTTGAAGGTGGGAGAGGTCCCACAATGTCAACATGAAGGTGCTCGAATCTGGAACTTGGCACAGGGAAACTCTGCAGGGGACTAGCCACATGTCGTGAGATCTTAGACTGCTGACAGCTAAGGCATGACTTCGCCCATGAGGTGATATCCTTTTTCAACCGAGGCCATACGTACCAAGCTGCGATTAACCTCTTTGTGGGTCGGGAACCTGAGTGTGAAAGAGAATGCAGGATGTCGAAAACTCTGCGATGGAGGGAGATGGGCACAACTGGATGAGGGAAACCCAGTGACATATCACAGAGGATCGAATGATGAGATCCCGGAGGTGTGATGTCTACTAGCTTCAGAGATGTGGTAGCAGTGGGTAGAGCTTGGGTCTCCTGGTCGGCAGTCTGATGAGCGGCAAGTTTAGTATAGTCCAATGTAGGAGTAACTCCTGAAAAGCTGTGAATGCGGGACAGGGCGTTGTTGCACCAATAATTGGTTGGCTGACATTGGCCAGGATGAAAGTCCAGTTAAAGTTCTTCCTGAGGCCAAAGTGCAGAGATAAGGTGCATTTGCCGAAGGGTGGGAATGGCAGAACCGTTCGCGGCCCTCAGAGGGAATCCCTTCTTGAGTGTCTGACAGTCAAAACGTGTTGCAGGAAGCACGCTAACTTTGGCACCAGAATCGACCAAGCCGGAAGTGCAGTCAGTAACAAACAGAAGGCGACTGTTATTTCCCGATGCACTGCTCGCCATCAGTGGGCGGGGAAAGCATTTCTCGACATAGAGCAAGGTTTTTTGCATTTGGTGGCATCCTTGCCAAATCGGGCATGGTACCAACAGAGACAGGCGGAAGGGTAGATGGTAGAGGGAGCTGAAAAATTGCCAATTTTCTGCTGCGAGGAGAATCAACGTGTAAGGTTTTCCAGCTCAGAGCGGAGAGAGGCAATAGTGTCAACATTGGCAGTGACAGGTGCGATGGTGCTGAAGGACCCAGGTAGAGAGGCTTCTGGGGTGACTGCAACGAGGCTGTCAGCAAGGGAAGCGAGCTGCCCTGTACTTTAGTCGGGGTGCGATTTCAAGACGAGCTGGACTGCCACTGGAAGGCGAGTGAGGAATATTTCTTGAAGGATTGGGTCGTTATTGCAGGTTTTGTCCGCTAGCTGTCGATTCGTCGAAGTAGCTGTGAGGGTTTCTGGTCGCCCAGTGGCTCCAGAGAGAGCAGCTTTTGCATCCTTTGGGACTCAGTGAGGGATGTGTGTGAGACGAGATGCTCTTTCAAGGTGTCAAAAGGATCAACAGCCGGAACAGTGACAATAACATCACGTACCTCACGGGCAATCTCAGGTGCTAGGGAGCCAACGATATAGTGGTACTTTGTTAGCTGTTGAGTTATGCCCTTGGTAGCAAACTGTGCCTCCACCTGGTGAAACCAAAGAGCTGGGTCTTCCTGCCAAAATGGAGGCAGTTTAAGGGAGACAGTATGGACAGCAGCACGAGGCTCTTCTAGAGCCATGTAAACTTGCTTGGAAGGCTGTGTAGATGCTACACAGGCAGCGTCGGGGTCACCAATGAAGTGGATAAAAGTTATATAACACTTCTCAAGATAATAATAAATCTCAACCAGGGCAGCACATTTCAACTGGTAAGGTTTCATACAAGTGTGCGTTAACTAGAACATTATAATTGTTAATTAACTAGAGTACACAGAAGTGTTACAAAGGAATGTCCAAATCACGATGGAAACGAGGCAGGAAAGTCTGGTCGCTACACTAGCATTCAGTACTAGTTAAAGTGACCGTCAGGGATTCCCAACCATATTGGAAGCCTGACAACCCACTGACAGAACAATAAAGTAGATTACAATTGATTAGACATGATGCACACACTAAATGTTCCTTTTGACCCCTTACCTGCCTAATTAGTATGCATATTGCCATATAAGAATATTCTCATTACAGTAGCCAGATGCAAACACCAAATGTATCATTAGCCCATATTCGCCTAATTAGTTTCGCATATCGCCATCTAAGCTCCTGCCTGGGTTTCACGGGCTGGCAGCCTATTCAAAGGAGCCAGCTCAAGCATCAGAGCCGGTCAAGTTGTGGACAGTAAAGCCTCGTTTCATTATCTTCCTACCTGAGAATAAACAGCCTTATCCCACTGTTCCCTGCTCCCTAACATTGGTGGCAGTGGCACTAAAGACAGGCATGACCACCTGAAGGACCGGATAACCGCATTCCAAACTTGCTGCAGGAGGGGGAGGGGAGGAGTGTTGGGGATCCGCAACCATAGTACCCTGACAACCCACTGACATAACGATTACAGTAGAGTAGACAAGATGCACACACTAAATGTGCCACTGACCCCATACCTGCCTAATTAGGCTGCATACTGCCATATAAGGATATTACAGTAGAATAGACAGGGTGCACACACTACATGTACCTGCCTGCCTAATTAGTACACATATTGCTTGCCATATCAAGATATTCAGTACAGTAGCCAGATGCACACGCTAAATGTAACATTGACCCCATATCTGCTAATTGGTATCATATTGCCATAAAAGGTCCTGACTGGGTTTCACGGGCTGGCAGCCTATTTAAAGGAGCCAGCTCTGGAGGCCCAGTCAGAGCCAGCTCGAGTCTTGTTTAATATCTTTCTTCATTATCTACTAAGAATACTTTCCCTGATCTCTAACAGAGACTATAAGTTACTGTTAACAAGACATGTGAATGATCATCTCCCCAAGCCTTTTGATAGTCTGTGAAACCCTACAAAATTGGTATTGATCTGCTTAGGATCAAAATTGCATTCTCTTCCACTCTTCTTTGCTGGAAGCCTATATAGACATCACTAGAATATGTGATGTTGGTCAGTTATGCTAATCACAGGTAGGAATAAATGGAACTGCTGCATTCGTTGCCAATATATGTAAATTAATTTAAGGTATCTCACCCAAAAATGTTTTTTGACCTTTTTTGGTATAATAGTGAAGTTCAAACTGCATTGCATAATGCTTTTCAGGTGAGAAAGCGGATGTACAAACAAGGTGGAGGATAAAAGAGTCAAAACAAGCTTAAGGCACTCTCAAATGCCTAGTAGCATAACTTGCAGGTCCTATTCATAATTTGATCAAAATATATTTTTCCAATGCGTGACATGATAATAAGCCATTCCTTTCATTATGAAAGGAAAAAACACTCATCTCGAAGGTTTGAAAAGTAGCCTGGGGGTGTTATTCATGCCAGGATTTGGTGCAATGATGCATCCCACCTATTAGATATCTGGAATCACCATGACTGCTTAGCAAACTCCAGTGTTTGTGGTTTGAGAAGAAAGAAAGGACCATGAAGTTGTTGCTAAGACTCAGTAGAAGAAGAAGTACCATTCTCTGAGCAATGGTGGAAGTAGCTATAGTTATTTCAGATTTAGTAAAATCCGTTTCAAGCTATAGCTAATGGCTATCTAGGCTAGACTTTATATATACCTTCTTTTTTGCTGGAGCAGGAACTAATCCAGTGGTTGCTATAGCATCTCTAAATCAACTTCAACATTGGAGAGTACTAGAGGTAAACAAAACGAAGTAATTAATACTTCATTTTCAGTAGACCCTGACCATCTGGAGGTATCCCTTCAGCCTACATGAAGAGCTTTACTTTTATCCATGTTTGATATCTGAATAAATCACAATAACTTGAAATTATATTCTCTCGACATTTTGACTAGATGCTCTAGCCTTCATCTGGAACAACAAGATGCTAAAACTCATGTGAGCCTGCTTATATACCGGTAGCTAGCTATTCACACAGTGCTACGTATTTATTTATTTGTTAGTATATAAAGTTAATTAGTATATAAAAATAATAAAATAATAATAATATGGTCAAAAGATCATGATTTTCCTTAACCTTCAGCAGCATGCCTCCAGAAGTCGTGGGATGCCTATCAAGTTTCCAAAGACGTGGAGTCCTTGCTAAGCAACGCCTCAGATAGCCTGACAAGAGCTAGGCTTTTGGCTGTCTCTGCTAGGAAATCTGGAGCATGGCTTCGTGCACCCTCCAACTTGGGTTTGAGGATGGACGACGCAACCATCAGGATTGCTGTTGGCCTTCTTTTGGGCTCCCGTCTTTGACATCCCCACTTATGCCAGCACTGTGATGCAGAGGTGGACCATTTTGGTCTGCACAGTTTGAGCTGCAAGAAGAGTGAGGGTCGTCACTACCGACATTCCTCAATGAATAACATTATTCATAGGGCTATGTCATCTGCTCAGGTACCTTCAAGGCTGGAACCATCTGGACTCAGTCATATGGACGGCAAACGTCCAGATGGAATCACCATGGTGCCATGGAAATGTGGCAAGCCCCTGATCTGGGATGTGACCTGCCCCAACACTCTGGCACAGCCCTATTGTTCTCAAGCGACCAGGAGCTCAGGTGCGGTAGCTTCCATGGCTGAAGAGAAAAAGGAGGACAAGTGCCACTGCCTTACCAGGAATTATTTTTTTGTGCCAGTTGTGGTAGAGACCCTAGGTGCCATTGGCCCAAAGTCATTGGCCTTCCTAAAGGAACTCGGAAGGAAAATAAAGCAACACACCGGGGAAGAGAATTCACACCAATTTTTTAAACAACAATTGTCTGTGGCGGTACAGAGAGGCAATGCTCTTGCAGTCATGGGGGCAATGGGAGGCTCGGGCGTGGACAGTTTATTATTGTTGTTATTGTTGTTGTTTGAATTTTATTTATTTGTTATTATTATTTTTATTCATCTGAGGGGGGGGGGGGGGGGGTGGGGGTGAGGGGGGAGGGAAAGAAGGGGAAAAAAAGAAGGGGGAAAAAAGAGGGTATATATAATAATTAATAATAATAAAATCAACAACGACAACAACAACGACGACAACAACAACAACAATAATAATAATAATAATATAACAACAATAATAATATGATTGATGATAATAATTATAATAATAATAACAACAATAATAATAGCAATAAAATCACCTTCTCAACAATCAATCTTCTCATCAATCTTCTCAACGATCAATCAATTTAATAATAAATAAATAAATAAATAAAATTAATAATAAAAAAATATTTTTTAAAAAAATAAAAAAATTAAAAAAATAATAAAAAAATAAACAAATAAATAAACAAACAAACAAACAAATAAATAAACAAATAAATAAATAAACAAATAAACAAATAAATAAATAAGTAAACAGACAAACAAATAAACAAACAAATAAATAAATAGAATAAACAAGATAAAATAACAATAATTATAGTGGTTGTGGCTTCAAGTTCAGGCTCTTGAGTGGCTCCCCAGCAGCCAGGCAAGGGCTAGGACTAGGGCCTGCCATGGTGTATCCACAATCTCGATTGAACTGCTCACACTTCGAGATTGTGGATACACCATGTGCAATGCCTCCTTTACTAGCTGTCTTGCGGCCTGGTCCAAGATGGTGGCTTCCTCCCACAAAATAGGATGTCCATTATCCCATGCATGATCGGCAATTACAGACTTCTCTTTATTACACTTTCTACAGGCATCTTGATGTTCTGTCAATCTGGTCTCCAGTCTTCTGGATATAATATTTAGATGTGAACTTATGGTGCAGGGCTATCTGGGGGATAGCTACCTCCCCCCACACACATGATAATCCTTTTTAGGTGCTCTGGCCAATTTTGTGTGTAAATTTGGTATAGATCACAAAACTTATGTTTGGTCAATAACAAGCTTGCCCTCTCCATTCTGCGAGGGTACTTCTGCAAAAACTTACAAATGTTATCAATATTAATTTTAGTTTCATAGTTCATGTGTATATGAATCGGTCTTCTTTTTGTGTAGACTGCAAGTAACTGTTCAATCATCTGGGAACAGATGCTGATCTTTCACAAGAACAAGAGCTTAATGGGATTGTAGCAATAATGTAAATATGTTTGGAAGAGTTTAGGAATAACACTTCTTTAAGGAGTCAGTCGGTGTTTCTGGACGATCAAGCAGCCACTTGGATCTCCAGCGACAGAGTTCTTCATTCATTATATTACAATTAGGAAGATCATCAGAGTAAAACGAATTATTACCTCTTCTATTATGCTAAATGATGAGCTATTGTGATATTTATAGTCTAGCCAGAAAAATTACTGCACAGACAATTTGACGAATGATGTGATTCATTTGTACTGGCACAGCACCGGCAGACATTACATCAATGTGAGAAGCTGGATTGTTAACCATTGCCTTCAGAATATCAGCATATTGAAGACATTCTCAATAATATCAAAGTGACAAGTGGCTACTATAGCATTTCTAAGCTTATTCCATTGAAGACGCCTCTGTCTGTTCTCTTAGTGCTAGCAAGGAGATCTGAACATGGCCCACAAAATACATCATTTAACTTAGCACTGTGTAGTAGCCAGGGATATCTTTCAAGCCAGGAACATTGAACTTACGGCTGTTACCATGAGATGGAGTAGATGGTATATAGTTCTATAAGAAGATAAAAAATAATTATATGTACTTTTCGTCATTAGAGAGGTTACTCACTACTTGCACAAATGCTTTCAATAGACTTGGTTGGTTCCAATAAGTTAGCAATATCATTGAACGGAGGTGGCTCAAGTAATAATGAAGCTTGGCTTGAAGCTGGAATTGTAAGCTCTGGCTGAACATTACAATCACCTTCATCAACATCTGATGATGGAAGATCTGGAGATGTTATTACCTCCAATGGATTCACTGGTGTTTGTGGTGTTTCTGAGATTAAGGAAGAAACAACTCTAACTTAAACCACTAACCAATTTTTAGCTACCAAATTCCTCCAGATATATTTGTTTGTTAAAAAAAAAAGGACCTGATGTTCTGTGAGTGATTCTATCTCTCCATATTGGCTCCAACTAAACTATAGCTAGCATAGTTTTGCTGATGCTAATAAAGCTAGCTGTGCATGTCACTTGTCATCAGCATGACTCGGCATGAATCCACAGTATTTTATGTGGTGGTCACTCACTACTATGTAACAACCATGACTTTACTGGCTTTAATCTAGTTACTTTTACATTACTTTGAAAAGGGGTTACATATATATATACCCCATTGCACCCTCCCCCCTTGCCTACGGGCCTGATCCTAAATGTTGATTTCGGTAGAATTAAGTCCCCAAAACACTAAAAGTTGGTCTTGAACACTTCACCCCAAGGTAGTAAACTGGCAGCTAAAGAATGTGTCTTCAAGATCCTATGTCTATGTATGTACCTATCTATCTATGTTCACTCAGCATCCAACTTGCATACAATAGGTCCATTTAAACAGAAGGCTCCAACTTGACCAATTATATTGCAGTGACTATATTCTGTTTTGTAATTCACAATACATCAGAAAATTGTGTAAAAGGTCACCCTTACAATTAACACGCTCGTGCGTGCTTGTGTATGTGCAATATTGAGTCTGGCTGAGCTGAGTCATCAACTCTGCATGTTTTTACTACAAAGAAGTGATGAGTTGAGTTTTCTCAATTTATTATATTTTGCAGGACCCTCTGTCATCTTTCTCTGCCTGCTCTTTGGCTGCCTCTCTTGGAAAATGGGTGATGATCTGAACGAATTTTTTTCAAACTGCGAAGATAGCGACCATTCAGCATCAATGTCAAAGAAATCCCAGAAATCCCAGTTGCTGACACCCAGCTTGAAGTCTTGGACTTGCACAGGCAAACACTATCTTGAAAGCTGCATTCGAGGAGCACTGCCTTATCGACTTTTATAGTCATTTAAAAGAAGCTTACCCAATCCTGCTCAAGAATGCAAGGTTCTGGATTTGTCAGTTTGGAAGCACCTACTGTTGTGAGCAGTCGTTCCCCATTATGAAATTGAATAGTCCAAGTTACCTACTCAGTTGACTGATGGGCATTTAGATTCTGTGATGAGAATTAGGATTTCCTCCTTCAAAGCGAATTTGCTGGTCTAATTCAAAAGAAAGTCTGCAAAGCATCACATTTGTGCATGATAAATGGTTTTGAGGGGGGGAAGTCTGAAATAGCTCATTCTTGACAAAATGGCACATTAGGTTCCTTTTTAACATTATGAAAGACAGAACACTGCTTTTGGTGACAATTTCTCCTCTTTTTAACCGAAAGAAGCTCTTTGTTTTCAAGTTACTTGTGTCAAAATGGGCACATTAACATTATGAAACTCTTTAAATGACAAAAAACTGCTTTTGGTGACTTTTTAACCGAAATAAGCTCTTTTTTGCTCTAATTGAGACATTTTAAAGTTTTTGATGCAATGTTGCATGAGCAAAAAACCATTTTTCTATAATTTACATAATTTTACAAATATATTTTGACACGAATAAATAATTGAATTGTTTGGCTTGCAGGCCCGTAGATATGAAATCATATGCGCTGCCACCCAGTTTGAGTGGTGCACCACTCATCCAGTCGAAACGTCGAGAGAGTAAAATTCAAGTTGATCGTTGAAAAGGTCATTGTAATTTTATTACGTCAACTGCGAGTTCGTTGAAAGAAATGGTATGTGCTATATTTATAGCTGGCTATAGCTTTCTTACAATATCCAGTGCTCCTTTCAAAACTACAATATATATATATGTTGTGTATATAGCCACCCTAACCTGTGGGCCCTTAGAAACTTATGACTAGTCAGGATATTTTTCATTTGTGGACTTCCATCTTTGAACCAAACCTAGATCAATACGTCAGCCATAGCTACAGTTGTGGTTTGTAGCTCTATCTTTCTCATGGTTCTCATGACTGTACACTTTTAAGTTTCTCTGAGTGCCTTTTGAAGAACGTTTTATATCAAGTAAGTTGCTAGCTAGCATAGGCTCTATTTGCTTCTTAGATATTTGTCTTAACAGAGTTGGAGATCTTGGATGGATAGCCAATGTAAAAAAAAATCCACAGAGTTGGCTGCTTTTGGAGTAAATATGACAACCCTTTGCATTATACAAGTTTATATTTCACTTTTGATATCAAAAACAGCTTCATGGTGTGGGGAATTTAGTAATTATCGCTATTTCAGATTTTAGTAGGCATGTTATATAAATGAATTTTGACTTATTCAGTTGTGTGAAGAGAAACTCATGTGCTGTTCCTGCTAGTCGCACTTGCAGATACGGCAACCCTTTGGAGATATGGTGGCATTTGCTTAGAACCTCCTTTGCACCCATGCTTTTAACAGTAAACTGACCATGCTTTCCCTTAGAGAGACTAAAATTCATGTCGATTATTGAGGTCATTGTAATTTCGTTGTCAACTGAGAGTTCGATGAGACTAAATTTTAATTTATTATAAAAGACCATTTAACTGTATTGTCAACGAAAACTTTCTAATGTTGTGTGAAATGTAGCTACTCGTGATACAAAAGTTGAGCATGATGACAAAGCAAAATAAATATGGCAGTTGTTGCAATGTGCTGTGTGTGTGTATGTATGTACATGTGTGTACCCACCCACGTGTCACATGATGACTGCGCTTAGCGAAAATTGAGACCAGAAGACTGGCTTTAAATTGCGGTAAGCATAGGTAATACACATGATTGCAGAGACAAACTTCGCTATATAGCTACTTACTAAGAGAAGCTGCAGCAGATACCTGGGAATAGTTTTTATTGTTGAGTTCAGTTTCCTTACGCCCACCCAACCCGAGGCGCTCACGAGTGGTCTCGTGAGCCAACTCTCACAGGCTCCTTACTTCCGCCGGAAGCTCCAGTCACGTCTCCCCGCCACGTGAGGAACGCCTGGTCCCTCAACTCTGCTTTCCGACCGGGGGGCTAGTGTTAACGACTCGCGATCCCTCTTTACCCCACCCACTTCCAGTTATATAATTGGCACACCTCGCGAATTAATTCTAGTCTTCTAGTGTTAGAGCTCGAGTCCTTAGTTAATAACTACACTCGGATAAAGAATGGGTTTTGATAACCATGTGGCTAACCATGTGGAGGTTAAGCCTCGTCCCTCTAGGAGGGAGGAATTTTATGCAAAAACAACAATTGTTCACCAGTTCAGAGCTCTGGTAAGTGTATTAATCGGTTATGGCTGCTCGTCGTAGTAAAGGGGGGGGGGGGGGGGGGGGGGGAGAGACAGCATGATGGGCTTGGGTAAGGTTTTGGCAAGGACTGCCAGTCGTAATATTAGCATGCATGTTTCTATATACAAGTGACTATTATTATCAGTTCAACTATAAGGGCCTCTATATACACCTCTATATACAAATGGTTACAAATGAGACCATGCCAATCGAGTTAGTTTGCTATGATGTGTGTTTTAGTTAGGACGTCCTCAGATAGCTATGCAATCTGAATGTGTAAAATTAACTGCATTTCAAAAAGAATCGTGACACGATCTGAAATTGTGGAGTATTTTTGCACAAGGTGCGCTAATAATTTTAAAACAGTAATAGTTGCAAATTTGTAATTATAGTAATTATGGTGCCCATCTTGCATCGCAATTTTAAGCCTGCAGATGAATTATCCCTATCAGTGGATAGTGGATAAGAGCTGAAGAAGTCAACTGAGCGTTAAAGAGATAGAGTCAAACATTACTTATTATCATTGCCCAGAGGTGGGCTGGGGACAGTCCTTTATACGTGTGGACGTATTAGAGTACCCAGGCTCTCTTCATTCTATCTTCAACATGTTTGACATGGAAGAGGAGAAGACTCACAATCACAGGCAGTGGTGTCATCTTACTTTCAAACCAAGGGTTGTAGTGTTACCTTCATTGTTCCTATATAGGCTGGCAGAAATTTCTATCCCTCGTGATAATCAACTTCTTCTCAGCAAACTCAAGCTGGCTTATGGCTTTCTCGATAATCAACTTGTAATTTTCTCTCCGTGTTTCAGCTAGATGCTCTATCCTTCATCATGAGATACTAAGATGAGTCTTGCTATCCCTGATGAAGGCCAGTTGAAACATCAAGAGAAAGTGTCAAGTTGATTATTGAGAATGTTATTCCTGAAACAGACTTTTCTATCATTCGATGTTTCCATTAGATGTTCCAGTCTCCTTCATGAAAAGTGCATCCCGTCATGTGCATTGCACACTCCATATGGTGTCCTCACATGCCCATGGTGTCCTCACATGCCCATGGTGTCCTCACATGCCCATGGTGCCCTCACATGCCCATGGTGCATAGCTACTATATCGTCACATGTTAATTTTTTGGTCAACAAATTTTTCCTGAAAAAGTCGAGACGAGTCTAGAGAATTTTTTTTTTACTTCATTTTTGTTGATTTTTTGCTACTCATTATTTGTATGGGGGGGGGGGGGGAGTGGAGAGGGGGGTGGGGGAGAGAGAGGGGGCAGGGAGGGAGGGGCGAAGTGATGAAACAAAAGAAGGAAAAAGAGCATATTATATTTCAGTGTGATGAAGAGCATGTCACAGGTCTAATAGGCTTTGTCTAAGCATCGTCAATTTAATTAATTATGTTATCCCCCCCTACCCCCACCCACATCTTTCTCTCTAACTCTCCACATATGTATGAGGACAAGGAGGTAATACCGTATAAAAAAATTAAAAAATCTCTTACAAAAACTTGTAGGTATGACTTTGGAGCTCCATATATTCTGCACACTTCATTCTGTGAACTTCATAGATAGCTCAGAAGATGGATCTCTCTGTGTGCTCTCTTTTGCTACTAGGAAAATATGCGTCGATATAACCGTGCCCAAGTTACATGCAATCAAAGTTGGGGACCTCAAGACCTGCATGCCTGCTGTTCTGTCCTGATTGGAAGGTGCTAGACAGTTGGAATTAGTATCAGTTGCAAGAGGAAGTCCTACTCGACAATAGCGTGTTTCCTATACAGTATGTGGTATGTGGTCAAGCCCAAGCTTGTGGTTTGTAATTGATTATCACCCATGGGCTGTACTTGCGAAGACACTCTTGTTGTGGAGTAGGGCTTCCTCATGCCACAGACAGACACTAATTCCAACTGTCTTGCACTCCAATCAGGAGCCAGAATGGCTGGGAATTCAAGCATGCAGGTTTTGCGATCTTTGGCATAGTTATTATTCCTGATGAAGACTAGAGCATCTAGTCGAAACGTCGAGTGAATAAAAATTGAAGTTGATTATTGAAAGGTGATTTTAATAGTTATAGCTATGCAACATTTAACATTTTTAGTATCAAAAGAGAGCACACAGAGAGAGCTATCTTTTGAGCTATATATCAAGTTCATAGATAGAAGTATGCAGAATTTATGGAGCTCCAAAGTCGTTTTTATAAGAATTTGTAAAATATGGTATCGTCCCCTTTAAACTACATCCCCGTAGCGGAGGATTTGTCTGGTAAACTACTTGGTTAACTATAGAATGACTGATACTGAACCCATGGTTGCGAACATGATCATATAGTATATATACCTGTAGACACATTTACCTTCCCATCAAGTTGTTATAACTGGGTAATATCCCATACCTCCCCTCCCTGTGGTAGAATTGTCCTTGTCTGGTTAGTAAGGCACTTAACACATGTGAGTCGGCAGGTTGTCTTGTCAACACTAGGCATATCTTTGTTGGGTCACTTTGCCCCCGCCACTTTTCCCCTGCCACTTTGCCCCTGCCACTTTGCCCCGGCCACTTCCCCGGCAACTTCCCCGGCCACTTTGCCCCAGCCACTTTGCCCCAGCCTGGCATAATTGATTGGTATGTGTTCAGTGTATGTTTCGTTTTACTTGAGGATTCAGTAGATTTGTTGTTAGGTGAGGTATGGCAGGTATGGGTTATGCAGCTGAAGCCTTGCAGAGATGTCTGAAGACAATGCAGTAGGGCTACTCTAATAATCAGTACCAGAACTTACAGCAGTGCAGAGACTTGCAAAGGAAGACATGATGAAGCTGCTGTCATCTAACAAAAGTTCTACATTTGAATCCATTTTTGGGAGTTTGGTTATCTTCTTTCTGAGGCATTAGAATCTCTTGTGATTGATGTCTTTATGTTGGTATTGGGTCCCTACAACATTTGTCTGTGTGCCCAGCGAAGTAAACATGTGTCCTGTTGCCATGGCAATCCTGGATCAACTGTGGATGCCCAAAGTGCTATGTTGTTGCCTACTTCTTACTTACTAGGTGATAGCTAGGGGTATAGGGCTAGGAATATAGGGCTAGGGATATAGGGCTATGGGTATATGGCTGGGAATGGATGTAGGGCTAGGGATGTAGGGCTATGGATATAGTGCTAGAGTTGTAGGGATATAGGGATATGGATATAGGGATAGGGATATACAGGGATAGGGATATATGGCTAGGAATATAGGGCTAGGGATGTAGGGCTATGGATATAGTGCTAGAGTTGTAGGGATAGGGATATAGGGGCCAGGAATATAGGGATAGGCTAGGGCTAGGGATATATGGCTAGGGATATAAGGATAGGGATATAGGGCTAGGGATATAGGGCTAGGGATATAAGGATAGGGATATAAAGATAGGGACATATGGCTAGGGATATAGGCTAAGCTAGGGATCGGGATATAGGGCTAGGGATATATGGGCTAAGGATGTATGGCTAGGGATATAGGGTGGGGATGTAAGGGTTAGGGATGTACATAGGGCTAAGGATGCATGGGCTAGGAGGAATATAGTGCTAGGGATATAGGACTAGGGCTGTACGTTTAGGGATATAGGGTGGGTAGGGCTATGGCTAGTGATTTAGGGCAATGGCTATGGATATAGGGCTAAGCTATAGCTAGGGTCATAGGGCAATGACTACAGCTAGAGGTATAGGGCTAGGACTATAACTATGGGCATAAGACTACAGCTAGTGGCATAGGGCTAATAGGCTATGTACAGCTACAGGTAGGGGTATAAGGCAAAGACTACAGCTAGGGGCATAGGGCTACAGCTACAGGCATAGTGCTAAGACTATAGCTACAGGCACAGGGCTAAGACTATAGCTACAGGCATAGGGCTAAGGCTACAGGTAGGGGTATAAGGCTAAGACATACAGCTAGGGGCATAGGGCTATGACTACAGCTAGGGGCATAGGGCTAAGACTACAGCTAGTGGCATAGGGCTAAGACTACAGCTAGGGGCATAGGGCTAAGACTACAGCTAGGGGCATAGGGCTAAGATTACAGCTACAGGCATAGACATGTACGGAGGGGTACTCCAGGGATATGAAAGGCTAAGATTAGCTGAAATCTTTGGACATCGAGAGATGATCGCAGGACTGCCTGCAGTATCACTGTACCACTCTGCTTGAACTCATCTGCACCACCATCGTTTATCCTTGTTATTGTAGTTGTTGTTGTTTTCATTACAACTCAAACACACACACATACTCCACAGTTTCTGAAGGACTTGACTCTACAATGGCGGTCGTGGAAGACCAACTTGTGCCAGCTGTTGACTCCGCTCATTTTCATCGTCTTTGCGGGGCTCATGCAGGTCATCGTGAATCTCATACTCATGAAGCACGCTCCACCCATTCCGGGAACAGAGAATCCTTTTCCTCCCATTAATGTCGGCAAGATGTTGTCATGCCTACCGTGAGTTCGAACAGTGGGCATGGTCTGGGAAAAAATCGGAGGAGAGGAGGGAAGCAATGGGGAGAGATGACAGATGTTGTGCACATGTATTGCAGTGGCATTGGATATGCCTCAACCCAGTGTGGTGTTGGTCCAGTGTGTGACCCCATAGAGCTCTTGTTGAAGTAATTTTTTATTGATGAAACTGAATGCATTTGTCATCAGTTGTTTTAACTTGTGAGTTCCAATTGGTAGCACAAACAGTAGATGGTGTTAATGGATAAGTAGGTGTCTGTCTAAATGGTATTGAAGTGAAGACATGGGTGGGGTGGAGATAAGGAATGGGAATGAAATGAAAGTGGTATTAGAGGGGAATGGGAATGGCATCGAAGTGAAGACGTGGGCGGGGAGGGACGGAGATAGGAATGGGAATGAAATGAAAGTGGTATTGGAGGGCGGTGGGAATGGCATTGAAGTGATATGGTAGGGGATGAGGATTGAAATGGGATGAAATGGAATTGGTGTATGGGAATGGAGTGAAAGTAGAATTGGGAGAGTAGGAACGGGAATGGTGCGGGAGCGTGTCTAGTGTCCTCACTTGCAGGCAATAATTTATCTCACCAGGTTTAAATATGCCGCCATTAATGGAGTGAGGAATATATTAAGTACAGAATAGATATTGTGAGTGAGGCAGTATGATGTTGCCATATACGTAGTAGTGCATGTACGTAGCAGTGATTGGTGGAGAATTTGCCAGGAGTAATGTAGTGGGGGTGGCCAAAAATATGAGCAATTGCAATACCCACTGTACTATGAGTGGTGTCCTACAAATTTTCATTACAAACCATATCACATGCTAATACCATGCAAACCATGCTGCTATCACATGCTAATACCATGCAATTCCACTGCAAACCATGCTGCTATCACATGCTAATACCATGCAACTCCACTGCAAACCATGCTGCTATCACATGCTAATACCATGCAATTCCACTGCAAACCATGCTGCTATCACATGCTAATACCATACAATTCCACTGCAAGCCATGCTGCTATCACATGCTAATCAGGGCCGTAGCAAAGGGTCCGGCTACTCCGGTTTTGGCCGGACCACTTTTTTTAGCGGGCTAAATAAAAGTTTAAAGGTTCAGAGTTCAAGCCTGCTTAAATCAAATCATGCGCATGCATATAGAGTTAATAATCAAACAAACGTCACGAAACGTTTAGCAGTTTTGTGAATCTCAGTCTGTCCTTTGTATCGCTACTCCTAGAGCTGCTCCATCTTCTTCTTGAGGCCACCAGAGATCGCTGGAGATATTCCCCACCAACCAGTCTCGTTCAACTTTCCTAAACGCTCCTTTGTAAGAAGAAGGTAATCTTCCGTGCTTTTCTGCCTGTTTGGTTCTCGAAATGGCCATTCCTCACGTACTGTATGATGAGGCCAAAGATGTTGTGTACTGCGATATTTGTATCATGGGAGTCAAGACAAAAAGAATAAGGACAAGCAATGCTGTAGGAGACTGAGATCAACAAATTCAACATTTTTGATGTCAAGAATTACTTTCCTTCACTTTCCTCTGGTCAGTTGACACTTTTGTCTTTCGTCAAATGCCTTGTGCAACTCATATTGGTGCCTGCCACCAATGCATCTTCTGAAAGGTCTTTTAAGTGTCCTAAGGCGTGTAAAGACGTATCTTCGTGCAATGGTGAAGCAGGAATTCCTGAATTACTTAATGCTTCTTCATGTTCATAAGGATAAAACTGATCCACTGGATCTCAAGATTATCTTAATAAATTAATTTGTAGGTAGTTCAGATCACAAGTGTAATATATTTGCAAAATTTTCATTACAGTCTGTCCTGCAATACAATTTAACCACATATGGTGTATTTGCATTCAAATAACTAACACAAACACACTACAGGACTTGTGTCCTAGCCAGAATCAAATCCTATAATAATAATAATAGCCAGAATCAATAGCAATAAGCAATCATCAGTAATAAAAAGTAACCACATCCTGCCATGACCACACCCACGTCCTGGCCGGACCACATCAAAATTGTTTGCTACGGGCACCATGCAACTCCACTGCAAACCATGCTGCCATCACATGCACTACTTTATCTGTACATCACCAAAACAAAAACCACAACATTGATTACTTATCAACAGGAAGTGATTTAGGCAATGATGTTAGCTCAGAACATCAGTGTGCTTTCTTTGGGCAGCCAAGTAGAGGTATGTAGAACCACTTCAAAGTCACCCAAAGCATGGTCTCCTTTCACAAGATTCCTGAGGTCATCAGGAACTGTATGGCAACCCAGTGGTTGTTGTTGTTAAAGAGGTGATAATTGCACTAAATGAGAAACACATCATTAGATCATTTGTACTAGAGGACTCACTCTATCAGCAGTTTAATCTCGGGAGCCTAGCATAGAGGAGTCATGCACACTCACTGCACACTCTCAGCTGTTCAGCTCGGGCTAGTGCCTTGCTTTTAAACCAGTTAGGATTCCCCTCGGAGGTGGAGAGGGTGTGTGGCAGGGTGGGGTTGCATTAATGAGATGAGGTCACCTACTTCGCGTAATGTTGTGCCAATAATTGACCTGCCACAATAGAGCACATTAACTGAGCTGGTATATGCAGGAGGGGAGTTTGCTTGAGAGTGGGAGACACGCCTTTCCCTCCCCCTCAGTGCTAATTGTGGTGTACCTTATGAAGCTGCAGCTAATTACCTTGCACCGTGCCTGTGTTAATAAATGGTTGTGTGTGTTATGTTGTTAGCTTATAACGGGGGGGGGGGGTACGGCCGAACCAAACCAAACTTTTGGGTGCCTTTAGGTACCACACACGAAAGGTTTTAATTAAAGGTGGGAAAAAATGTTGTTTTTTGGAATGAAGAAGTAGTTAGCTTGTGTGCATCAGTGGCCATTTTGTACTTGTGCGTGCATATTTTGTTCCCGACGATATCACACAAATACCACAAAGCATTACAAGCTGAGCCTTTTCGATGATTGGAAAGAGCAGTGGGTGGGGCAACAATGCAGTGGGTGGGGTAATAATGGAGTGGGTTTGGTAATAATGGAGTGGGTGTGGTAATAATGGAGTGGGTGTGGTAATAATGGAGTGGGTGGGGTAATAATGGAGTGGGTGGGGTAATAATGGAGTGGGTGGGGCAATAATGGAGTGGGTGGAGTAATAATGCAGGGCTGGGATGGGTAGGGGGAATGGTGGAAGAGGTCTCACGAAGTCTCAGAAAAGTGTGGGAAAGTGATCTTATGGGAAAGGGAGCTTGCCTAAGGAAATGGTCCTGGGGAAATTTGTATGAAGAGGAAGCTCAGGAGGAGGGGGAGGGGAGGTAGACGAGGGGGAAGGGGAGGTAGACGAGGGGGAAGGGGAGGTAGACGAGGGGGAAGGGGAGGTAGACGAGGGGGAAGGGGAGGTAGACGAGGGGGAAGGGGAGGTAGACGAGGGGGAATGGGAGGTAGACGAGGGGGAAGGGGAGGTAGACGAGGGGGAAGTGGTGGTAGACGAGGGGGAAGGGGAGGTGAGGGAGAAGTGGAGATGGACGAGGGGGAATTATATATATATATTATGTGCAGTGCATTTCCATGAAGTCATTTCGATGCTCTCTCCCAATAGAATAAATACCTCCCCGGCGAACCCGTTCATTGCCCACGAGTGCGACAGAGATGCTCTCAACTTCTTCAACGAGGTGTCCATATCTGAAGTGGAATACATTCTGGGGCTTGCTGCCAACGCAACGACAGGAGCCATCCGCGACACCATCGAGTACCTAATGTTGTGGATGCAGGAACTGGACAGTGTAGCAGGCGAACCCTGCCAGAAGATGCTGTTTGATCTCCCGCTGTTTTATGTGGGCGTGTAAGTTGGCACTTACGCACAGTGTGTCTGTAGAGGCTGTGCCTCATCTGTTGATAAGTCCAATTGCAAAAGCTGGGCTGGGATATATAGTGCTATATAGTGCTAGGGATATATAGTGCTAGGGCTAGGGATATATAGTGCTAGGGCTAGGGATATATAGTGCTAGGGCTAGGGATATATAGTGCTAGGGCTAGGGATATATAGTGCTAGGGCTAGGGATATATAGCAGGGGTGGCTCCGCCAATTTTGAGGTGGTCAGGCCCGGATGTGGGTGTGATCAAAACGTGACAAATTTTTCATTTTCACGTTTAAATTAAATTGCCCAGTTATAGAGATTCATTAAATAAGGTACCAAATACACATTATATATATATATATATATACACAAATATACTATAATGCAGGCGAAGATAAAGTTTAAAAGGATGAAGGGGGTTCGTCAACTTCCTCCATACCTTGAGGAATTTATGTGGAGGGAGAGGAATGCCCGCACAACTGCTGAGGCTTTTGGCAGCATCCTACATGCAATCAAAACACAGTACCCAGTATAAGTTTGCCCTCTGATGTTGGTAGGTCCTGGCTTCACTGTTATATGCTTGGTCTCAAAGTCGATGCTGCATTTGTTGTTTTATGAAGTTGTGTTAATATTAAGTTGTGTTAATTTTTTGTTGTGCTAATGAATACTTACTTTGAGTATCCTTTCTTGATGCCTTCTGAATGCTCCATCAAAATCAAAGGACTCACTCTACACAGTGCGCGCATTTAAGATAAGCAGGGGAAAGTGTGTTTTAAAATATATACCGCAAAAACAATTGACGCGCATGGATTTTTCAACTTCCAGAGTCTTACTCTTTACATCATCCCAATTACCTTGGAGTCCTCTTCACTCATGAGCTTCATCAGTTGAAACAGATTTCCATTACCACGATTGTCATGACCACGTATCCCACATCCCTGCCTTGCCAAAAACTTTAGACTGCTCAGAACCTTTAGAAGGCAGTGCCGATTTTTTGCTCTGTCTTGGGCCAAAGTACTAGAGAGCATCTCACCTACATCTCGTGTAGTTGTTGGTACTGTAATTTGCTTCTCAACTGCTATCTTGTGGCACTGACTTTTCTCATGCTGTCGGATACCTAGTGTGGCATCTTTCCAGTTCTAAATCCCCGAGATAACTACAATATAAAGCATTCTAAATAAGTGAATAAACTTTAAAAGTTAAGTTCAAAGATCTATGAGGAAGTCGCTCAACTTACAAAAGCAGCATCGGTAGCTCCTGGCTTCACTGTTATATGCTTAGCCTTAACAGCTTTGCAGCAGAGATGGCAATCCAGAGAATCTCTGGCTTCACTATAATGTAGCCAAGACCAGGTACGGAACCGGCTCGCTTGACAAGATCTCTCCACTGCCTTCTTTTTCCCCGAAAGCTCTCTTCGGAAAGGCGAAGGATTCGGGCGGTTGACGGGGAACTTCAGGAAGGTTATCGATCACTTCAGACGCTACACCAAAGCTCGAAGCCATGCCACAGCCAGACCGTCCGAAACAGTTGGGTAAGGACTTCATTCGCGCATGCGCAGCATGTTACCAAAAGTGGTCCGGCCAAAACCGGAGTGGCCGGACCATCGACGACGCCACTGTATAGTGCTAGGGCTAGGGATATATAGTGCTAGGGCTAGGGATATATAGTGCTAGGGCTATGAATATAGAGTGCTAGGGCTAATGATATGGATAGGAATATAAATGCTAGGGATATGGATATATTGTGCTAGAAATGTTTATTAGAACAGGGCTATGTATATAGTGATAGGGCTATAAGATTAGGGTTAGGGCTATGGGGTTTGTGGAATATGGTGCTAGGGCTAGGGCTAGGATTAGATAGGCAATCCATTTTTAGCTTTGGACATCTTAAGAATGCCCTACACTGAGTTCCCCAATGGAAAGGAAAGAGACGGGGAGAGGGGAGGGGGGGGGGGGGGGATATGATTAGATTTTGTTTTAGAGCAAGTGTTAAAAATATGAGTGTGAAGAAATTTCAAAAGGACAAGCAAGTGAGTGAGAGAGCAAGTGCGGAGGTCATGGTGGAAAGTCTTGCAGTGAGCGACGAAAAATTTCAAATCAAGGTTGGAAGTGACCAGGGAGGTGCTCTGTTCCTTTGGGGAGAGGAGGAGGGGCCTGCGGTCATGTTTGGGGAGAGGGAGCAAGTTGATTTTTTAGGTGGAATGATGATAGTTGTGATGAGAAGGGGGGAGAATTTGGAGGGAGCGGAGTGGGTGAGGGTTGGGAGGGAGGGGAAGTGGGCGGTGTGGACTCATGATGACCAAGTGATTATTATTAACAGCAAAGCAGAACAGTCCACACTCTGATATAATGTGTTTGTCTGTTCCAGGGGAGGTGGTGCTTACGCACCCCAGCAAGACACATGTTGGTCTGTTTCAGGGGAGGTGGTGCTTACGCACCCCAGCAAGACACATGTTTGTCTGTTCCAGGGGAGGTGGTGCTTACGCACCCCAGCAAGACACATGTTGGTCTGTTCCAGGGGAGGTGGTGCTTACGCACCCCAGCAAGACACATGTTGGTCTGTTCCAGGGGAGGTGGTGCTTACGCACCCCAGCAAGACACATGTTTGTCTGTTCCAGGGGAGGTGGTGCTTACGCACCCCAGCAAGACACATGTTTGTCTGTTCCAGGGGAGGTGGTGCTTACGCACCCCAGCAAGACACATGTTGGTCTGTTCCAGGGGAGGTGGTGCTTACGCACCCCAGCAAGACACATGTTTGTCTGTTCCAGAGGAGGTGGTGCTTACACACCCCAGTGAAGCCTTCCTTCTCTGGGCAGCTTGGGGGAAGGGCTGCTTGTAACTCAGATAAAGTAACTCAAAAATTGTCGTGGGTAACTAATGTTAGCTTCTGTGGTGCCTTACACCATGGCCATAACCTACAGGACCTCTTCACATGCACTACACACTGTGCTATACAAACTTATTGCCAGGCTACAACTGATGTAGAATTGGTTTTGGAGACTGAAGACCTGTCCACACCACACCTAACTGATGTATATTAATCCATGTTGGGTCCCAGGGGAAAACTCTTCAAGTCGATGCGCGTTCATGGTATCCACACTAGCACCGAAGTAGTCTGCACCAATCAAAAATAATCAGCATACTAAAGGTTGAAGAAATCTTGAGATGGAGATTTTTTTTGCATCTTTTTCTTGCTGATCAGCTACCTACAGATGCGCAGGAAACATTTGCTGCAGAGAAGAAAGAGGAGAGAGCTGAGGGAAAGGCAGAACCAATGAAGGTTGCGACTGCACGAACTTCAGAAGTCCAGATGCAGGCGTTTAAACATAGCAACAGTTCTCTAGCTATGTGTGGCTAGTCTAGATAGATAGCTAGTATAGTTCCTAGCTCCAAACTTCTAACCTGCACAGCAATAGCGACCACGTGATTCAATGCTCATTCACGTAGTTATTTAGTTATTTGAATGTTATTGCTCTTTTTGACTCAAACCACCTATCAAGGTAGACCAGGTTAATACTTGTTAATTCACGATTATTCTAATTTGAATTCAGTGTGGACGCGACCAATGTGCATTAATGTGCATAGACTTGTGCAGTGAGGACAGCCTTAGACTATGGGGGCAGGTCCTGCCTGTACATTAATGGTCTTGGGAGCAGCAACCCAATGGAAGAATACCCAGCCATTGTGGAGGTGTGATAAGGGAAGTTCCACGTATACTCATATATATATATATTAGCATGGGTGTGTTGTCCAAACTTCCAACCTGCAGCAATAGCCACAACGTGCCTAATCGATGTGTCTTGAGAATGGGAAGAACTGAGTTGGAATTGTTCAGTTTTAGTTTCACTACGACAGATGGCTTACCAAAACACTTCTTCCATACATATATGCACTCTAACTTCTGAGAACACAGCCATGGATGTGTGTTTGTGTGTGTGTGTGAGTGTGTGTGTGTGTGTGTGTGTGTGTGTATGTGTGGTAAGTGTGTGTGCAAGTGTTGACTGTGGGAATGATGAGTGGAGGAGGGATACCAATGCAGGCTGCTGCAGACCCTACATATATCCTCTTCTAGTAGGGAGGGTCTGCTCCCAATTGTAACAGCATAGCTCAGAAGAACTGTTGTTCCAAATATAACCACCCTCTATCTGCTAAGCACACCTCCAGTTGTAACCACACCTCCAGCTAAGTATGCTAGCTTATAGCTAGAAGTTTTCTCCCATCACATGCAAATGTTCACACTCTGCAGTTTTGTTGAATTGGCTCCGTTAAAGTGGACAAACAGATACATAGCTCACACTAAGTCTAGAGCAAAACCTATAGCACAGAAATCCATCCTGGAAGGACTCCTTTCTCAAAGATGAGGGAACTCAGATTGGTTCCCAGTAGGCAAGATGCCCCTCCAGAAGCAGTGGGTCCATCAGCTAGTAGGCATAGATGCCTGTGCAGCCCCCTCCAAAAGCAGTGGTTCCATCAGCTAGTAGGCATAGATGCCTGTGCAGCCATCCTCCAGAAGCAGTGGGTCCAGCAGCTAGTAAGCTGTGCAGCCTTCCTCCAGAAGCAGTGGGTCCTAGTAGGCATAGATGCCTGTGCAGAAGAACTTCTGGAAATAGCAGGATTTGCCAGAAAGAGATCATGAAGATGGTGGTTGCGATCATCTGCATTTTTCTAAAAACTTCTTTTTTTTAAGCCAAATCAATCTCCCCTCCCAAGCAACCAGGACTTGGCTTATGTAGTAACTGTCCTTCCAACAGTGATGGTGGTAACCATGGTGTGCCAGTTATTTCATTTTCTCTAGAAAGTTGTGGGAATATGGTTTTAGTTGAGCACTTGGCTAAGATTCAGTGATGACCACGAGTGTCATGTGCAGCAGCCTGTCTGTCTGCATGCCTAGGTGTAATCTAGGATCTGATGTCAGAATTAGTGGTCAGTGTTTCCTGTTTAGGCAGGAAGACATGCAGCATGTGACTAAATTACATCAGCTTGGTGTATACAAGGTGCACTATGCTAAGGTGTGTGTGTGTGTGTATGTGTGCATGTGTGTGCTATGTTGTTGTTGTTGTTGTTGTTTTTGTGTGTGTGTGTGTGTGTACTTCAGAAGCAACAAGTAGATCACTATATTTAGCTAAGAATATGTTCAAGGGTGTGAGTATATATTTCAGGTTGCTGTAAGCCACATCCTAGACAAGCTGGTCTGAGCACAGGGAGTAGCCTATAGCAGTCTGTATGCTGGACTTCTTTCCTCACTAGTCTGAAGAAGTAGAGTGTCTAGCCAAAACATCGAATGATGAAGTTGATTTTTGAGAATAATTTTTACAGCCTGCTGAGCATCATAGATGGACGTTGTGTCTCCTGGCCTGTCTGGTCCCTGGCACTGGTTATACCTGTATATGGATGTATGGACGTGGTGTCTCCTGGCCTGTCTGGTCCCTGGCACTGGTTATACCTGTATATGGATGTATGGACTGGTGTCAGCTGGCCTGTCTGGTCCCTGGCACTGGTTATACCTGTATATATATGGACTGGTGTCTCCTGGCCTGTCTGGTCCCTGGCACTGGTTATACCTGTATATGGATGTATGGACTGGTGTCCCCTGGCCAGTCTGGTCCCTGGCACTGGTTATACCTGTATATATATGGACTGGTGTCTCCTGGCCTGTCTGGTCCCTGGCACTGGTTATACCTGTATATGGATGTATGGACTGGTGTCCCCTGGCCAGTCTGGTCCCTGGCACTGGTTATACCTGTATATGGATGTATGGACTGGTGTCTCCTGGCCTGTCTGGTCCCTGGCACTGGTTATACCTGTATATGGATGTATGGACTGGTGTCCCCTGGCATGTCTGGTCCCTGGCACTGGTTATACTGTACATGTATATGGATGTATGGACTGGTGCCTATCTGGTCCCTGGCACTGGCCATATATATATATATATACATATATGGACTGGTGTCTGCCGGCCTGTCTGGTCCCTAGCAGTGATCATATATGGACTGGTGTCTGCCGGCCTGTCTGGTCAGGGTGGGTGAAGCACTGCCTCTTTAATAGGAGGAGCAGTAAAACATCAAATTCTCATACTTTAGAACTTCATTACTTTCACGAGATTCGAACTAACAATATTTACTAAATAGTTCTATCATGTGCTTTCTCTGCACTAGAACTGTAGGCTTAGATGGAAACCACACCAGTTGTATATGCACCCAAAGAACTGCAGGTCTAGGTGGACCCACACCAGTGATACATGCAACCAAAGAACTGTAGGTCTAGGTGGACCCACACCAGTGATACAAGCACCCAAAGAACTGTAGGTCTAGGTGGAACCACACCAGTGATACATGCAACCAAAGAACTGTAGGTCTAGGTGGACCCACACCAGTGATACAAGCACCCAAAGAACTGTAGGTCTAGGTGGACACACACCAGTGATACATGCAACCAAAGAACTGTAGGTCTAGGTGGACACACACCAGTGATACATGCAACCAAAGAACTGTAGGTCTAGGTGGACCCACACCAGTGATACATGCAACCAAAGAACTGTAGGTCTAGGTGGAACCACACCAGTGATACAAGCACCCAAAGAACTGTAGGTCTAGGTGGACACACACCAGTGATACAAGCAACCAAAGAACTGTAGGTCTAGGTGGACACACACCAGTGATACATGCAACCAAAGAACTGTAGGTCTAGGTGGACACACACCAGTGATACATGCAACCAAAGAACTGTAGGTCTAGGTGGACACACACCAGTGATACAAGCACCCAAAGAACTGTAGGTCTAGGTGGACACACACCAGTGATACAAGCAACCAAAGAACTGTAGGTCTAGGTGGACACACACCAGTGATACATGCAACCAAAGAACTGTAGGTCTAGGTGGAACCACACCAGTGATACATGCACCCAAAGAACTGTAGGTCTAGGTGGACACACACCAGTGATACAAGCAACCAAAGAACTGTAGGTCTAGGTGGACACACACCAGTGATACATGCAACCAAAGAACTGTAGGTCTAGGTGGACACACACCAGTGATACATGCACCCAAAGTCAGGGGCCTCCATCACTAAACGCACGAGGCTCACCAGATGCAATGCATTCTAGGCTTCCCAATCTACCAATGGCTATCCATGGCATTATTTCACCATGACAACACCAGGAATAGAACTCAAACTGGTAGTAGGGTGGGCACCATAGAGAGGTTATGCTCACTTGATCTGTAGTCATTGTTTAATGGCGTCACTGGTGATGACCCGTCATCCTCCTCAGCCCCACCCTCTACCAGTCACTGCAATGTGGCATATGATTGGCTCGACCTTATGACCTCCTTCTCTTCTTGCGGTCGTGGGAAATTATTTATAGCGATTTTGTTTCAAGGTGTAACTTTTTTCAAGAATACATACAGTACTAATTCACTACAAGTTCTGGTTTCATTAGTGTAGCCATCAGCTCCATTGAGGCAAGCAAACAACAGCTACCCATCATGTCCAGATCAAGATGTACAGCAAGGGAAGTGCCTCAGCGGCTACTCATTGCTCGCTGCTGAAGACCAAAGAGTTTGGAGCAATTCCATATAAGGACATGTTCCTGTACTTTCAAAAAGCAATAACCAAAGCCTAGCCCATGATGGCAGCTGTCATTGTCAACCATTCCCCACCCCCCACCACACCCCTTTTTTGCTCGCTCATGGCACTCATGTCAAACTGGAAGTAAGTTTTCTGATTATTTTCTAATTAAAGATCAGTTTTCAGTGCGTTGCATTTCATGTTGTATAATATTATATTTGCAAATAATGTCAAAGACAATGTCGGACAACTAGTACAACTTCCCATCCATCTTTAAACTCCACATGCATGCATGTACAACGGCAGTGCCAGACAGTAAGCTGCTTGCCTTCCTGCCATTGTTTCGACAACCAGTTTCTGAAACTTTTCTCTTTCTTCAAACCGATCATTTTTCAAGAGTGCTCGGGTACATGGACCACACCCCACTGCTTCAAACAACTGGACTACATACAGTTCACTGTGTATACACATGTGTGTATGTGTATGTGTGTATATATACATACACGTATATATATCATGGTTTCATTTAGAAAATTATCCAAGGGGGGGGGGGGGGGGGGGGGGCAACTAGAGGAATCTGGATATTAAGGGGGAGGGGGGGGGCATGATGGTTGAAGATGTGACAAAGTTTCTAATGAATTTAAAAAAATTTTTTCGAAGGGGGGGATGGGCAAAAAGTTTCCAAGGGAGGGAAGCCACCGCCCCCCCCCCCCCTTAAATGAAACCCTGTATACACACATGTGTATATGTATATATATACATACAGTACATACACACATGTGTATTTATATATACACATGAGTGTATGTGTATATATATATACATGTGTGTATGTGTATATATATATACATGTGTGTATGTGTATATATATATACATGTGTGTATTTGTATATATATATACATGTGTGTATATGTGTATATATATATTGTTCCCTCCCAATCAAAAGCTGAAGGCTCTAGGAGAGCCTCCACCTATCCACTTTCCTCGTAATTCACGTAATTACAGGAGCAAGATGTGCGTGTTGGGTAACGATTTCTCCCCTATAACTCGCACCCCCAACTGAAAATCCTATATGGAGCCCCTTCCATTGTCCTGTTACTCTAACCCTCTTACGTCCAGCGTAGTCAGGCTAGGGCTGCATACTCTGTGCGAGGGCATTATGTTCCATGTATCATTGACCTTACAGATCGGGTGATGTGCCGGTAGATTTCCTTGGTAACCTCACAGCAGGGAGCAGTGGAAATGAGTCAAGATCGGGACTTGTAGGTGAGGCTTGAATGAACGCATGCACTGTTACAATAGCGGGAGGAGCGGGCAGGGGGGGGTAGAAGAATGTGTGGTAACCCTCAGGTTACTGTAGTGCTTCAGGCTGTGATAAAGATCAGACATACTAGACTGATATTTGGTGTAGCCCAATCACTTTCAAAATGGCCATAGTTGTTGTTCATGCATGCCTTGTTCTCCTCATCCACAACAGCTTCGGCTCCTAGCTACATGCATGCAGTAATGAGTAGATGCCATTTCCAAAAAGGAAAATATTGTAGATACAGTAGGTTAAAAGAGCTTTTGGCACAGGCAGAGTTTCATTTAGGACGGGGGGGGTGGCTGCCCCCCTTGGAACCTTTTTGCCCGCCCTTGGAAATTGTATATATTATTAAAATTCGGTATTGATGTTGATAAGTGCTTGACAAAGTGCATTGAGAGTATGCATACATGTATGTAATGACATAAGAGTCTGAATGAGAGTTTACCCAGCAATCTGTCTACCTTTTCTACTCCACACGTCAACAATTCTTCCAAATCACTATCAGTGAGATTTTCGGGAGATTCAATGACAATTTTCATTAAGTTGGACAGGCTAAGTTCAGTTAAGCGGTTACGAAGGCGATTCTTTATTAATTTCATGTCTGAGAAACTTCGTTCCGCTGATGCTGTAGAAATGGGAATAGACAAATATATGGTTGCCAGTTTATGTAGATTGGGGAGTAATGCTATAAGCATGTCATTGGTGAGTAATTCCTTCAGTTGCATGTATGTATCATCTTTTGGCTGCTTAATATAAGGAGCTGATGATATGTTTTCCACACTGTGCTGAGGTCAGAAGGGACAATGGCTGCCTTCTCAAATTCAGTTCCTTCCAATGATTTAGCTGGTAAATCTCTCCCAAACTGTCCAATGAGAGTTTGAATTGAACTGTCTCCATATAAAGGTAGCTCATGAGTAGAGAGGCTGGGCACTTTCTTCGGATCAAAAATACTGAATGCTGATAACACATCTTTTGAGGAGGATCTAAACCGGCTGGATATGTTATATTTGATGAGTCTGATAAAAGGCTTGCCCACTCTTTCTTGAAAAGAGCATATATCTAAATGAGTGACTTCAATACCTGTTTCTGATTTTAACTCTTCTCTTGCATCTTGTGGCTGTAAAACCCAATTTACTGAAGGCAGTATAGCATCATCAAGTGAATTAAGAGTAGCATCCACTAGATTAGAAATAAGGGAGAGGTCCAGGTGCTTGGTCTGTAAGGCACGGCTAAGCTTTGCCACTTGAGGAAGAATGTAGTCAAGTAGGTACATTGCTGCTATTGTGGAGTGACTAGAAAGGGCTTTATTTGATGGTTCATGCAATCTTTTATATATATTTTCAAGAGCAAGAACTATTGAGCTGTAACTAGCTTTAACTGCTTTGACACAACGCTCATGTGCAAGCCAGCGTGTGTCTGACAGTTTCACAATCTTGCGCTCTGGAAGATCTAGTACTTTTTTAATCTCCTTTAATGACTCTGCACGTTTTGGTGAGTAATGAAAGAACTTCCATAACGTCATCAGAGTAGTGTAGACATGCTTGATACCTGGTGTAGCATTAGCAGCTTGCACAGAAGCCAGTTGAAGGACATGAAAGCGACTGGACAAACAATGCATGAGGTGAGAGCTCTTTCACCCTTCTTTGAACTCCTGTTTTGTCACCAGAGAAAGTAACAGCTCCATCAAATCCCATTCCTATAAGCCTTCCCTATTGAATGTTCTTTTCCTTGCAGTACTTCACTAAAGCAGAACAGCATTACCTTTCTTCAAGGGTAAAATTTCAATGAAGTGTTCTTCTGGACACTGTTCTCCGCCCAATGACAACAAATTGTCAGCTCCTCTATGGTAGTAACATCAGTGCATTCATCAGCTATGATGCTAAAAAAGGGTGCCTTATGAAGCCGCTTGAGTAGAGATTCTTCCACCCATGTTCCAAGAGCATCCACAAACTCTACTACAGCCATTTTTGAGGTGTACATTGCATTTCTTCCAGCTCTGTCAAGAAAGGTTTCAAGAGTCTCTCCACCACAACTCGCTACTCGCTACCAATTCAACTTGTTGGTCAAAGTTAGTAGCATGTGCGATGTGCTGATGAGCTAGAAAGTGAGTACATTGGATTAATTAGAGCTTTAATCGCCTTCCTATTTTGTAATCTTTGCTGCACATTTTGAAGCTGACTGATAATGGATCCTTTTCTTCTAGTTCTATCAGCTTCCACGTCCAATTACCATCCTCAGAATCACTAGAGCTAGAAACTACCGAAGACTTGGATGCACTCCTGAAATGTGAACGAATATCCATTTTTATGTTTTGTGCTTCAATTTATATACCACTCAATAATATTACGATGTCTAGTATTGTTCCCTTCTACAAATAGATCACATGGACAGCATTTCTACACACCAGTTTACCTTTCTACAACCTTTGTGTTAACTGTTAGTTCCACATTATAGTACATACATGTATATATGTCCAGGCAGAAGCCACCTAAGCCAACAAAAAACAAAAAACAAAACCAAAAAAAAACAGGGGAGTCCACACACACCAGGGTTTCATCATTTAGGGGGAGGGGGGGAAAGCCCTGGGATCTCCCCAAAGACCAGTTTATCCCCCCCCCCCCCCCCCCCCCCCCTTCTAAAAATGTTTATTTTCCTTAACAATTCTATATTAAAGTGCATTAATAAAGGAATATAGTGCATACAAAGTAGTAAGAAATTCCGCCCCCCCCCTTCACAACCCAAATAAAACTGAGTCTGGCTGTGTAGAATTCCCTTTTAGAACTGACTACTAGTACCCCCAGAATGACACAGAATGAATCTTGAGCAGAGCATCTATTTTTATTTTTTATTATTCTGGGGGAGCATGCCCCCAGACCCCCCTAGTTGTTATGTGCTATAAAAAAATTTAAAAACCTCCACGTGAACACCAAATTTTGGAGTCCCCCCTCCCAAAACCTGTATGAAACCATGAAACCCTGCACACACACACACACACATTTAAGCATACCCCGACCCCCTAGATGGTGTTTGTGAAACTTTGTCACATCTTTAACCATCATACCCCCCCTTAAAATCCAGATTCCTCTAATTGCCCCCCCCTCCCCCCTCCCCCTTGGGCAATTTTCTAAATGAAACCCTGACAGGTATCCAGTATATTATAGGAAGTATCTAGTACACTACAGGAAGTGTCTAGTATACTATAGGAAGTGTCTAGTATACTATAGGAAGTGTCTGGTATACTACAGGAAGTGTCTAGTTTGAAATTTATCAAGTAATAACCCCACAAACTCTGGATCCAATTAGTCTGTTGTATGTCTCTTGCTTTTGAGACGGGCCACCACAGAGCATGCTGGCGAGTGCAGTGCAGATTTATGTTGGTGCCGAGATGGAAGCTTATGGTGACCAAGCAGCAGCTGAAAGTCGCCAACTTTTTGGCTTGTCTAGGGAGGAGCCGAGCAGGAAAACTAACTCAAGGGAGGACAATTGGCGAGGTCAAACAGAGGTCACTTGGTGTTTAGCAGCAACTTTTCAAGATTGGACTATTAAATGTACGGACAGTGTGTTAGCTTGTTCCTTTGACACTAACCTGTGCTGTATATAGCACGGACAGTGTGTGTTAGCTTGTTCCTTTGACACTAACCTGTGCTGTATATAGCACGGACAGTGTGTGTTAGGTTGTTCCTTTGACACTAACCTGTGCTGTATATAGCACGGACAGTGTTAGCTTGTTCCTTTGACACTAACCTGTGCTGTATATAGCACGGACAGTGTGTGTTAGCTTGTTCCTTTGACACTAACCTGTGCTGTATATAGCACGGACAGTGTGTGTTAGCTTGTTCCTTTGACACTAACCTGTGCTGTATATAGCACGGACAGTGTGTGTTAGCTTGTTCCTTTGACACTAACCTGTGCTGTATATAGCACGGACAGTGTGTGTTAGCTTGTTCCTTTGACACTAACCTGTGCTGTATATAGCACGGACAGTGTGTGTTAGCTTGTTCCTTTGACACTAACCTGTGCTGTATATAGCACGGACAGTGTGTGTTAGCTTGTTCCTTTGACACTAACCTGTGCTGTATATAGCACGGACAGTGTGTGTTAGCTTGTTCCTTTGACACTAACCTGTGCTGTATATAGCACGGACAGTGTGTGTTAGCTTGTTCCTTTGACACTAACCTGTGCTGTATATAGCACGGACAGTGTTAGCTTGTTCCTTTGACACTAACCTGTGCTGTATATAGCACGGACGGTGTGTGTTAGCTTGTTCCTTTGACACTAACCTGTGCTGTATATAGCACGGACAGTGTGTGTTAGCTTGTTCCTTTGACACTAACCTGTGCTGTATATAGCACGGACAGTGTGTGTTAGCTTGTTCCTTTGACACTAACCTGTGCTGTATATAGCACGGACAGTGTGTGTTAGCTTGTTCCTTTGACACTAACCTGTGCTGTATATAGCACGGACAGTGTGTGTTAGCTTGTTCCTTTGACACTAACCTGTGCTGTATATAGCACGGACAGTGTTAGCTTGTTCCTTTGACACTAACCTGTGCTGTATATAGCACGGACGGTGTGTGTTAGCTTGTTCCTTTGACACTAACCTGTGCTGTATATAGCACGGACAGTGTGTGTTAGCTTGTTCCTTTGACACTAACCTGTGCTGTATATAGCAGACACTCGGAGGATAATTAAATGAAGAAAATGGGATGTCTTCTATTGTAAAGCATTAGTTGGCTACTACAGAACAGTAGGAGCATAATAATAGAGAAACCCTCCCAACAACTATGTACAGATATGCTGTTGCAGTGATAACAGATATGCTGTTCGTCTACTTGGTTTAGATACAACTGATAGTGTTGATGAAGTGGCTGCGCCAGTAGGAATGCCATTCTATTCTGCGCCGGAGCTTTGAGCCTTTGTATATTCATAATGCACTCGTGTGTGTGTGGGGGGGGGGGGGGGGTGGGAGGGGGCATGATCCTGAAATGTCACAGCACAGCGAGGCTTAGGTGTGGTTACTCAATGTGAATTTAATGTGCGGTATTGGTGAGCTCCATGCATTCATATGGACACATATTGGGTTGAGAATTCCTGTTTTGATGCACGAGCTCACTGCACACTGCAGTCACTAGCACACTCACACTGCAGTCACTAGCACACTCACACTGCAGTCACTAGCACACTCACACTGCACACTGCAGTCACTAGCACACTCACACTGCAGTCACTAGCACACTCACACTGCACACTGCAGTCACTAGCACACTCACACTGCACACTGCAGTCACCAGCACACTCACACTGCACACTGCAGTCACCAGGACACTCACACTGCAGTCACCAGGACACTCACACTGCACACTGCAGTCACCAGCATGTTAGTGCCTCACAGCTGCAAGGGACTTGACCTTGAACCCAACAACTAACCTCATATATATTCTTCTCCGCACTGAACTCCATGGTTACCACATGCTCAAACTTTACACCTAATCATCACGCTTTCTGAGTACTTCCTGAGAGAGAGAGATGATAAAAATGGCTGACAGATCTATGAAACATCCTCTACATATACTATATTAGGCAGTTGTTAAGATTATTCTCCCATATTCGACTAGAACGCCCTACTGCACATGGGTCTAGTCATTAATATTCCAAGAATCAAGGCAACATTTTCCAAAACAGCAGAAGCTGTTGTTTTGGATGATGAAGCAGTTTAGCAATTTATTGATGGCAATAAACAACTAGAAATGACTTAATGTGTGGTATAGATTGTGTCAATGCTCAAAGTGTAGTAATTATTAAGCCTATGTCAAGTATAGAGTAAATCATTTCATTCGTCATCGAATATGATGAGTAATTTCACTTGCAAGCTGTAATTTCACTGGCCTTTGACTCATGAAATTACGGGCACCTGCTCCTGAAATAAATCACCTCATTCCCCTCTTACTCACGTAATAATGTATAGTATATATTCATTATAAGACAAGAGGTGTTTAGTTGGACCCGAGACCAGTCCTTCTTCTTGTGACTAGTTGTTTATTTCCCACATTCCCAGGTGCGATGGTCCCTAAGAAGTCCTACTTTGAGTTCTCTCTTGATTTTGAAATTGACTATGAATCGAATCATACAGAAGCAGTTTGTCCAGTGAGTTACATGTATGGCTATGCAACATACTATTTAATAATAATTATACTACTATTACTACTACTACTACTACTACTACTACTACTTACTACTAACAACAACAACAACAACAACTAATAATAATATTGTAATAATAATAATAATAATAATAATAATAATAATAATAATAATAATAATAATAATAATAATAATAATAAGACGATGGATTTCGGGTACAAAAAAGGTAAAGGGGTGAAAGCCACCTTTATGTAGTGGTATTGCTTTGGTAAGGTGTGGACAGTAGGACTGAAGCCAAGAAGATGGAGGTTGTTTTGTTTCTCCCACCTGTGACAAAGTGACACTCGCTGATAACGCCACCGTTCATTCTCTGGTGAAGTTTCATGTATGACACAATAACCACAAAGAAACACAATCATTTTGCTCCCTCGAGACTTTTCCACTCTAAGCGTGCTTTCCTATTGGACTCCATCACAGATAAGCTCCTGAAATGATTAACATGCTAAATTAAAGACCAAGTTCATTAACCAACCAGTTACACCCTCTTACAATTAGTCGTTAGGGTACATGTAGGTGTGACAGGCACATTAGAAGCATTATGGTGGTGTACTTGTCATGAATTCAAATGAGTATCGTAGGCATGAAGATCCGTTCACCTGCAGCTCTGGGCACACAACTAAGAGTGTCTTTATGTCTTCCACACTGTTGTCTTCCTGCTCTGGATCCCTGTACACACCACAGCTGCCCACCTTGTGGAGGAACTTGCACCAGGACGCTACACACTGTTGCCAAGTAGAGAAATGACCGGCCTCGTTCAGTTGCAACAGAAGGGCAACAAAACTGCCAGGTCCGAGGTCTGCCACTGCTATTGGCTGAGTGTCTGCTGCGGTCTCATCTGCTGCCATGGGCTGGGCTGCTGCTGCTACCGGCTGGACTGCTGCTGCTACGGGCTGGACTGCTGCTGCTATGGGCTGGACTGCTGTTACGGGATGGACTGCTGCTACTGGATGGACTACTTCTACGGGCTGAGCTGCTGCTGCTATGGGCTGGACTGCTGCTGGGGTGTCTGTGGTACTGCTGCTGCCTTCTTGGCTGCCCTCAACCTACGGAGGTTCTGCCTCTGCTTCTCTCTCCCTGCCTCTGGGTTGGTGGCTCTGGCCTTCTTCTTCCTCTCACAGTCTCCCTGCTTCCAGGCCTGCTCACCATCTCTGCCCTCTTCCTCTCACAGTAGTGGCGCTGTTTGTCAGCAGCACTGAGTGCCACGCTGACTTAGAACTGTACAACAATGCAAACGAACTCACTGCATACTCTATAGAAGTAATAAGAATGCTTGGGGAACACTGAGAACACAGGAGACCCTCGGCATATCCAAACCCTTTGGGACCCAACCCTGTCTTGATATTTTTGAATCTATAAGACATGCAGCTGCATATGGGTATTTCACTGACAGCTGCAATGTTGTTTAAATTTTTATTAGCTGATTGCACATGAGTTAATGAGTTCAGACAATATGCCCTTATATGTGAAACCTAATGTCAGCTATGGAAGGTGGGAAGAAGATGTTGGAGAGCGAAAGAGCAGTCACCATCTAAAACTATTACAGGATTAATGAAACTACCGTGATTCTTCCAGAGTTTTGCAGGTTAATAACTTAGTAATTGACTTCTAGAAGTGGTCATAACTACTCCCAAAGTATATTCATGCTAATATTAGGAGTGGTCTTTGAAATAGAAGCAAAGTAAATTGTATCAATATAATATAATATAATATAATATTGGTGTTTGATTCCTCAAGAAGTTTACTCAAAACAGTTGAAATTCCGTTACCAGTAACAGAATTTCTTTAAAGTGCCACCTTATTACGTAAAGAAAAATAACAAGATTTCAATAATTGGAATACACCCAGCTTACACATGTGTACCAATAATTATGCTTTCTTTTGGATGATAATCAGCTTTCTTGCCTGAGCTGGTTTTGTGTGACATGAAGGGAAAAAAGGAAAATTGTGGTAATGGAATTTCAGGTAATGGAATTTCATCACCATAATTTGTCTTTTCCCACCTTTTTACAATGCAGACTTTTATATCGTTAAAACATCACTTATGTATGGACTATATAACCACAAAGAAATTTATTCCCAAGCTAATACTGTAGGTGGTTAATATCAAGTCAAAGAAAGTCACAAATCTACTTGTCCGAGACTCAAATGTTCCTTAATTCAAATTGTACTAACTCTTGAACCTGCCAGGTCGGGTGCAAACTAAATGTGCTCCATAAACTAGAGATAAAGAGCTTTTCAGAAATACAATGTCTTATCTTTGAATTCTATTTTTCACCCTAGATGTTAACTCTTGCACGATCAAGCCCACTACTGAATTTTTTTATCGTTGTTCTTGCTAGTGGTAGTTACATCAGTAATGGCAATGTTTTGAACAGAAGTTCTTGCTCAGGTCAGGGATGGGATGGGTTTAATGCACTGCAGAACTGACATAGCAGACAAAGGAAATTAGTTGGAGCCATCAAGTCGTGCTGACATTTCTTGTGTCTCTCGTGTAGGTGGTCAGCAAGAACTCACTTGTGCTGCCGCAGTTCTGGTTGGTGGACAGTCGCAGCGTGTTGAATGACCATCTGATTCATGTAAGTTGGACGGATGAGTAAGGAAGGGTCTGCTGAGCCACCTGTTCTTGAGACAAGTCCAGCCCTAGTTCCAGCCCTAGTTCCAGCCCTAGTTCCAGCCCTAGTTCCAGCCCTGTCCCTAACAACCAAGTGTCGTAGCCCTGGTCCCCATACTAGAACTACATAGCCTTACTAGGTCTAGCCGTACTAAACTAGCCCTAGTAAAGACACTCCCAGCCCTAACCTAGTACCAGCCCTAGCCCTAACGACACCCCCAGCCCTAGCCAAGTGCCCTAGCCCTAGAGACACCCCTATCTGTAATTTAGTATCAGCCCTAGCCCTAGAGATATATACCCCTATCCCTAACCTAGTACCAGCCCTAACCCTAACGACACCCCTAGCCCTAACCAAGTGCCCTAGCCCAAGAGATACCCCTAGCCCTAACCAAGTGCCCTAGCCCAAGAGATACCCCTAGCCCTAACCAAGTGCCCTAGCCCAAGAGATACCCTAGCCCTAACCTAGTACCAGCCCTAGCCCTAACGACACCCCTAGCCCTAACCAAGTGCCCTAGCCCAAGAGAAACCCCTAGCCCTAACCAAGTGCCCTAGCCCAAGAGATACCCCTAGCCCTAACCTAGTACCAGCCCTAGCCCTAACGACACCCCTAGCCCTAACCAAGTGCCCTAGCCCAAGAGATACCCCTAGCCCTAACCAAGTACCCTAGCCCAAGAGATACTCCTAGCCCAAGAGATACCCCTAGCCCAAGAGATACCCCTAGCCCTAACCTAGTACCAGCCCTAGCCCTAACGACACCCCTAGCCCTAACCAAGTGCCCCTAGCCCTAACCAAGTGCCCTAGCCCAAGAGATACCCCTAGCCCTAACCAAGTGCCCCTAGCCCTAACCAAGTGCCCCTAGCCCTAACCAAGTGCCCTAGCCACAAGTTTAAACACAAGGTAACTGTTTTCCATTGTGTCTATCTAAACTCATTGTGCTGTATGTATAGATTGTGAAGGACTACAACAATTGGGCCAACCTCTCAGCCTCTTCCAAGGACCAGTATGAAAGGTCAGATACCAAATTATACAAATTGTTGCTATTGTAGTAGACCCACTGATCGATTATTAGTAACATATCTCAAACATAACTTATAACCTACGTCATATTGTAACTTACGTCATACTGATTGATGGTCATAGTCACGTGTTTTGATATACACTTTACCAGATCTATGTAATTAAGAAGTTTTGCTTAATATGACTAGAAGACTAGTAGTTAGTGTCTCTCGTCTTCATCGATTAGCAAGACACACCGCACTACACTATGTTAATACGCCTGACCTGGTGACCTCTGGGATGGCACAGGCTAACATGTGGGAGCTTTGTTTGCTCCCTAATTTCCTCATGTTTTTATAAATTTCTGCTCCAATTGTAGAGTGTCTCCTCCTGAAGAGTTTGCTTGGATATGGGAGTGTGCATTTTTTCAAAGCCCATACCACCACCAAACACACACACACACAAACAAACAAACAATTTATAAGCCCCCCCCCCTCCACACACACACACACACATTTTCTTCATTACCTTGAAAGCTTCTTACAGCATCCAAAATGGTGGCTTCAGCTGACTGACTGTGTAAGCTCCAAAATAACTTCCAGTGTGCCTTGAATCCTTCACTTACATGTAGTAAACTGGCAGCGCAAAATCAACAACAAAACATTACAAATCGTGAAATTTGTCCTCGAGCACCCACCTCTGCCATCTCTTTCCTCCCAGCCCAATATCTTGAGTACCCGTAAGTCCATTTTATACCAGAAGACTACAAAGACTTGCAGAAATGTTATGAAGAAGTGGTAAAGGTTTGTTAGAATAATAAGCACTTTACGACTCTTGGCAGAATAAAATGACTTTCTCAATGATCAAATTTTTCGACATTTCGGCTGGTCTTAGAATCTCAGTCCAGATGACTCAGTCCAGATGAAGGCTAGAGCATCTAACCGAAATGTGGAAAAATATACTTTAAGTCGATCATTGACAAAGTCATTTTTAGCAACATGTTTGTCAGTACAAGCAGAACAAAGGACCCGCGCTCGTTCAGCTGTTTGGTTGGTGGAGTTCTCTCTCCTGGACAATTGCCTACCAACTTCAAGAGGCTGTAGCTGATCCTCTACCAAAATATCTGCTCTTTGGTTGGTGGAGTTCTCCCCTGCAACTGTTGTCTAGTCCTTGAAGGAGGCTGTAGCTGACCCTACAAGTCAACAACAGCAACATGACATGGCATGTGCTGATGTGTGGAGTGGACAACAGGAAGAAGCAAGTTACAAATAGTGTTTGAAAGTGCCTATCCCAGAAGACAGATATATATGCTGAGGAAAGATGAGGAAAGCTGCACAGGCATCTAATGCTTGCCTGGAATAGTGTGAACCAATCTATTGGAATGGTCTGAACCCATCTATGCTTGCCTGGAATAGTGTGAACCAATCTATTGGAATGGTCTGAACCCATCTATGCTTGCCGGGAATGTTGCGAACATCTATGCTTGCCGGGAATGGTGTGAACCCATCTATTGGAATGGTCTGAACCCATCTATGCTTGCCGGGAATGGTCTGAAACCTACTCCACTTACCTACAGGTTTGCTGTTGTTGTTGTTTTTACTGATGCATTGATTGGTATGCATTGACTGGTATGCATTGATTTGTATGAATTGATTGGTATGCATGGATTGGTATGGTATGCATTTATTGGTATGCATTGATTGGTTATATTTTGTTGTTGTTGTTGTTTTCTATATGACCTGTTAAAATGAAAGGAACAAGGCTATACCCACGTATACCGCAAACATTTGATGACCCTTTACCATATACACCAATTATTGTATCGCCTTTAAGTGTAAATAGTAAGGGGTTGTCTAGACGGTTGTGGTGTGCATGGGTACCATCTTGTTCGTTTCATTTGAACCGGTCAATCCAGTATAGCTGTGCAATTTTAAATAATGCACAGCCTAAACTTTCAGACTTCCTTGGGGGTGGTTAACGGTATGTCAGTCGCACTGGCGGCAGGGTGCGAGGTGCACAGCAATTTAGTGATAATGTGAACGTGAAAAGTGTCATCACTTTGCATCACTTGAATGGAGTCAGACACAAGTGTGTCATGTTGATGTGCGATTCTTTTTATCTTGGATGATGAAAGCTTAATTGGGTCCAGCTCTTCTTTACTTGGACATTGACTGTGTCATCTTCACTGTCACTTGCTTCAACATCAACATCCATTGCTTCAACATCAACAACCATTGCTTCAACATCAACATCCATTGCTTCAACATCAACATCCATTGCTTCAACATCAACAACCATTGCTTCAACATCAACATCCATTGCTTCAACATCAACATCCATTGCTTCAACATCAACATCCACTGCTTCAACATCAACATCCATTGCTTCAAAATCAACATCCATTGCTTCACAACATCACTAATTGTTCTAACAATTAATGAGACACTAAGGCTCGCGTGAGCCTGCTGTATACCGGTAGCCAGCTATTCACCCAAACCTCAGCGCATGTGAACCGGATGTGAATTATTCCTGATGAAGGCAACATCCACTGCTTCAACTTCAATATCTATTGCTAGAAAGTGCGCACAATATTGAACAGCGGAAGCATTGTGACGTCGTAAATTTAAGAGTGGAGTTCATGATTCAAGGTGAAAGGTTAATTTCAATATGTGCTAAAGGGGAACTGTAGCGTTGCAGGAACCGTGAACAACTCAAAGCAACACGATGCCACATATTGTGTGAATCATTCTTAATACACCTCGTATTCTGTGTGGTGTGTACTACTAATCATTAGCCTAGTCTGCCTATTAACACCTAATCAATGCACACACTCACACACACTCACATGCACGCACACACACACACACCTCACTTGTTATGCTGCAGGACGTATGGAATAAGCCCTCTCTCTAAAGACCAGTATGATCACGTCATGACCTACATTAAGGAGGGACACTTGGAAAGGGTATGACATGGTTACGATGACACTTGTGGACTAAATGGCACACACTAATTGACTATCTATGTATATCAACTCATGAATAAATTTTAAGCTTCAAATAGTTTCCCTCTGACTGTAGTCATGAATTAAACATGAGCTAGCGATGGGAACTTGCTTAGCATGCTTGTGGTTGCTACAGGATATGTGAGGGCACCAGTGGATGAGTTTCAAGTCTGTATATATACTTGTAGTTGACATTTGGTAGGGTTGGAGTGAGCTAGAGAGCCATCACCTTGTGGAGGTATCTATGGGGAGGGTTGGAGTGAGCTAGGCAGCCATCACCTTGTGGAGGTATCTATGGGGAGGGTTGGAGTGAGCTAGGCAGCCATCACCTTGTGGAGGTATCTATGTGGAGGGTTGGGGTGAGCTAGGCAGCCATCACCTTGTGGAGGTATCTATGTGGAGGATTGGAGTGAGCTAGGCAGCCATCACCTTGTGGAGGTATCTATGGGGAGGGTTGGAGTGAGCTAGGCTGCCATCACCTTGTGGAGGTATCTATGGGGAGGGTTGGAGTGAGCTAGGTAGCCATCACCTTGTGGAGGTATCTATGGGGAGGGTTGGGGTGAGCTAGGCAGCCATCACCTTGTGGAGGTATCTATGGGGAGGGTTGGAGTGAGCTAGGCAGCCATCACCTTGTGGAGGTATCTATGGGGAGGGTTGGGGTGAGCTAGGCAGCCATCACCTTGTGGAGGTATCTATGGGGAGGGTTGGGGTGAGCTAGGCAGCCATCACCTTGTGGAGGTATCTATGGGGAGGGTTGGAGTGAGCTAGGCTGCCATCACCTTGTGGAGATGTCTATGGGGAGGGTTGGAGTGAGCTAGGTTGCATCACCTTGTTTAAGTGAGTTCTTATTGTCAGTATCTCCATGTTTGCACTGATGTACATCTAGACAGATGCCTCTAATAGATAACCAAATAACTATAGAGGAATGGTTGCACTTCATTGTTATTCTAGAGAAATGGTTGCACTCTAATAATGTAATTGTAGAGGAATGATTGTATAACTATAGAGAACTCTAATATGTATTATTGTAATTGTAAAGGAATTGTTGCACTCTGATAGATATTCATTACATTGAGAAGGAGGGTGTGGTTTGCAGTGTGAGTGCAGCTCTCTGTTGGTGCAGAGATGGAGAGGTGAGCAGGCACTAGCTGCAAGTAATCACTCTGCTACTAGTCTAGGGAGGAGTCAAGCAGGAAACCCTGTGATTGTCAACGTAGAACAAGATAGAGAGCAGGCGCTGATCCCCCATGACGTGGTACGTGGTCAGACAGGGGGACATATTTAGACAGGGGTCACATATTTAGACAGGGGTCGCATATTTAGACAGGGGTCGCATATTTAGACAGGGGGACACATTTAGACAGGGGTCAATATTTAGACAGGGGTCGCATATTTAGACAGGGGGACACATTTAGACAGGGGTCACATATTTAGACAGGGGTCACATATTTAGACAGGAGTCGCATATTTAGACAGGGGGACACATTTAGACAGGGGTCACATATTTAGACAGGGGTCACATATTTAGACAGGGTCGCATATTTAGACAGGGGTCACATATTTAGACAGGGGTCACATATTTAGACAGGGGTCGTATATTTAGACAGGGTTCGCATATTTAGACAGGGGTCACATATTTAGACAGGGTCTGCATATTTAGACAGGGGTCACATACATGTATTTAGACAGGGGTCACATATTTTGACAGGGGTCGTATATTTAGACATGGGTTGCATATTTAGACAGGGTTCGCATATTTAAACAGGGGTCACATATTTAGACAAGGGTCACATAATTTTGATTGGAATTATTACCAATACCCCTCAGGATAGGCTAAAGTATATGGCTGGCATGTGGTATGCAGTTGCTCTGGTGACTATTTTAGCAATGGTTTGACCCATGTAAGACATGGATGTCAAACTCGAGGAACCTTACCTTGTTCCCCTGCAGGTGAAGCCACGGGGAGGCATCTTCATCAACAAGTTTGAGAACTCTTCTTCATCGGTGAACATCCACTACTCCTTGATTGCTGATAAACTGGCACTCTATAAGATCAATTTCGGGCAAGGCATGACTCTAAGTGGTCACAACCTGTCCCAGATAGAGATTGATGTGAACAGGAGGTACGTGTGTGAGGAGGAGGGCGGGGCGGGGGTGGGGGTGCAGGCGCAGGAAGAGGGGTGTGGGGATGTGGTCGAGGAAACACCATATAGTCTACGTATTGAGCATCTGAGTGTGTTAACCTTCAGCTTCAAAATCAGCTGCAGCGGGTGGAGTAGGTGCTTGACCTGTGGGTGCGTACGTGCTAAGTTTTTCCATGAGCTCATACTCCAATTAATGCGTACATGTGTATGCTGTTTGTGGGGGGTGAGCAAGACCTCCCCCCCCCCCCAAAAAAGTTCATGATTACAACTTCCGCCATGGACGGTCTCTTCCAAGACCCTTGTGCTGTTTCTGGATATCCATTTGCTGGAGAAGCAACACAGACACTTGTGTGCTCATGAGCTTGCCGACAGCCACTCTGAATCCCTTCTCTTTCGAAAAAGATGTCACTCGCTGGTGGATATCTTTGCTGCATGACGTAACAATGCATAGCTTTTGTTTGCTTGCCTCAATGAAGCCGATGCCGGTACCAAAACTGCAACTTATTGTATTTCCATTCTCAATAGCTGAAAAATCAATAGCTGAAAAACATTAAAATTTTTTTTGCACAACAACAAACTTGAGGGCTCTGTGTTTACAGTGATGTTATGGGAAGGGTGTGGTTTCTAGCTAAATTTCAGATATTGAAGCAGGTTGAGTTACAATATATTGAAGTCATAGTAATTTCTTTGTCAACTGAGAGTTCATTGGGAGTTGATACTGTACATAATTACCTACAATTGGAACAAACAGGGTTAAATGAACATTCAGTTAGTTCTTATTAGTATATTCATGCAATAAGATAGTAATACAGGTGGTTGTGTGTGGGGAGGGGGGGGGGAGGGGGGGGGGTGGTATGGTGCGCTGGTTCCCCATAGTATTGGAATGTAACAAAAAGTCCGAGCATTACATCATCATCATGACTTTATGATCCTTGTTGGATTGAGATGCTCAGCTTGCCCTGGCCCTAGCCCTGGCTCTGGCTCTACCCTAGTTACTGCCCTAGCTCTAGCCATGGCCCTAGCTCTACCCTAGTTACTGCCCTAGCCCTGCCCATGGCCCTGGCTCTACCCTAATTACTGCCCTGACTCTACCTAGCTACTGCCCTGGCCCTACCCTAGCTACTGCCAACCATGCCATGCCACTGGCCAGAAGTAATCCTGTGCTGATCTTGACACTTTTAATGAAGTTATCACGATGAAGTAAAGCCACGATTAATGCCACAGGGAGGGAAAAAATAGAAAAGTGTGTGTGGGGGTGGGTGGGGAGGAGGGGGAGGGGAACTATCGCAAAAATATACTCTTACATATATATCATGGTGCTTGTGGCACAGTGGCACCGCATTCAAGTTCTCTATGAGTCAACTGCTGGGGCACAAGACAAGGCCAATGGTTCCAGTATTAAATCATGTGTAAAGTTACGCTGGGCCAATGTCACGCAACAACAACTGGCCCAAATGGCGGTGTTTAATGCTCCATGTTCTGGCCCACTTACATGTACTAGTGTGACACATTAAAAAAAAAATTATATGGACATGTATGCATGTATTGCTCTTCTAGAAGTGGGTTTGTGAACATGGTCAACAATGCTATCCTCAAGCAACTCCTGGGCCTGCCTGGAGAGGGGAAGTCTATAATTAACACCTACATCATGCCCATTCCCGTCTCAAATCCCAAGAACATCACCATTGACATCGCTTCTATCCTTGGAGGCATCCTCTACCCATTTGCCTATTCCTTCCTTATTCCCGTGAGTTGACTTGGCCTCTAATTAAGCGGAAATAAAGTGTCAGAACACAGATTTATTATGCATTGTTGTGTTTAGTGAGCGGAGCTAATTTGTTTGTACATGGCACCACCACACCCACCACCGCACAAATGTTCCATTCCATATGGGAGCTTCCGTATCCATCGCTGAGTGTAGTCTTGTTTGTCTGGTTCCCTGTACACATATGTAGGAACGTAACTAACATATTTGCATGGCAACATCATCATGTTTGCATCACGAGCATTGTATTAGTGATCTAACTCTGGCCCTAGCTATTGCCCTGGCCCTAGCTACTGTCCTGGCGCTAAGCATTGCTGAAGCCCTGACCCAGTATTGATCTGTATGGCATTTATGATGTCATCATGAAGATGTAATGCCAAGTTTGTACCACTGGAAATGGTAAAATGAGGAGAGGATGGAGAGAGGGAGGAGAAGGGTGGACGAAAAAAGTTGAGGGAAGGAAGGGGGGTTGGGGGTAGGGGGAGAAATGGGGGAAAGTAGTATGTGGGGGTGGGGTGGGGGGGGCAGGGGGGAGAAGTGGGGGGAAGAAGTGGGGGGCAAGCAGTGTTTGCATTTTACCCAGGTAAAACCTATTTAACCCAACCCAGTGGATAAAACCTGTGTTTTAGGTATTTCGCCCAGGTTTTACCCCTATTTTACCCGGGGTTTTTACCCGGGTTTTACCCAGGTATTACCCTGTGATATAAAACACTTATTTGTAGCCCTGTCACAGCCCTGTCCCAGAGCCACAAGTGTCTGGGTGGTGGTGGACACCAGGGCTATTTAAAAGGCAAGCAAATACCACATTCACTGCTTACAGTTTAGCAAGTGTACTGCAATTACAAAAATTAGAAAGCCCAGAAACTCGTCTTCTGCCACAGGCTCCTGCGAGGACCTCAGGAGATTGACTATTAAATCTGTTTAACTTGCATATCAATTGGACTTTAATCCCATTAAATATTTAAATAAATCTTTAAATAAAAAATATATACTCTAGTAGACAACCTTGTCACTTGGTAAATAAATGCTGAGTGAAACACAGCTCCTGTTTTTGACTAGTTCTACAGTTGCCATTTATTGAATGTCTTACTTCCTGATTACAGAGTTAATTTCTTATAATATCTTTACAGTTTACAGTTTATAATGAATCTATTGTGTCTATTATTTTATCCTGGGTTGTATCCATGTTTGAGTAAAACCCGGGTAAGAGGTATTTAACCCAACCCGGGTTACACCCAAGCCCTGGGTAAAACCTGCGAACTCTGGGGGCAAGGGGAGAAATGGGGAAAAGAAGTGGGGGTGGGAGGGCAGGGGAGAAGTGGGGGGGGGGGGGAAGGGGGAAAAGAAGTGGGGGGGGGGGGGGATCAGGGGGAGAGAGAAGGCGGTTTTGGAAGAGAAAGGGGGGAAAAGAAGGGGGAGGGGGTTGGGGGGAAAAGTGAAAGAAAGGGGTTGGTTGAAGTGGTTTGTGTTTGGATGTAAAACTTCAAGGCTTTATAGAGACCTACATGTAGTGCTCAAAGTTTACAGAGACCTAGCCCTCTAGTGTCATGTGTTTGGAAAGAGGGCATTGATGGTGGTGTTAATTACCAGATATGGAACATTACATGCATGTAAATATACAACACATACTTGATTGGCTAGCAGTTTATACTTGGCCAGAAAGCAGTTGGGGGACAATGATGACTTTTTCAACAACCAACTTTACATTTAAATTTTCTTCTTAACATTTGGCTGGATGCTCTTCTAACCTTTATCATGAATAATGAGCTGCTAAGATTCACCATGGCCTCCCACTACTCCTGATGAAGGCTGTAGATGCTCTAGTCTTCACCAGGAATAAAGCATCTAGCTGAAACGATGAGAAGCAAATTTATGGATTGTGGAGCAAGTCTTTGTGCTCCCCATACATGTATTAGGTCAACTGACAGTTAGTTGAGAAATAACATTATCATATGCAGTGTTGAACACCACACGTAGTATGCAATGCTCATTTTATCTCGCCCCCAAAGTGCCGAGACATTTGAGTTTGGGAGTGCCTGCAATATCTCTGCTTTGAACGTCGTGTGTTACATGACGGCATGAGTGCTCACCTGCAAACAATGGTGGGGGGGGGGGGGCATAACGTCACCATGCAGGCACCAACGTGTTATTCACGTTCCAGCTGTCCAGCTGAGAAAATCAGAGCCACTAAAATGCAGAGTGGTAATCTGAAGAGCAGATAGAGGGTAAAGTGTGAGGGAGAGCCCAGAGCTCCAGCGCGAGTGAAGGCTGAGAGCGAGGGGCACAGCATGATCCGGATTTTTATGGAGCAAGTTAGATCAGAAAACTTCTGAGCACGGCCAAGAAGCTCCCGTGCCCAACAGCATCGAGACAGGCTGAGACAAAGTGGACATGTCAGGAAGGAGCAAGAAAGCTGAGCCGCCACAGGTCTAATGATGTGACCAACCAAAGCTCATGTTATCATATGCTGTATGTAGTAGGTAGGACCAAAGATTGCCTTTTGAAGCATGTACTTGCTCATGTTATCATATGCTGTATGTAGGTAGGACCAAAGATTGCCTTTTGAAGCATGTACTTGCTCATGTTATCATATGCTGTATGTAGGTAGGACCAAAGATTGCCTTTTGAAGCATGTACTTTTGTTTCAGCGTGTCAATGAGGCAAAGCGCTAGCAATCACATTAATTAGTAAGTAGAGGGAGTTCCCAAAATTGGGATTTTCTATTATTGCTATGGTAAAGTTATATCTAGAATATCACATGACACGAAGTGCTGATTGCCCATAATTAAGAACTGCCATATCTATTACTAATATAATTGACACATGAGTTCCACTGTGGACTACTGTGGACTACAGTGTATCACATGAGGACAACAATCATGCGTTGACTCTCTTCAATTATTTATCAGCATTGTATAGTGTGCCGATTCGGCATTCTGAGCTGGTGTTTTACCATGCTCAGAGGCACTAATTAACCGTGAATATAATTGACACAAATCCGACTGTTGACTCTCACCCAAGGACAACAATCGCATTTACGCTCTTCAATTTTTTGTTGTTGTTATTATTAAAATGTCTTATATTATTGTTATTATTATTACATGGTTATTATGTGGCGTACTGTCCTATTGCACCAGGACATCAGAGCTGACCTCAGCTTTAGACGAGATCGAACTGAAGGGAACATGACGTGTACTGTATTTAATAGCTTTAGGCGTGTATTGGTGTTAATTTTATACATGGCAGTGATGGTCATCGACTACCATTGCACCAAGTCAAATTCTCTTTCAGTAGTTCCAACTCTACGATCATCGACGGATTCCCATTTGTTGTTGTATCGCCCACTGCATCTATCATCAAGTGGCTGCTATAGTTAATGTATGCTGTGCCCTGCATGACTGTTCCAATATATGACAGGAAGGAGGTTGCTAGAGCCATATCATTTTAAAATATGCATTTAAAAATTCAACAATCATTTAAGAAATTAAATATATATATATTACGCATCACTTGAATACGCATCACTTGATACGCATCACTTGAAGAATAAAAATTGCATGTATATGCAAAAATAATTATTATTCAAACAAAATAATTGTTTTGTTGCATCTGAGGGGTGGGAGGAGGAGGATCGAGAGAGGGAGTGCTGGGGAGGAGGAGGGAAAATGGTAAAATGATCTGGGGCTATCCTATGGTTGGTTTAGGGACCATGCACACGTACAGTATTTTCATTATAGAGATCACGTAATGTTGCATGGCTGACTATAGCCAGACTTTCCTATGTGGCTGGAATATAATGGATGCAAGACACATGCTGTGTATGCTAACGCCAGACGGTGCCATATCAGTCGCTATGTACCTGTACTTAATTTTGTGGGGTCATGTGATGCCTTGATGGATTCCTCTGTAGTATATATCTTGACAGTGGAATATCTTGACAGTGGACTCGCAAAACCTGCCAATGTTCTCATGCAATATTCCCGCAAAAATGTACGAAAACATGTCCTCGAGGCAAGGTACATGTATGATGCTGAATGTTTTTTTTAACCTTTGCATTGGATCGAGAGTACACTCGACTCGTTATCAAGAACTTCCCACACCTTACCTTCTTTTTTTTAAGTTTAAAAAAAAGGGAAGTGGTCTAGGAAGCTAAGGGTTATATAGTCGTATGGTAAGGTATGGAAATGTTAAAGTGAGACTTTTTCTGATGTTTGTGTATGTGCAGGTCTTCATGGCTGGCATAGTGAAGGACAGACATGAGAAGCACTTGATCATGATGGAACAGAACGGCCTCAGCCGCGGGACGTACTGGATGGTGACCTATACCTTCAACTACTTATTGTACATCCCTGTGGCATTAGAGGTCGCCTTGCTGTCCTGGATCTTCAAGCTGAGGCTCTTCACCCAGGTAGGTGTGGCTAGAATGGTCGGTTAGGGGTTAGCGGGTGGGGTCATAATTTTGAATGGACTAATTTTGTATGGTAAAGGGTGGTCTAAGTGGTTGTGTTCCATTTTTGCTGTTGTTTTATGACGAGTCAACTCAATGTACTTTTTGGGGTGTTTTTTTTGGTTATACATTTTTATACTGCGCTCCTGTCTAAGGTTAGGGCAAGGGATACAGCTTGGCTGGGCTCCTATCTAGGGGCAAGGGATAAAGCTTGGCTGGGCTCCTGTCTAGGGGCAAGGGATTAAGCTTGGCTGGGCTCCTGTCTAGGGGCAAGGGATAAAGCTTGGCTGGGCTCCTGTCTAGGGAAGGGATAAAGCTTGGCTTGGCTCCTGGCTAGGGTTAGGGCAAGGGATACAGCTTGGCTGGGCTCCTGTCTAGGATTAGGGCAAGGGATAAAGCTTGGCTTGGCTCCTGGCTAGGGTTAGGGCAAGGGATACAGCTTGGCTTGGCTCCTGGCTAGGGTTAGGGCAAGGGATAAAGCTTGACTGGGCTCCTGTCTAGGGGCCCTGTCTAGGGGCAAGGGATAAAGCTTGGCTTGGCTCCTGGCTAGGGTTAGGGCAAGGGATACAGCTTGGCTGGGCTCCTGTCTAGGGTTAAGGCAAGGGATAAAGCTTGGCTGGGCTCCTGTCTAGGATTAAGGCAAGGGATAAAGCTTGGCTTGGCTCCTGTCTAGGGTTAGGTCAAGGGCAAAACCTTGGCTGGGCTCCCGTTTAGGGTTAGGGCAGGGGCTAGAGCCGGGCTGGGACCTGCTCATCTAGAGCGTGGGCTAGGTCTGAGTATACATTATGACATTATGTAGATTGACATCGCAATATAATCCCAATTATGTGTATTGATGGGAAAATTTAAATTTTGCTCCTATTTGTTGCAGTATTTGCAGTTAATCATGAGGCTCATCCAATGATTGATCCGCTTGTAAAGATTGCAGTGTGTGTGTGTATATACATGTATATATGGTATATATACCGTATGTGTGTATATAATGTATATACTGTGTATGTGCATATAATATATACTGTATAAATATTTATATATGTGTATGTATAGTGTATGTGTGTATACACTGTGTATATACTATATATGTATATGTTATATACATATATATATATATATATTGTATAAATATGTATATATGTACTGTGTGTATAATATATGTATGTTTATATACTGTATATAAATGTGTATAATACATATATATATATGTAAATATACTGTGTGTGTATAATGAACATGTATATACTATATAAATGTTTATATATATACTGTATGTGTATATTATGTATACATGTATATGTATATCTACTGTGTGTATATATATATATATATATATATGAATGAACACCTACTGTATATATATATATGTGTGTGTATATATATATATATATGAATGAATGCCATGACTCTTCATTTGGATTATGTATATCTACTGTATTTATATATATATATATATATATATATATATATATACTTAGAAGGTAGTTTGCTGATGAAGGCTACAAATAGTGCTCAATGCTGTGCTAAGGCAGAGCTATTGAATATAGAAAAGTACTGGGATGGCTAGTCCTACTATAGTTTCATGCTAATGCAATCATCGTTCATTGTCCCTGATGATTGCATTAGCATGAAACTGCAGTAGGACTAGCCATCCCAGTACTTTTCTATATATATATGAATGAATGCCATGATTCTTCATTTGCATTATGTATATCTACTGTATATATATATATATAATGAATGAACACCATGACTCATTATGTATATCTACTGTATATATATATATATATATATATATATATGAATGAACACCATGACTCATTATGTATATCTACTGTATATATATATATATGAATGAACACCATGAGACTCATTATGTATATCTACTGTATATATATATATATATATATATGAATGACTCATTATGTATATCTACTGTATATATATATATATGAATGAACACCATGAGACTCATTATGTATATCTACTGTATATATATATGTATATATACAGTGTATATGAATGAACACTTTGACTCATTATGTATATCTACTGTGTGTATATATATATATATATATGAATGAACACTTTGACTCATTATGTATATCTACTGTGTGTATATATATATATATATATATATATGAATGAACACCATGACTCTTCCTTTGCATTATGTATATCTACTGTATATACATGTATATATGTGTGTGTATACATATGAATGAACACCTACTGTATATATATATATATATGTGTGTGTATGTATATATATATAATATGAATGGACGCCACGACTCTTCCTTTGCATTCGTTCCTGCCCCTCTCCCTCCACTTCACTCACCTTTAAGACGAGTGGTGTGTTGCTCTTCCTGACCTTCTTCTTGTGGGGCCATGCTGAGGTGGTTTTGGGGTTCTTCCTCGGCAGTTTCTTTAACCGTCCCCGCACTGCCACCATCGTTGGCTACCTCCTGGTCATAGCTGGTGTCATGACTGCTCTCTTGCTGGAAGCACTGCAGGTGAGCATCACATGACTCACTTGCTCGCACATGCACATGCAAACAGGGAGGTGTCCACTTGCCATCTATAGGCTTTGTACTGTTCAAATATGCGGCTAATTTTTGTTAGATGATGTAGACGCAGTTTTGCTTATTTATTACCATAGAGAAACTTTTAATTTTTTTAATTCTATTATTAGCAGATCTCAAATGCCACATAGGAAGTAATACTGTTTAGAACCTTATGCCCTAGCGATATAGGTGCTTGACTTTGGGTCTATCACTGGTGTGGTTCCTACAGTTCTTTGGGTGCATGTATTACTGGTATGGTTCCACCTAGACCTACAGTTCTTTGAGTTATCACTTGTATGGTTCCACCCAGACCTACAGTTCTCTGGTTGCATTTATCACTAATGTGGTACCTAGACCTATGTACAGTTGTTTGGGTGCATGTATCACTGGTGTGTGTCCACCTAGACCTACAGTTGTTTGGGTGCATGTATCACTGGTGTGGTTCCACCTAGACCTACAGTTGTTTGGGTGCATGTATCACTGGTGTGTGTCCACCTAGACCTACAGTTGTTTGGTTGCATGTATCACTGGTGTGTGTCCACCTAGACCTACAGTTGTTTGGTTGCATGTATCACTGGTGTGTGTCCACCTAGACCTACAGTTCTTTGGGTACATGTATCACTGGTGTGGGTCCACCTAGACCTACAGTTCTTTGGGTGCTTGTATCACTGGTGTGGGTCCACCTAGACCTACAGTTCTTTGGGTGCATTTCTCACTGGTGTGATTCCACCTAGACCTACAGTAGTGCCAAAAAAGCACACAGATTGAGCTATTTTATATATATTACTATGAGTATATGGAAGTTATGGAGCTCCAAAGTAGGAAGACATCTTTCCCTCCCACCTATTCTCACTCCCTACCCTCATAAATAATACTTTAATATAACAAACGAAATGAGAACTTGAATTCTTGTTTCTGGTGAGTGCAGATCCTCCCCGTGAACAAGACGCCGGTGCCCATCTACATGATGTACCCACCCTTTGCCTTTTACCGACTACTTGATTACTATATCAACACTTGCATTGATATGCGCTGCTATACTCTCGACATACTCACGGATGAGAGTGGTTTCAACGTGGTCACCATCGCCATGATCTACCTGAGCGTCTCCACCTTCATCCTGTTTGTGCTCAGCATATATCTGTCGTATGTTTTCCCTGGCGAGTACGGAGTCAGGAAGTCTCCCTTCTTCCCCATCATTGGTGAGCTCTAGGATGGTGAAGATATCCTTGGTGAAGCCATACCTCTAGTGTTGGCATGAAGTTTGGGCATGGATTTCTGTTGCAGTGGCTATGTATATATCCCTAGCCCTAGCATTATATATCCCTAGCCCTAGCACTATATATCCCTAGCCCTAGCACTATTATCCCTAGCCCTAGAACTATTAGCCCTAGCACTATATATCCCTAGCCCTAGCACTATTATCCCTAGCCCTAGCACTATATATCCCTAGCCCTAGCATTATATATCCCTAGCCCTAGCACTATATATCCCTATCCCTAGCCCTAGTACTATATATCCCTAGCCCTAGCACTATATATCCCTAGCCCTAGTACTATATATCCCTAGCCCTAGTACTATATATCCCTAGCCCTAGCAATAGCACTATATATTCATAGCCATAACACTATATATCCCTAGCCCTAGCACTATATATCCCTAGCCCTAGCACTATATATCCCTAGCCCTAGCACTAGATATCCCTAGCCCTAGCACTATATATCCCTAACCCTAGTACTATATATCCCTAGCCCTAGCACTATATATCCCTAGCCCTAGTACTATCTAGCCCTAGCACTATATATCCCTAGCCCTAGCACTATATATCCCTAGCCCTAGCACTATATATCCCTAGCCCTAGCAATAGCACTATATATTCATAGCCATAACACTATATATCCCTAGCCCTAGCACTATATATCCCTAGCCCTAGCACTATATATCCCTAGCCCTAGCACTATATATCCCTAGCCCTAGCACTATATATCCCTAGCCCTAGCACTATATATCCCTAGCCCTAGCACTATATATCCCTAGCCCTAGCACTATATATCCCTAGCCCTAGTACTATATGGACTAATGAAACTGTCACACTCAGCCAGTTTATTTGTATATAAAATAGCATATGGTTTGTAGTCAAATTTGGTATAAATGGTATAAATAGCACGAGTAATTCATCGGAGTCGAAGGAGAATATTTATAGAAGGTTGGATGATAAAGTTCTTTGTTGGTAACATGCATGTGTATGATGATTGGTTGGTAACATGCATGTGTATCATGATTGGCTGGTAACATGCATGTGCATCATGATTGGTTGTTAACCCACTCACCGTCATAAGCGTATATATACGTCCAAACCACATATTTTCGGTGAAAAATCATTAAAAAATCAATCGTTCGGTTGTAAATTAAGATATGAAAAGATATGAATATAAAAAAATAGCTCATTTCTTGCTCTACGTACGTGCCGAATATAAGAGCCGTACGGGTTCGGTAACTAAGGTAAAGTAAAATTGAAATCACTGACTGTTAACTTTTTGATCAAGTTGGAAATGACGGTCAGACTAAAGTTCTTTCTGGGATTCAAGACGATGACTACGTCCTATCAGAGGACGAAAGTAGCAGCTAGGAAGGTGAAGTAATCTATTCCTAACTTGGGAAGAGTAGCATTGATCCTGAAATTGTGCTATCGATGGGTGGGAGATACTTTTGGACAATTTTCTTGCGAGAGCGGTGCCGCTCGATAGTCTGTTTGGGCGGAGGAGAGTCTAGCAGTGACGAAGAAAACTAGGCTAGTGAGTTTAGTTTACTTGCTAGCTAAGTAGCTAGCAAGTAAAGCATGTTCTGGATAGAATGGTTTAGCTGTTCTTTCGTGGGACAATCCATATATAAATTCATTAGGTCGAGGAGGCAATACTTTTTGTTTATGTTGACATTATTCTTTTTAGGTATGGTGCAACCAACCCCATCACTGTCACCCTTCCTCTTAGCCACTTCTTGTGGAGTTCATACTGCTTCGGTTCATACTCATTCAAGGCCTGTTGGTCAGCGTAGTCGCAGAACTAGGGGCAGTAGTAGAGCTAGGAGTAGTCAACTTGCACGTCTGAGTACACGTAGTCAAGTAACTTCCAGTATTCATTTGGATACCTCAATGGCTTCTTGTACCAGTCATGTTTGATGATACATACATTGTGTACCAAGTGTTATAAGAGTAAATGAAATGTGAAAATATATATTCCTAGATGGTGTCTATACATTACATTGTGGTAGTGTGTGTAGTGTATAGTGTATGGTAGTGTGGCACAATGATGTCTTCTTGTATGCTGGCCAGTATCTTATCAAGCCTCCATCACTGTCTCAGTGGCTGAAAACACCTTGATTATATAACCATACGAGAGGGGGGAATGAAATAAGGCCATATACGTGTGTGCATGTACATAGATCATATTACTACAATTGTTAATTATCTGTGAAACCAGAACTCAAAACTTCTAATTAGATTCATGGCATTGTGGTTTGTTTCTAAGGCAACTGTAGGTTACCACAATGTTGGTCATTACAAGGGCTTTCATGTGAACTATGGTTGCTAAGGACTTTAGTCAACCTTTGCTGAAATAGCATTACATATGTTTATGCAAGTCAATTTTTTGGAATTTTTCAAAATAAAGTCAACGGTGGAAGGGTTAACATGCATGTGTATGATGATTGGTTGGTAACATGCATGTGTATCAATCATGATTGGTTGGTAACATGCATGTGTATGATGATTGGCTGGTAACATGCATGTGCATCATGATTGGTTGGTAACATGCATGTGTATCATGATTGGCTGGTAACATGCATGTGTATCATGATTGGCTGGTAACATGCATGTGTATCATGATTGGCTGGTGACATGCATGTGTATCATGATTGGTTGTTAACATGCATGTGTATCGTGGCATGTGTATATACATGTATGTACATATATAGATGCTTACAAGTTGATCAAGTCTGCCTTTGTGTCCAAGAAGCGCACTTCCCAGAAAGACCACGATCAGGTGAGTTGCCCTGCGCATGGTGAGTGAATGAATATTCTCACTCCTCCCCTCAGCTCTGCTCCACTGGCATGCACCTCCATCTTAGCTCTCTATCTCTCTGGCTTTTATCACACTTGCTCCATTCTATGTTCCTTCCCTGTTTGTTAAAGAGTGTGCATGTATAGACTCATGCATGCACGTGTGCTGTCCAATGCCACAATCCTCCACTCTCTTGTGTTGTGTGCACAGTTATTAATAATACACTACACATCCTCACTAGGAAAAAGAAAAAGAAAAAAATGTAGAGGGGGCTGGAAAATATTTATTTGTTCATCTGATCGATTTTCATTAAGTTTGGAGAAGGGGGGGAGGGGGGGGATTGTAAAAATATGCGTAGGAAACATAAAGAGGGGAGATGATGATTCTAGAATGCAGCTACGTAGGTATGAGGGGAAATAGAGCGAGTGGAAGAGACTTCATAGGAGGTACTCATGTGGTGCCAAATGACTTGCGTAAAAATGGAAGTTGATCTTGACAGATACTGCACTTTTCTTTTTAAAAAAATTGTCACTCTTTCCTACCTATCTCCATTTCTCTCCTCTCCTTCCACCACCTCTTCCCTTATTTATCTCTCCCCAATCCCCCCCCCCCCTCATTGCCCTCCCTTTCTCCTCCCGTCTCCCATCCCACCAGCACTCTGCCCTGACAACCAAGATAGGACTTGAAGAGGAAAATGATGTGGACGTCGATGTCCAAGAAGAAGGTAGTGCTTGATTGATGAAGTATCAATGGCTTGCTATACTGTATATAATGAAAGTTGCACGAGCATTTTAATTGTGCTAAATCGTGCAACTCGGTTGCAATCAGCACAAATTAACTAATGCATTATTTTTATGCATGCACATAAATTGGGCAATTGTGGCGCCCTCTGGAGAAAGCTTTTTTTAAATGTATCGAACGCATTTGGTGAAATATCAAGAAGAAAGCCATCCTTCCAAAAGCTGGACAAAGGTTGGAGGAAAGGCAGACTGAGGAAGCTAACAGGGGTGTGGGGTGGGGGCTAGATGGTTCTACTGGAGGTCGGAAAAGCAACGCTGCAACATTTTTTTAGTCATCCTGATATTAGCAAGAATTGTTTTGCTCGAGCTGGAATCCCTGATTCCATATCTAATCCTACTCTGATACGTGAAATATCTTGTTCTAATGAAGAGGACATCATCAAATTCAGATTAGTATAGGATTATTAATTGACGCTCAACTTGATCATGTGATATCCCATGATATTCCATCCCAAAATTATGACAGCCGTGACTATGAATATAATTATATTCATAGCAATTGTCATTATTATTTTTTTGCTGGTTGATTTGATCATCCTCAATAATTTTACTTGTTGGGGTCCTTGCACTTCTTGTTTTCTTGTACTTTAAACTCTACCAGCAGCATGCACATGCTGACGAATATTCATTACAGACAACAACAACAAAAGTAATGTAATTATTTCCCCTGCGGCCATGAGCCCTTCAATTAGCATGAATATGATTCCAAGGTTTAATGTGAAGGATTTTTTTTTCCCCCAACCCCAAAAGCATAAATTTAGTGTAATACGGATATCATGGCCTGGAAGGAAGAGGACACTCTAGTAGGCTTATGAGATCAAGCATTCTATTATGTACTTGCATGCCTATATTGGAGAGAATAATGGAGCGTGCCTCGATCAGTGTGCAGCCTTAAGTGGTATGTACACAGCTGCAGGAGAGAAATTCATAATTAATTTAACGTGGATGGTCGGATATGCATGTTAAATATAAATATGTATTTAGCCATTGTGCATGGTATATGTGCATGGTATGCCATCATATCTGGGTCACATGACCTTTATTTAGTGTCACTTGGTATTGCATCACACTTGGGTCACATGATCTTCTTTATTGTGTCATGTGATAGTGGACATCTGGATCACACGGTCATTACAAATTCCAAATTTTGCATGTTTACACACACACGCACACCACAGAGGACAGCATCAGGAACCACTTCCCCGACAATACCCCCATAGTGCTATACCAGCTGACGAAGGAGTATCCCGCTACTGGTGGTGGCTCTCCATATGTGGCCGTGGACGCCATCTCCCTGGCCATCGACAGGAATGAATGCTTCGGCCTCTTGGGACCCAATGGTTAGACTTTAATCTATGACTTCATTAACATAGGATAGGCCGTTGATATCCTGCATGCACTGTGGGAGTGGTCTGTATAGCCAATATAAATATGTATTATATATATACTCCTAATTTGTTAGATAATTGTTGGGTAGATATATCGAATATCCTGCCCTCTGCATGGTGAAATATATCCTACTACATGATTAGTGAAGAACTACTACGCTGTACGCATGAGCGAGTCATCTGCTTGTGACATCGCTGTGTCGGGTCACCCGGCCTGGCGTAGTTGTGACGTCGCTCTGTCAGGTCACCCGGCCTGGCATAGTTGTGACGTCCCTCTGTTGGGTCACCCGGCCTGGCATAGTTGTTTGTGTTGTAGTTGGTGGGTAGGATAAGTTCCTTTCGGGCTCGGTGTGAGATACGGATCTCTGCGAGTGGAAACCCTCTGGTCTACTCATGGCTTTGCTCCTGGTTTGTTGCTGAAACATCATGGACAGTGTTTGCATTTTACCCGGGTAAAACCTATTTACCCCAACCCAGTGAGTAAAACCTGTCTTTTAGGTATTTTGCCCAGGTTTTACCTCTATTAAAATTTCCCAGGTTTTACCTCTATTAATTTTGCCCAGGTTTTACCCTTATTAATTTTGCCCAGGTTTTACCCCTATTATACCCAGGTTTTACCAAGGTATTACCCAGTGATATATAACACTTATTTTTACCCCTATTAATTTTGCCCAGGTTTTACCCCTATTAATTTTGCCCAGGTTTTACACCCATTATACCCGGGTTTTACCAGGTATTACCCAGTGATATATAACACTTATTTGTAGCCCTGTCGTGGTGGACACCAGGGCTATTTAAAAGGCAAGCAAATACCACAGGTCATCATTCACTGCTTACAGTTTAGTAAGTGTACTGCAATTACAAAAATTAGAAAGCCCAGAAACTCGTCTTCTGCCACAGGCTCCTGCGAGGACCTCAGGAGATTGACTATTAAATCTGTTTAACTTGTATATCAATTGGACTTAAATCCCATGAATCTTGTTTAAATATTTAAATATATCATTAAGTAAAAAATATACTCTAGTAGACAACCTTGTCACTTGGTAAATAAATGCTGAGTGAAACACAGCTCCTGTTTTTGTCTAGTTCTTTACAGTTGCCATTTATTGAATGTCTTACTTCCTGATTACACCTATAATATCTTTACAGTTTATAATAATTCTATTGTGTCTATTATTTTATCCTGGGTTGTATCCATGTTTGAGTAAAACCTGGGTAAAACCCGGGTAAAAGGTATTTAACCCAACCCGGGTTAAGGTTGCTCCCAAGCCCTGGGTAAAACCTGCGAACTCTGATCATGGAGCATCTAGTCGAAACATCGAGTGAATAAAATTATTGAGAAGGTGATTTTAATGGTTATTATGTCAACTGAGAGTTCATTGAGAGATTACTTTGTTTCGTGTATGTTTTTTTTTGTTTGTTTTTTCCCTCAAGCTTCTTCTCTTTTCATTTTTTTCCTTGGCTTCTTCTCTTAAACGAACCACGATCTGCCTTCAAGTATATGTTGTGGGTTGTGAATGTAGCTGAATGGGTAGCTTGGTATTGCTCACCACATGGCATGGAAACCCACCTAAGCAACCTCAGAAGATGCTGACTAGGCAGGAACAAAACAATGTTTGGCACTTGACCAGCCTCTTCCATGTGCACACACATGCGGGAGTCTCGGGAAGAGAAGGGCAGCAATAATACATTGACTTGGGCACTAACCATTTGGCACTCACTCTCCCTGCAGTCTCACTATCCGTGGATCAACTGAGCACACAAAAACAAAATTATCAGCTTATACTAACTTTTGGGCCTCAAGTGGTATAAATAGATGCATAAATGTGTATTGGGATAATAGCCTGCCCCACTTTCATGTGCATAAAAGCTCTTCAACACTTGTTGGTCTCCCCCTGCACCGTGCTGTGTTGTGGAGGTGGACAGACCAAGCTTGGGCTAGTGCAGTGTTGTGGAGGTGGACAGACCAAGCTTGGGCTAGTGCAGTGTTGTGGAGGTGGACAGACCAAGCTTGGGCTAGTGCAGTGTTGTGGAGGTAGAGAGACCAAGCTTGGGCTAGTGCAGTGTTGTGGAGGTGGACAGACCAAGCTTGGGCTAGTGCAGTGTTGTGGAGGTGGACAGACCAAGCTTGGGCTAGTGCAGTGTTGTGGAGGTGGACAGACCAAGCTTGGGCTAGTGCAGTGTTGTGGAGGTGGACAGACCAAGCTTGGGCTAGTGCAGTGTTGTGGAGGTAGAGAGACCAAGCTTGGGCTAGTGCAGTGTTGTGGAGGTGGACAGACCAAGCTTGGGCTAATGCAGTGTTGTGGAGGTGGACAGACCAAGCTTGGGCTAGTGCAGTGTTGTGGAGGTGGACAGACCAAGCTTGGGCTAGTGCAGTGTTGTGGAGGTGGACAGACCAAGCTTGGGCTAGTGCAGTGTTGTGGAGATGGACAGACCAAGCTTGGGCTAATGCAGTGTTGTGGAGGTGGACAGACCAAGCTTGGGCTAGTGCAGTGTTGTGGAGGTGGACAGACCAAGCTTGGGCTAGTGCAGTGTTGTGGATGTGGACAGACCAAGCTTGGGCTAGTGCTGTGTTGTGGAGGTGGACAGACCAAGCTTGGGCTAGTGCAGTGTTGTGGATGTGGACAGACCAAGCTTGGGCTAAGTGTTGTGGAGGTGGACAGACCAAGCTTGGGCTAGTGCAGTGTTGTGGATGTGGACAGACCAAGCTTGGGCTAAGTGTTGTGGAGGTGGACAGACCAAGCTTGGGCTAGTGCAGTGTTGTGGAGGTGGACAGACCAAGCTTGGGCTAAGTGTTGTGGAGGTGGACAGACCAAGCTTGGGCTAGTGCTGTGTTGTGGATGTGGACAGACCAAGCTTGGGCTAGTGCAGTGTTGTGGAGGTGGACAGACCAAGCTTGGGGTAGTGCAGTGTTGTGGAGGTGGACAGACCAAGCTTGGGGTAGTGCAGTGTGGGGGAGGTGGACAGACCAAGCTTGGGCTAGTGCAGTGTTGTGGAGGTGGACAGACCAAGCTTGGGCTAGTGCAGTGTTGTGGAGGTGGACAGACCAAGCTTGGGCTAGTGCAGTGTTGTGGAGGTGGACAGACCAAGCTTGGGCTAATGCAGTGTTGTGGAGGTGGACAGACCAAGCTTGGGCTAGTGCAGTGTTGTGGAGGTGGACAGACCAAGCTTGGGCTAGTGCAGTGTTGTGGAGGTGGACAGACCAAGCTTGGGGTAGTGCAGTGTGGGGGAGGTGGACAGACCAAGCTTGGGCTAGTGCAGTGTTGTGGAGGTGGACAGACCAAGCTTGGGCTAGTGCAGTGTTGTGGAGGTGGACAGACCAAGCTTGGGCTAGTGCAGTGTTGTGGAGGTGGACAGACCAAGCTTGGGCTAAGTGTTGTGGAGGTGGACAGACCAAGCTTGGGATAGTGCAGTGTTGTGGAGGTGGACAGACCAAGCTTGGGATAGTGCAGTGTTGTGGAGGTGGACAGACCAAGCTTGAGGCCGTGCATTATTGTAGAGGTGATCAGATTGTGGAGGTGGACAGACCAAGCTTGGGCTAGTGCAGTGTTGTGGAGGTGGACAGACCAAGCTTGGGCTAGTGCAGTGTTGTGGAGGTGGACAGACCAAGTTTGGGGTAGTGCAGTGTTGTGGAGGTGGAGAGATAAGCTTGGGGTATTTTAGTGGTACACTTGAAAATCCTCAAATCCTCTCTCTTCCTTTCATAGAAATCATCTCCTCTCCCCATCCTAGAAGATCCCTCTCCTGGACCCGTCTCCTCCTACTCCTAGACCCCTCTCCTCACCCTCCTAGATCCTTCTCCTCCTCCTAGACCCATCTCCTTCCCTTCCTAGACCCCCCCCCCCCCCCCCCCCCCTCTTAAACTCTTTAGGGCCAAAAATTAAAACGATGCAACGGCATATGTGCCTAACTTTATTTCAAGTCAGTGATGAAGTAACAGCAAGTTAAGGATATCTTCTTCATCGCTTGAGAGCTCTACCCAATTAGTACTATTGACAGGTAGCTTAGGACGAATAAGTGTAAACAATACACACGTCCTCTCTGACGAGCTCGCTAGAGTAACAGCCATTTTAGCTGTTAGGACCTCAATCTCTCTAGTACAGCTGACAATGATTTCTCCCAGAGTACTTCTCTACCATGTATATCCTAGGTTGCCTTCAGTTGTAGCATTAGCTCTATGGCAACTATCTGTATATATATATGGTGTACTCACTGTAGTATTCTCATACAGGCATGGAGTTAGGTATTCTCCCATATTCCACTCTGACTCATATATATGTAAGTGTATATATTAGTTTGGGGGGGTTTGTCTTTTTTTGGAAATACCACAGTGAGTACATCATATATAATATATATATATTATATATGTGAGAGTAGCCATAGATCCAATGCTAACTGGAGGCAATCTTTGTAGGATACACATGGCATAGAAGTATTCTGAGATAAATAATTTCGACCTAAAATGACAAACATTTGCCATGTAGTCGCCATTCCAGTAACTCTGGTAGCCAATAGGTTGAGCTAGATTTTTCCGCGAGAGCACGAGCAGAGCTGTCTTGGCAATGGCTGTGTGTGGATATTGTTTTTATTCGTTAATTTTTCTATTTCTATTCTCTGCTTTGGTTTCCGGTTTATCTCCGATTAGGCCGAGGCACGTTTAAAATTAAGGTGTGATTATGAGGCGACCTGTCCATTTGTTATGGCAACCAATGTGTGTTTGGAAGTTAGACGCTTGTCACCATCCTATGGGTGACCCCTAGAAGCCTGAATGGTCCCTGTCAGAAACAGCATGGTGTTACTGTAGGCGGCCGAATCTAGATTACCTTGAGAATCCTAGTTGCCCTACCCTTCAATATGTGTGATAAGGTGCTTGCAAAAATGGAAGAGGATTAATGTACAGTTCAAAGGTCAAGTTCATGCCATATTTTTTTAAGCCCACCTTTTATTTTATTTTGCTGGCTATAATCACACAGGGGCAGGCAAGACAACCCTCATCTCGGTACTCACAGGCCTCTACGAGCCGACTTCCGGTATGGCGAGGATAGCCGGGTATGACCTTGCCACGGAGATCGGTGCCATTCACCACCACCTAGGGGTGTGTCCCCAGTTTGACATTCATCATGCTGAGCTGTCTTCCCAGGAGCATCTACTGTTCTACGCCAGGCTCAAAGGGGTTAAGTGGGGGAGGGAAAAGGACGTGGTCACGAGGGCTCTAAAACAGGTTTGTATTGTGGTCAGAGAATAACTAGTGGGTTTTGGAAATGCACTGACACAGAACTATGTAATGGGTTTAAGGGGGGGGACAGTTGCATTAAAAAAAAAACTTGTGGTTACCACTTTATAGCTCCGTAGATTCTGTAAACTTCATGGTATGGACTTGATATATAGCTCAAAAGATAGGTCCCTCTGTGTGCTCTCTTTTGATACTAAATTTTTTTTTATAGGTATAACTATAGCCAAGTTACTGGACCTAAAGTGGAGGGAACTTCAAAACCTGAATGCCTGATTTCGCCGCATAAATATCTCCAGATTGCGTAGTGCTAAAGAGTTGAAATTAGCACCATTGGCTAGAGGAAGCCCTACTCTATTCAATCTGTGTTTTCATTAGGCACTAAAACGTAAGTACTCTGTCAAGCGGCGCGGGTGGAAAATGAGTTTTATGGATTATTAACGAAATTCATTTTCCACCCGCGTGCTTGACCACGTACTTACATTTTAACGCCTTATGAAAGCACTCAGAGTAGGGCTTCCTCTAGCCACTGGTGCTAATTTCAACTCTCTAGCACTTGGCAATCTGGATATATTTATGCGGCAAAATCAGTCATTCAAGGTTTTTGAGGTTCCCTCCACTTGTAGCTCCAGTAACTTGGCTATAGTTATACTTATGAAAAATATTTTAGTTATAACAGAGAGCACACAGAGAGACCTATCCTTTGAGCTATATATCAAGTCCATACCATGAAGTTTACGGAATCTATGGAGTTATAAAGTAGTAACTACAAGGGGGGAAAAGAGAAAAAATACATGTGGGTCACTCTCCCCCCCAAAAATGCAACTGTCACCTCTTAAATAAGTACCTTTAATCCAGCCAACTGATTGCAATACTGTTTAACCCTTTCACTGGCAGATTTACGGAGGACATTTTACAAAAATTGACACAATTTCACATAATTTTTTTAATAGAGGACCTTATGAAGACAAGTACCGAACAACTATATATCAGGTGATAGCTGATGCATGAAGGGACGTTATGTTAAATTTTTGTTGCTTAGCAACAAACCACAGAAATGTGAATATTGTTATAAGAGACAGGAAGTAAAATAAAAGGGTTTATATCGGGTTTATATCATCTCAATTTCATATTACACATGAAACCAGCAATGTTAGCTGGTCAACTTTTGGTCAACAACAACAACTGTTTGTAAAATAACCTCTCCTCCAACCCTGTCTTCTCCTCTGCTGCTTCCTCATCCTCCTCCTCCAGCTCCATGAGTGAAACTACCTTCCCAGGAGAAATAGTTGTTATTATTATGCTAGTTACTAGGCTTTACTATACAACTCTTATCTATTCTTACCTTGGGGGAAGTCTTCATGACCATCGCTATCGTCTGAAGCTTCGCTTGGCAGAGTAGGGCGATCTATACTTAGAAAACTTGCTTCGTGGTCGGTGCCAACAGCTTCTGTTATAGCTACCATAGCATCACTGTCAACTACGCCACTTCCTAGGTAAGCACAGGCACTTTCTTCCTCTCCTTCACTAATGTCAATCTCGGACAGGCCGAAGTCATCCTCAAATAGGAAGTCTAACGCTTCGTCTCTACTCTAAAGCAAGTCGCCATTTCTTCTTCGAGACCGGGAATTAACCGGAAGTGATGTTTGCTGGCATGTTTACTTCCCTTTCCTCATTCCGTATTTTCCTGATATTCAGGGGTATATTAGAGGCATGCTTTGGGCATATTCGTACAATTTTTGAAGTTAATACCGCAAACGGTTAATTTTTTATGAATTGTTTCGTCGCGGTTAATCCGTTTTCGCGACTTAAGTCGCTTATGCCAGTGAGAGGGTTAATGGGCAATAATACAATGAATGCCAATATGTGTTAATGTGTGATACATGTACTAATGTATTATGCTGAAGTAGAAGTGTGCATATCTAAAGGCCTGTGCACACTGGAGTCGACTTAAGTCGTTTCATAAGTGTTTCTGCGCGTCCACACTGCAAAAAACAAGTCGACTTGAACTTCGAGTCGACTTTAAACGACTACGTTTTGAGCCAACGAAATAGGTGACTTGAGACGGATGTAAACGTTTTCAAAAACGTAGAAATTGATAAATATTGCGCATCATATAGAACACTTTTTATTGCTCGAGCTCGCTGGAGGTTGGGAGGTTGATCAAACTAAGGCTCTGGTCAGTATCTGGGCGCAGGAGGGCGTGCAGAAGGAATTGGACGGGGCGAAACGTAATAGGACGGTATATGAGCGCGTTGCTCAGCAGTTGGCAGTACTTGGGATCGAAAGGATGTGGCAGCAGTTTCGGTCGAAGATTAAGAATGTAACCTTCAAGTATAGAAAGGCTTGGGATCGAAAGGATGTGGCAGCAGTTTCGGTCGAAGATTAAGAACGTAACCTTCAAGTATAGAAAGGCTATCTAGCTACTGTCGCTATTTGTAAGCCTGCCTTTTTATATATTTTGAATGGTAGCTTCATATCCAGTCAAGCTGTAGAAAAATGTCTATGGCATGCAGCTATTAAACTAGCTAGCTATGTAGCTTTTACTGCTTTTACATTTTTGGTAGCTATAGCTAGCTAGCAAGGTGTACAAGATAGCTAGATAAGACCCTTGTAGCCTCTGCCTGTGTATCTCAAATAAAACTGATCTTGCATGGGCCTTCCTTGCCATTAATACTCTCCTTCTCCTTCTCTGAACAGCATGAGACTTCATCAGCCGTAGATAGGCCATCATCCACACGAAAAAAAGAAGAACTCGATACGTACCTAACAGTTAGGTTTTGCGCATGCGTGACATTTTTGACGACCGTGGGCGGTCCCGTGCAGGTGACTTTGCTGTTCATTTCTGTAGTGTGGACGCACGCAAAACGACTTAAGTCGTTTTGCAACGGAAACTACTCAGAAAACGATTTGGAACGTTTCCATTTTTGTGTAGTCTGGACAGGCCTTAAGTGTTACTGACTAGTGATAATGGCTGACTTGTATATTTCAATATACTTGTCAGTCCATTAACAAGCTCTAATTTCATATTGCAATATGCTTGTCAGTCATTAACAAGCTCTAATTTCTAATGGACATCTAGGGAAGTATAATTAATTTGACCTAAGTGCAGTTCTGCATCATAGTGATGGCTTAATTATGCTTGTGATTGAATTATTCACCAGAGTGGAAAATTCGTATTAGAAGGTTTCATCATCTACAACACAAACTCTATAAGAACTTAAAAAGGATCCATACACCATTATTTATTAGCTTATCGTCTTCTAGACTTTTCACTCTTTGCATGATTGATCCTATAAAGATTATTACATATTGAATATATGACATAAAATATTTTTGAGTGGCGTGAAGTTTTATCGAGACTCACCCACAATTGATTATATTGCTGTTAGGTAAATCTCTATGATGCTAGGAAGCGCAAATCCAAGAACCTTTCAGGAGGTATGAGGAGACGTCTGTCCGTAGCCATGGCCTGCATTGGTAATCCGGATATCCTCATTCTGGATGAGCCTACCACTGGTCTCGACCCCGCCTCCCGTAGGCAGGTCTGGGAGGTGATCGAGGCTGTAAAGGAAGGGAGGTCTGTGGTACGTGCGAGGTGGGGAGGGGGGGGGGGGGGGGGGGGGGTCATGACCTGTGTTTCGTTTATACATGTAATTATAGGTAGGTTTTATTTGTTCCATTTTTTAGGGCGGGAGGGGGTTGGGTGAAGTGCTTGGTGTTCTCCCAATTATTTTCTTGTTCCACCCACATATAATATTAATTCTTGGTCCACCCACACACAATATTAACTTGGTCCACCCACACACATAATATTAATTCTTGGTCCATCCACACATATAATATTAATTCTTGGTCCACCCACACACAATATTAATTCTTGGTCCACCCACACGCATAATATTAATTCTTGGTCCACCCACACACATAATATTAATTCTTGGTCCACCCACACACATAATATTAATTCTTGGTCCACCCACACATAATATTAATTCTTGGTCCACCCACACACATAATATTAATTCTTGGTCCACCCACACACATAATATTAATTCTTGGTCCACCCACACACATAATATTAATTATTGGTCCACCCACATATAATATTAATTTTCATATACCTGCTAATCCTCCTCATTAGGCATTCTCTTGATCCACTTTTTAAATAGTGTACAGCCCCAAAAAAGGAGAGGGGGGGGAGCTCATATTTCCTCTAAAATACGTGTTGAAAATACGTGTTGAATTAGCTGCTGCTATTGGATAAGATTCCCACCATGCCTTGAATCCAACTGTGGGAGTGGCTTGGAATTCATCTTCAAAAATCAATCTTTCACCAGTTCTTTGTTTCACAGACTTGAGTACATACACTATAAGCAGTTTGAGTACCAGCGACTCTGAATGCATTGCAATGACTACCATATACATATACTCCTCAATAGGAGCTGCGGTCTAAAAGGTTACAATTAGGAGGGAGGTTACTATTGATTGGTTGTACGGGAGGTCAGGTACCAGTTTGGAGTACTTCTAATCGTTTGATTAACTCACCCGGAAAGCGGAAATCAAGGGTTCAAGCCCCCGCCAGAATTTTTTCCTAATTTTTTCCCCCTCTGTCTTCAGTTCTCAGTTTATAAGCGTAATGAGTAATTATTTGAGTGTGTCTTACAGTACTTGCTACTGGCCTCCATGGTTACCATTAGAAGGTTACCATTAGAGGGTGACCATTAGAAGGTTACCATTAGAGGGTGACCATTAGAGGGTGAACATTAGAGGGTGACCATTAGAAGGTTACCATTAGAGGGTGACCATTAGAAGGTTACCATTAGAGGGTGACCATTAGAGGGTGAACATTAGAGGGTGGCCATTAGAAGGTGGCCATTAGAGGGTGGCCATTAGAGGGTGGCCATTAGAGGGTGGCCATTAGAGGGTGGCCATTAGAGGGTGACCATTAGAGGGTGGCCATTAGAGGGTGGCCATTAGAGGGTGGCCATTAGAGGGTGGCCATTAGAGGGTGGCCATTAGAGGGTGGCCATTAGAGAGTGGCCATTAGAGGGTGGCCATTAGAGGGTGGCCATTAGAGGGTGGCCATTAGAGGGTGACCATTAGAGGGTGACCATTAGAGGGTGGCCATTAGAGGGTGACCATTAGAGGGTGGCCATTAGAGGGTGGCATTAGAGGGTGGCCATTAGAGGGTGGCCATTAGAGGGTGACCATTAGAGGGTGCCAATTAGAGGGTGCCAATTAGAGGGTGACCATTAGAGGGTGACCATTAGAGGGTGACCATTAGAGGATGACCATTAGAGGATGACCATTAGAGGGTTACCAATAGAGGGTTACTATTAGAGGGTTACCATTAGAGGGTTACAATTGGAATGGAGAGTTGATTAAAAATGGGAAGGGTGGTTATTATACCCAATTGACACCGAGCTACATTGTTACAATTGGTGGGGCGATTCAAATAGAGGAAATAAGGTACTCTGATTTTAAGCATTAAGAGGGAAAGAGCTGTCCTTTGACACTTGGGTGAGTGAGAGGGTTTCGCCAGTGTGCCTTGACGTAGGTCCCTTAGGGGTAATGTATACCCACTCCCACCATTAGCTATGATCCTGTCATACTAGTAATTATGATTTATGAAAGCTTCTCCTTACAATTGTTACCATGCTAGTGTGAGGTACGAAGTTATCCCATGCCCACTTCCATTAGATCCTCACCACTCATGCAATGGAGGAAGCTGACCAACTCTGCACGAGGATCGGCATCATGAATTTCGGGAAGCTCAGGTGCCTCGGAACTCAGACAAGACTCAAGGCTCGATTTGGATCCGGGTATCAGATCACCTTCAATTGTGCCCGTGGGCGTGTAAAGGACGTGGAAAATTTTGTGCTGATAAAAATGCCCAAGTTTGTTCACAGTGAGACCTATGCCGGTTAGCAACGTGGTGTGTTGATGTGGAACTCTACAAGGTTTCAATCCTAGTGGAGGTGGTCATGTATGAGACAGTGAACTGATTATTATGACACACACAACACACACACAACACACACACACATCACTGGTTTGAAGTAGGTAGATCTATGGGAGGTACACACTGGACCAACACCACACTGAATTGAGACATGTTGAAGTAGGTCAACAATAGCTCAATGGGGACACACCCACCACACTGGGTTGAGGCAGGTTGAAGTAGGTTGACAATATCTCTATGTGGACACACTGGACCAACACCACACTGGGTTGAGGCAGGTTGAAGTAGGTTGACAATAGCTCTATGTGGACACACTGTACTCTAACACCACACTGGGTTGAGACAGGTTGAAATAGGTTGACAAGAGCACACACTGGACCAACACCACACTGGGTTGAGGCAGGTTGAAGTAGGCTGACAAGAGCTCTATGTGGACACACACTGGACCAACACCACACTGGGTTGAAGTAGGTTGACAAGAGCTCTATGGTGGACACACTGGACCTAGGTTGAGGCAGGTTGAAGTATGTTGACAAGAGCTCTATGTGGACACATACTGGACCAACACCACACTGGGTTGAGGCATAAATAATCTGAAAATTAAATTAACTGTCTACCCTCAATCTATCACATATAATTTCAAGCAAACAACATGTGTAACTCATTCCTTGTTTGTCATCGAGGACGGGGAGTTACGAATGCAAATATTCATAACCATGTTCAACTAACTGACATGAACAAGAAAACTTACATCTAAATATTTTCCAGATTTACACTATGTTGTTCAGCAAAGGAGCTATGGAGCTAATTAAACATGAATTACTAGATTTACACTATGCCAAGGATGGAGCTAATTAAACATGAATTGTTGCAATTGTAGCTTCAACATTTAATTTCCTTTTTTTCCATTTTCTTCTTCTAGATACCTGCACCTTCAAGTTGGACAAAACAGACTTGAAAGTGTGTGAGCTCTTCTCACTCATTAATGAAGAAAAGACTCGTCTTGGTATTCTGGACTGGGGTATTAAGATGACCACTTTAGAGGATGGTAAGGTGGTATGGGTGATGGTGCTAAATAAACTTGAATTACTCGAGATTAACACTTACAGAATGTTATCAAGACGACATGACTTTACAACCTGATTTGTTGTTATTACTTCTTTATTATTATTATAGTAAGTAGTAAAACTAGTAACTAAGATTTGGTCGTGTGTATATATATATATATATATATATCACAAGTAGTCATCGTGAATATTGACCCCACACACAAATTGATCTAAGAGGCCTTTGAGATTCGAGTATAGGCCTCAGGGTGCATAGCTACTCCAAGGAAGAAGAAAATATATAATACATGTACATATATATAAATACATACTGTATAATATACTATATAATATATGCATATGCATGCCTTAGGTTGTACCTTGTTGTTTGCCGCAAAGGTTCAATGGTGCTCTTGGATTTTAATTCAATTTCTTTCCTGTGTGTGTGCATGTGTGTACGTACACGTGTGTGTTTGTGTGTGTGTGTGTAGTCTTCTTGAAGATAGTCAAGCGTCATAGGGATCACCGCACACAGACTTCCCGCACCTGCCTACCCTCCTGGGTTCCCCTTCACAACTGCAGGACATCAAAGAGAAATGGGGTGGAGTAGATGAAAGTGAGACATTCCTGGACTCATTCTTCAGGTGCCCGATTTTGATTGTTACGAATTCATTTTTTGACCTTAAATTGTTGCGTATTTAATATATATTGTGTAGTCTTGAACCTTTAGCTACACTCACATACTATATACACATAATTTTCTCTGTTGTTATGTCGCTAGTGAACTTTTGCTGTTGTTTTGTGTACTATTATTGGAGTGTTTATTAATCATTGATTACGTAGCATATAAAAATGTAATCAACCTCGCTTAAAGTCGAGCAAAACACTAGCAGAAGTAGATAATCTGTAAATACATATATATATTAATATATTATATATATATATTGCCAGTTGAAGAGTATTGCCAGTTGAAGAGTAATGAAATAAACTGAAGTAATGTATGTGCTGTCATAAATAATTATATGGCTGAAGAAGATCTGACTTGAGTATCGGTAGTGTCTGCCAGCAGTCTTTCAGTCTTTCACTACAGCACAAACTGGAACTCGTGGTCCTGTCGCTGTTTTGGTTCTGGTTTTGAAAGTCTCCTTCGAACGTGTCGCTAAGAAAACCGAGTTCATGCTACGAGATTAATGTCGATATCTCTTTCATGTCAACAGTCTCTTCAGACAGAATATATAACTGGCTTGCTATTTTTACTATTATCAAGAAGTAGGGTCTTCACACTTTGTACAAAAAGATATTTATTTTGTGTAAACCATATGCCAGAAGCACCTCATCTCGACCATTTTTAACATCCTTGGAAGTCATCATTGCCTTGGCAATACTGATGTGTCACAGTTGTCTTCAGCTTCATCTTTGATCATTTCATCCCTTCTACGTCTAGTTGAACCTTGAATGGCAACATCAACTGCAACAAAGCAATTATTGACGTTGGTGTTCACTCCTTGCAGTGTTCTATATTTTTTTATGACTTATAATAAACTTTCAATGAACTCTCACTCATAATAATGACTAATATTGGTCAGTCGGTCGGTTTGTCCATCGGCCATTCCACCATCAGTCAATCATTGATACCATCTATATCACTCATTTAAATCCTTATAGGTTTCTTGACAGTATTTATAGCTTATTGCTGTCAATAAATTGCTTAACTGCTTCGATCCTAAAGAACTGTTTCTTCTGTCTTGGAAAATGTAGCCATAATTCGTGGAAAACTGTTTTGTCTTCTGTATCCGTGTAGATATAATAATATGCAAGTACAAAATGTTTTATATATATAATGGATTAAAAGGATGGAAATAATAATATACCCTGTGAGACCACTCGCACACTGATAACCCTTTTATTATAAAATAGTAATGCAGACCATGCCTAATTAGATGACCATTTAACCATGTACAAAAATATATACAGGTTTAAATCCATGATATCTTGTACATGTGTAGTCTACTAATTAGGTGTGGTCTGTATGACAGTTTTATGGTGGTAAAGGGTATGTTATGTGATCTCAAGGAATGTATTTAGGTTGACTTCACTTTCTGACTAGTTTTTGAGTAAACCATTTTTTATATTTTTTTTATTTTTTTTTTATTGTTCATGTGCTAGCTCTGTAGTCTGTTTTGGGGTTTTTTATAATGCGATATATACCTCTCCTGAGAAAAAACACGAGTACCCATTTTTCCCCCTCTGAAGACTAAGCTCACATGCCAGCTCCCACCCACCCCTATATGGATCAGATGTAATCTTGTATGAGAGACTACCTTAAGTTTCTCTTGGTTATGATCATATTGCATCCTAGTCTTCCTAGAGCAGCCACTTTTTTGGCTTCAGCATTCACTGCCTTTTGCTTCTGGAAAAAATCCAAGTACAGTTTTCGATAGAATTGTATATTCTTAGCAAACCTGCTTATTACTATATTCCTGTAACTTTATTGTCACTTATCTCTGACCGGAGAGAGATGCCTCAAGATGGCTGAAGTCAGGCAATCACAGTTCAGTATATTAATAATAATAACAATAATAATAATATGTACAATGTCACTCAACTGTTGGCATTGCTCTCCAGTCAGAGCTTCACCCATCTAGACATCTCCATCTGATTTGGTCATTTCTGCACATAGGTAAATGCTTTTCCGAGCCCTGGTCTTCTGTTTAGCAATCAATCTTTGCTGCAAAAACTGTAGACTTCCATGCTTTCAGCATGTTAACATGCATAGTTCGAGCTCTTTTTTCCCTAGCTCAACCCCATTCATGTTGCCATTGTGTTGAACAGGTTGATATTAAAGGCACACATGGCCTGAGTTGCCATAGAAACCAGGGTTGCTCCCCAAGGCATGCCTCTCTGAATGTGGTGGTCAAGAGAGGTTTGGACTCTGCAAAATTCCCATCTCGACTCGAACCCAATGGAGTGTTCAGATTAGATGGCAAATGGCTGGATGGCATCAGTTTGGTCCCATGGAAGTGTGGTCGATCACTGTGGGATATTACATGCTCAGATAGATACATACGCACCATCCCATTTGGCTTTGGCTGGTGTTGAGGCTGGCAGTGTGGCCACCGAAGCTGAGCACCACAAGAGGACTAAGTATAAAGAGTTGGACTCTGTCTACCTATTTATTCCTCTGGCCATTGATACGTCGGGAGTTTTCAGCCCTGCAGCTGCAGCCTATTTCTGACCTTGGCCAATGGCTCACAGACCAGTTAGAGGAGCCAAGGTCAGAGTCCTTTCTGCTACAGCAGGTGGCTGTCGAAGTTCAGTGGGGTAATGCTGCGGCTCTTTTGGGACTTTACCTTAGATTGTTTGGTTTTCATTTGTTGGTTTATTATTTATTTGTTTGGGTGTGCTACTTTTTCTGTTACTTCTAATGTAAATGTATGTAGAAATTATATAATTTGCCAAGTTGTTAATTAGGTGTTAATAGACTAATATTACTGAAGAACTGGTGCAGTACATGGTTGGTCGTGCAATTCCTACCAAAGTGGCCTGCTCATGGTACTAGATGGGCCATTCTTAGGGTGGTCTCTCTAGATTCGTGGTAGGATGAGCTGCTCCGCCACCTCAGCTTCTTTGCGAGGAGTCCATCAACAGTAGAGTACGCCGTCTCGTCGGAAAAAGGGGGAGCTAGATAGGTTGCATTATTGTCTGGATATCTTCAACATGGGGGCACTCTCCTGAGCTTCCTGCAGCTGCTTCCAGTATCGGCACTGCTGCCCCCATCGGTTCGCATACCTCTGCGGCTCAAGTCTCTTTTGGCTCTTTCCCACACCATATCTTGTTGGAGTAATCTGAAACAGATCGTCGCTGAGATCTGGTAGGTCCTCAATGCTCCAGAGTGTGTCTCCCTTACTATTGGTTGGGGCAGGCTCCTCTGGTTTGTCTGAACTGGTGTCATCATTGTTGATGTCTTTCTCTTCAGATCTGTCTTAATCCTCGTACGTTCGCTTGGTCTCCTGGCCTTCATCTGTGCTGGCGTCCAACTCCTCTTCTGATGGGTCTGAAGTCTCTGCATATGTCTTGGGTCGTGGGCATCTGCATCTCAGTCTGATGTCAGTGGTTTTTTCTTGGCTGCCTCTGATCAGATCTGATATGTCAGTGTGCCTAGCAGGGTGTCTGAGATGACACCGGCTTCCTCTCCCTTATCCAGGCTCTTAGTTAGACGTCTGACAGTGCTTGGATAACCTGGTCATTGACTAGCATTTCATGTAATCCTTGCCTATTGCTGGCAGTCTTTGTCCATCTAGTCAGGTTGACGTCTGCTCTCTTAACCAGTTCTTACCCTGACTTGCTTGTCACCAGTGCTAGCTCTCCATCTTACTCTTTATGTGTCCAGCGTGATGTCATGATACTTGTTCAGTGTTTGCTTGACTGACACAAAGTCCCTCTTCCTGTCTTCTGAGATGTCCACCAAGAAAGATTGTCTAGTACTATAAGTAGGTTAGACACCCAGTAGCTATCATGGATCTCAAATGTGGTCATGTGCCAGTGGAAGTGATCCAGAAAGGACTCCACCTCTGCTGTGTCTCTCAATGTTGGTAGCTTGGGCACATCTTTGCCTGTGTTCTTTTTACTCTCCAGCCTATCAGCTCCACATCGGATCTCTCCAACCATTGGCTCTCTCTCTCTTTATGTTGTTGATCTTAGTTGTTCTGCTGGGTATGTTCCAACAGCTCCATCCAACGTTCTTAGTCTTTCTGTTGTTTTTCGTCTTCTTTGATTCATCTCTCCTCTTCCATTTTCTCTCTGCGCTGTCAGTCCTCTCATTCCTGTTGATATCCATCTTGAGTTCTGCTTCTCTTTTCATCTTCGGAACTCCTCAAGTAGTTTTCTTATTTCCCGTCTGTGTTCGTTCTCCAGTTGCTCCATCTTTGTAGTGAGCGCCTCGATTTGAGAGGCCTCCATCTCTGTGCTGTCTGAAAAGGAACCTCCGAGCTAGAGTGACACTTTGTTGTTGGAGCCCCTGACTCCTTTCTAGCTGCAGCCTAAATATATACCAGGGTAGTAGGATCCACAGTCGAATTGAGGAGGGAATCAAAAGGGGGCTGAACATGTGGACCATCCCAGGCTTTCTGTTGGGAAGACCTGGAAACAGATCGCGGCTCACAGCTGTGTGATTCCAAATTTCTAAACTCTTGTCAAATATAGGTTAGCTCAAATCACCTAGGTAGTCAGGAAGAATCTGGTGAATGAGACCAAAAGCATTGGAAGCTGACCAAAAAAGGCGGAAAGTGAACGCATTACAGCACTTCTCATCCCCAGAAGTGATGCCTGAGATCAAGCTGATCTTTTGTGTTGAGAAAAAATTAATGTTGGTGATCTTACTCTGGATGGAACACTGAATTGAGTCAAAATCTTGAAACTTCAATGAATAAAAATATCAGGGAGAAGATGGCAAAAAGTACAGTAACTTGGGGGTTGCAAATGCATAGCAAAGTAAACAGAAAGCATCATGACTCTTCATGAGCATGCAGGTGTCGAAGTCTGCTTCCCATTCACTTCAATGAGTCAATCTTTGCACATCAATCAGCACCTCACTCCCCTCCATACCTCACCACCAATAGGAGAACCGAAGAGAGTGGCAACCTCTGGATTGACTGCACAAAATCTTGAGCAGGACGGAGAGACTTCTCTAAAGTCTCTAGATCTGGACAGATTAGCTCACATTTCCCACAAATCCCAACTCCCCAGCCACACTCCTCACTGTAATAAGATCACTGAGTACTTCATCCATACTACCCCCTAAAGTACACCATCCAAATAAAATGCATGAAATTTGGATACCAATCTGAATGTGGCTTGTGTGAAGAGTAAGGCAAAACAAAAGTGGACCCAAGGGATCACCCTGTTGAACTCGTTCAGATGACTGAATTGTTTCATTTCCAAAAGGAGGGATGATGGAGCACCGATAACATTTTGTCCAGCTAGAGGTGATATCAAAATATGCTATAAAATTGGAAAGATTGTACGACACTGCACGTATACAAGACATAATTATCCTAAGGGGAACCTCAGGTTTATGTATCTTAGGGAGCCCATAAATCAGTGGTAGTGTACTTCCAGTGGCCCTAATTCTATTGTATAAGGCAGTTGATGTCTCCTGTCTCCTCCATGTTCTTTATACACTCTCAGCTTGCTTTCCTGTGTCTTGGTAGGATCCTTCTTCATGTGTCTTGGTCTCCAGCATTCTGTTATCTTTGAAATGTAACATTTGTTCAGAACTGTTGTCGTCCCCTTGTCTGCTGGTAAGATCATGATCTCTTCAATCTGATATCTAATTCAGTTCTCCCAAGCCTTTCTCTGTTCCTTCATCAGGTTATCCTTTGGTTTCCAACTGCTAGAGGAAGTATTACACATTAGCCTAGCACCAAAGTGTGAGTGGTTCAATTAACACTGTGGAATGGATGCTAATGCCACTCTCAAGAGCCTAAACTTGAACCCGTAGTTTTTCTGTTTATCGTTCTTGGTTGATATTTTAATAGCATTGTTATTATTGTTGTTGTTATTATTATTAATAATAAATTATTATTGTTGTTGTTATTATTATTAATAATAAATTATTATCGTTGTTGTTATTATTGTTGTTGTTGTTGTTATTATTATTATTATTATCTATAATCATTATCATTATCATTATTATCATTATCATTATTATTATTATTATTATTATTATTATTATTATTATTATTATTATTATTATTATTATTATTATATCAACTAATAATTTAAAAAAATGGTGGACTACTCAGGAGGGTCTGCAGGAACTTCAAAGTCATTTTCAGATCATGAAGAACTTTGTAGACACAACTGAGCAGAGCTGCATCCACTCCTGATCGTCTTTAAGCACAGGTAGTATTGCTTCATTTACTACAACTGATGTCATGGTCAATTGAATAGTGGGTTTACTTGAGCTTAGTGTTTGCGGCAGCTGCTTGTGGTTGTGAGTCTTCTTCCTTTACCCAACCGACCATGTAACTACCATGCCTATGACAAAACAGAGAAACAATGTGCTTGTGTACAAGGATGGATGGAGCTTACTTCTCTCCCAACTCATGCTGGTTAAGTGATAGCTGGGGGGAATAATAACAAATTTTTCAAACTATTTTAAATGCTCATATTGAAGTCATATTCCAAGTTTCAGAGCATTTAGAGATTCTATGATGCAGTTACGACAGCTTTTGACTCTATTTTTTTACTGTCTTCTGGCACTTTTTTAGATTAGAAGAATTTGACACCACGTATTTCCACAAATTTCTCCCTTAATTTCTCACCCAAACTCCATAATTTATATATCACCAGGCTTATTGTGTACTCTTTAACCTATGCTAATCTATTTTCATTGTTATGAGAATGTGTTGGGCATATCTGCATGTGGTTTGTATGGAATTTCCCCCCCCCCCTCTCCTGTGGTACATTATCATACTGATTCAAATAGTTTAGGTGAAACTACTAAAGTACTCTTACCATGAACCACTAACAGCCACTTAGCATTATTAATGGCTTTTCAAGGACAGGGGATTGCCTGGCTGACACCTTGGCATAAAAAATACCAAAAGTTAAATACATCATTAAGCCCAGGTAGTATTGCTTCATTTACTACAACTGATGTCATGGTCAATTGAATAGTGGGTTTACTTGAGCTTAGTGTTTGCGGCAGCTGCTTGTGTTTGTGAGTCTTCTTCCTTTACCCAACCGACCATGTAACTACCATGCCTATGACAAAACAGAGAAACAATGTGCTTGTGTACAAGGATGGATGGAACTTATAAGCATCTAACTCAATTTTTTTAAATTCTCTTCAAATTTACCTTTTTCATTCTTAATCATGCGAATATTCATATTCATGACCATAGTCGATAATCTTTCAAGTTATATCCTAACTCAGACTTCTCTCCCAACTCAAACTGGTTAAGTGATGGCTACTGGCCTTCAACTTTTTCTACATACTCCCTCTTTCGTCCCATCCTAACCTCATTTCTGGCTCTTCCCCTCCAGCAAAAGGTCTCAATATTAACTGTTTAAGACTTGTTCCATTCAAAAAATTGAATGCATGTGTGACAGGATGCTGCATAATGCATGCCTGAAAATTGTTTTTAACTTCCCTCTTACCATTGCATGTGAGAGGAAGCTGGACAATTGCCAGCTCAAAGATCTGATTGGACTGCAACTAGGACATAGATATTGACATGCCCAGACACTTTACTAGTAACTATGTGTGCCAAACTAAGGTTGCAGAGGGAACAGGTCATAGATATTAACATGCCCAGACCCTTCACTAGCAACTGCTTATGCCAAGCTAAAGTTGCAGAGTAAACTGGTCATAGATATTGAAATGCTTAGCCCCTCTAGTAACTGTGTATGTGAAATTTTCCCTGGTAGTGTTGTTGATAGCCAAGATCAGCTTGATGTCAATGTTATCATCATTCAAGTACTCCAGCAGAGGATGTATAGTCCAAGTGTAATCTGGCTCTAAAGACAAAATAATGAAGGGGGGATCAAATCTCAAATACGTGAAGGGAATATTTACCACACACTGTGGTACAAACCCACCACACACCCCACCCTTCCACCCCCTTTAACAACAAAAAATACCCCAGCTAGGAATCTGTTCACTTAATCACAAATTGATATGCCTATATAATAATGATTTCTTTTTGCAACACAATTTGACAATACAGCATAGTACTTGGTTGCTAGCTCCTTCCAACTCACTTCTCTGGCACCTAAATAACAGTATCACTTTAATAGCCTTTGCCTTGTCTAGATTATCTTGGTTTTTCAAGATGGTCGTTTTAGGCAATCCCAAGAACTGAAAGGGATGTCGGATTTCTCAAATGCCAAGTGCAGGTTAGAGCCATTAATATCCAACTTGTAACGAGAAGTACCAAGACCATGAATATAAACTGGAGTGAAGGAAATGGTGTTCATGCAGAAAGTTTACAACAAAACCTTTGCGATTCCAGTACCTGTGGCAAATGCTAAAATCACTGCATAATAAATGAATTATCTGTCTGTCTATGTCCTTTTTTTTAGGCCTGCTATAACTTCTAGGATTGAGACTTAAGGACTAGGGATAACTTGACCTCCCGGAGGCAATGCCAGCCCTGATTTGGTGTCATAGTCGCTTAAAGGTTGCCGGTAATCAGGCTTTTACCAACAAAAAAAATATTATGGGAGCTCAGATTACCAATTGACAAAGAGAGGTTAGTTAGTGAAGCTATTATTTCTTCACCTTTCAGTTTCTTCTATTTGGGTCTCTTTTCTCTGTTATGTCTGTTCTCTCGGACTTGTCATTAGCCTTCCTACTTGACGTCATTTTTCTCCGAGTCAACCAAGCTGAGCCAAGCACTAGCCACAGCTCCAATTCTCAGCTTAGCCAAACACCGGCTGTCTTCTATAAGTTTCTGGGGGAAAAATAAAGTAAACCAACACAGTAGCTGTCTTACTAACCAGTCCACTTTGATGACAAGGTAAGAACCACCACTGACACCAGATGTTACAGTCTCCAAACACAAGATACCTAACCGATACCAACTTTGGTAATTCTCTGCCACCAGAGTCTCTCCCTAACTTCTTCTAGCTAAACCCCAAGCAACAACAACAACAAAAATCTATGATAATGATAAATGTGGAAACAAAAAAAAATACATTAAAATATCTAGAAACAGACTTATGTTTTTACAAAATATTGATAATATTACATAATGATGATGATGATGATGATAAAAATGATGATAAAATAATAATAATATTAATAATAATGACAACAACAACAGAAATAATAACAACAACAACAATAATAACAACATAATAACTACAATAATAATAATAAATAAATAAATAATGATATTAAAGAATCTACTTGAGTTCTTTGGATGGGGGAAAAGGGGGAGGGGTGAGAAAGGTTATCAAAAAATATCTCCAATCATGTTGACTGCTTCACCCTATGTTTACTCATAGAGATAGCGTTTGCTTTTTAAGAAGCAGTTACAGTTCTTTTTTTCTGTTTCTCCTTCAGCCTAGAAATTAGCAGGACTATTCTAGGCACAAAGATGCATACAAGTATAGTTGTAGCACTCAAAATAATGGCAATCACAAGAGAAGTTGCTTGAAAAACTGCGCCAAATTAGATGGTGCCAAAGTATGTAGAAACAAAAGCTAGCCAGATGATGCACAGTGTGTAGAGAGTGGCATTGATCTACTTTGCTTCATTGAAGTTTTCTGGGACATTCCTGGAATGATCGAGATAATATTTTATTAGTCGGATTTTCTGTTGACCAGATATATTGAATCAGTTCATCTACAACCCGGCTAATAGGAAGGATATGTGGTGTCTTCCTGGACTTTCTTGATGATATTGAACCTACTCATTTAAAATTCAACTTCAGATGACTCCTGACATGATTAAAACTGCTTTTGCAAGTAACGTAACTTTTACTAGTATACGAAGTATTTTTAGTGTAGTAGAGCACAGCAACCTTTACAAAGAAATGCTAAATGAAGAGCATAAACTATGAGAATTTATTTCAGCTTTCAAGTAACACTACTACAGCAGAACATTCTTTTTCATTATTATGCAGAATAATATTACGCAGAGTAAAAATCTTCTTGAGAAGTAATGTCACAGAATATGCTTAACAACTAATCTATGCTATAATTATGACAAACTAAATCTAAATGACGTTGCAAAAGAATTTGTTTCTGTAAAACTCTTGACATTTACATCATTTTGAAGAAAAGTTCTTATTATTTTTCGGGATTAAATTAGCTCTAGTTTTACTGCTAGAGATGGATATGCTAATATTATTTCCCCCATACCCAAATCATCGTCCTGTTCCTAAGAATCAAGAAGTAAATTTGTAGTGTTTATAGAATTTTTTTGTCAAATTTACAATGTTTTGGAGGTAAATTGTACATGATACACGTCATTTTGTCCTTGGCATTAAATGTCCACCTCTTACATTCCACACCAAAAAAATATGCTGCCTTTATTGTATCCAGGATGGAAGTGAGGAGGTTTATTCATTAATGCCACTAACACTCACAAACTTTTAGCATATTTTTCAAACAAATCATGTTAGAGTGCAGAAAAATATGTCATTTGGTAGGTGAGGATCTTCCATGACCCCAAAATGGTGTGGCATCTAGTGGGTAAAACCCCGAAGACTACTCCAATTTTCCAGACACCCTTCTCTCACCAAATTATGGCTCATGAGTTTATGCAACAAGAAAAAAATCCTATCCATTGATTCTCACACAATCACCAACAAAACATCTGCAGTGTTTCCAGTGTCAATTCAAGTGTGCATGCCAGAAATACAATAAAAGCTAAAAAAGCAACAGTCATAATATTTTTAGGAATATCATCAACAGCAGTTACAACAACAGCAACAACATAAGCAATGATAATATTCAATGGAGAAACCAAAAATAGACGAGAAAAATACATCAAAAAGAAATAACAAGCACACAAATGCAATTGCAAAAAAAATTAAAATTAAGTAATCAATTAAAGGATCAGTTGAGCCCATAAAACAATTCGTATGCAAAAAAATTATAATCAGAAATATGTCTTCATTCATTTCAGAGTAGTTGATTTCATGACATTAATTCCATCCATAGAGATAGTGTTTGCATCTTTCTTTATATTGGTTACACGTGCAGTGGCAATGGTGTTTTTTCGCTTCTGCTTCAACCTTGTACTTAGCAGAACCACTCTAGGCACAAAGATGCATACAAGTATAGTTGTAGCACTCAAAATAATGGCAATCACAAGTGAGGCTGCTTGAAAAACTGCTCCATATTTGATTGTACCGAAGTATGCAGAAATGAAAGCAAACCAGATGATGCACAGTATGCAGAGAGTGGCATTGATGTACTTTGCTTCATTGAAGTTTTCTGGGACTTTCCTGGAAAGAAATGCATAATAAGTACTTAGAAGCATTAGAATTAGGTTGTAACCGAGCGAGATAATCAAATACACTAAAGGAGAATCTCCACACCTCAACTCAGCACTTCTTGTTTTATAGTCAATGTCAGTAGAAGGAAGATCCACAATTAGCCAAATGATCTCAATAAGAACTTGAACAGCAATAAGAATAAATGTTATTATAACTAGGCAGAGTGGGCTAATAAAAGGTGGTGGTTTAGAGATATTCAGGGACTTTTGGTTGAAAATGCGGTAGATTCTGTTGGTTTTGACAAGCAGGGAACTGAAACACACGGCAAAACTGACACCGAAAAAAAAGCGACGAATGGTGCATACCACTGGCGAGGGCATAATAACAAAGAAGAATGGCATACTATAGCAAAGGACTAGTCCAACAAGCAAAATGGCACTGAGCTCTCTGCTTGAAGCTTTCACTACTCTGTGCTTATTGTAGATAAGGAACACGATGATGATGATTGCAGTTGCTGCTTGTCCAAAAATGGTTAAAATTATCAACACAATTGACCTCACATTCGAAAGCATCAGATACGAAACAGGGATGGGAATACATGTGCTACTTTTAGAATCAGGCATCATGCTTACGTTGCAATCCTGACAGGTAGATACCCCATCACTGAAGCCTCTTTCACTCTCACAAGGTGAGCAGGTCCAACAACACTGACTATCAGCTATAGGAATTGGCTGCCGACCTCCTTCACATGCATCACTACAAACTGATTTAGGTATATCACCAGTAGGCCATTCAATATCTGAAATAAACTTCAAAGAGTGTTCATAGTCCCATGTGCCTACAGTTTCGAATGTAAATGTGTTTTCAAGCTTTAGGTTTCGTTTCAAGTTCTTGATGAAGTAGGCACCAGTTTCTATTCCATCTTTGTTAAAAGAAACAATGTTCAATGAAGGGCCTCGGAAGGAGATGTTGTAGAGATGTTGCCGCAAAAGTTCCCCATTGATTGCCTTTCCGAGCAGTCGTTGTTCCAGGATGGCATCACATAAGATGCTATTGGGACATCTGCTCTCCACCAGGTTGTGAATAGCATGAGCAAATGCATACACTGCATCAGAAACCAAAGTAAGAAAACTGGCCTGCTTGTAATCTGTTGTATTCAGTGTCATATTTGCCTGTTGCATCCCACACATCTCGTCACTGCTCAAGTTGCACCCGAACTTGGACTCCCACAGCTCATTAAACCAAACATTGCTGGAGTAGGTATCAGGACTAAGGGATGTGAAATAATTGTCAAAGGTGGGATCTCTGATAGCTTGTGGGGAAACACTCAACATCCCTCCTGCAATGCTGTGGTACTCGCTTGGCAATGATTCACCCCATGCGTCGGTTCCTATCCAAGTCAAATTACTTAGAGTATAGTCCCCTTGCATTTGTGCTCTCTTCAGAGCTTTCATAATTCCCTCTGCATTTCTTTCATGTCCAAATAGGACAACCACAGTAGCATTTCTCACATGACCTTGGCTCATTGTTGTGATGGCTGTATCATACTCTTGGGAAAAGGCAGTCAGAGAAAAACCTATTTTCACCGCTATGCATATGCTTGTTTTATTATGCAAGCTTAAATACTTAATCACTGCCTCGATACCTCCTCTGCCATATACATCATCACTGTAGAGCATGACGACAAAAGTCCACCTGAATAGCACAATGATGTCAGAGATGGCCTTGGCTTGCAAAGAATCTGGAGGTACTGTTCTAAAAAAGTAGTCAAATCTTGTATTATCTCCAAGCATGTCTGCCGTAGAAAGATAACTGATTTGGGGAATCTGATAAAGTCGCAGCAAATTGGCAATGTCGATGGACACTAGACTCAACTGTGGTCCAACCACACCTGACACAGTCAAATTGTCACTATTCTTGTGGCTACAGGTGAGGTTACTTCTCTTCATCTGCACATACTGAAATGCCTGCTCCAGAGCATGGTTGTGATCTGCAAATGTGTCCCTAATACTAAATGCCAATTTAATCTTGGGGAGCAACACACTTTTTTCATTAATTCTGTTGATTGTATGAACCATGGATTCTACTCTCTGCAGAGAACTTTCGCAGATGCCTCGACAAATATTTACTCCATTCATTTTTGCATGTATTGGAAATAGTCCACCGAGAAGAACAGTTCTCCCATCATTCTTGATTTCGGATTCATAAACAAGCTCAGCTCGACATTTGATTGGGAAGTACAGAAGCAGATAGCCCAGCAAGATCACTACTGTATTGGAAGAAATAGCCATTTTAGTATCCCTTGTGTGAGACTCCAGTGCCAACTGCCCTGCTGGGGTGGTTAATTCCTGAGCCACCCAGGTTTACTATACATCAGTTCAGGTCACTTCACTTTTTTATTTTCCTGCTGTCTATTCAGTTGCTGAACTCTTTTATCATTTTCCATGTAGTAGCTATCACTTTATTTATTACAACTGATGTCATGATCAATTGAATAGCAGCTTAGTGATTGTGACAGCTGCTTGTGGTTGTCAAGGAAGAGTTCTCAGTCTTCTTCCTTTCTTTAATCGACCTGAAATTACCATGTATCTATAGGCCTGTGCAATAAGGAACTATGTGCTTGTGTGTAGAACTAAATGCTGGGGAAATCTTAATTAAATCTAATTCCCAAGTTCAACTGCTGATACTAAGGTTCAGAAAGCATGCAATAGCATGACTCTTACTAAACAGCTCTGAATAATTCAATTTTAAATGTATCAGTTCAGACACTGATGAGGCTGCTAGATAGTGAAGCTGTGAATGAAGATGGAGAAGTGCCAGTGGTCATGAATAGCAGTGATTTAGACTCTCCCATGGATGGTGGACGTGTTCCTGGGAGTGATGAACATGAAATCAATGATAGTGTTCCTAGTACACCTTGGATACTGATTGTTACAGTCTCCAACCACAAGAGACCTAACAGACACCAACCTTTGTAATTTTCTGCCACCAGAGTCTTCTTCTCTAAACCCCAAGCTTGACAAAAGAGTTTTAGATCTTAAGTAGGTTATATTAAAACAACAGTCGAATAGCAGAATATGAAGATAGGATGAGACTGCCTAAGCCTGGACTGCAGAGGAGTTTAAATACCCTTGCAGCCAAGGCTTTCACAGCTTATGATGTTGGTAACAGTGTAAGAGTAGAAGAATTACTGTATGTCCTTACAGGACTTATCTAAGAGTGTGAGATGATATCATGATTGTCCTATGTTGATAGTCTGAGATCATGAGTTCTGATTGTCCTATGTGTTGATAATCTGAGATCACGAGTTCTGATTGTCCTATGTGTTGATAGTCATAAGTCAAGAGTTCTAGCTCTATTTATTATAATTTTCATTCTTTGCCAGGACTGCTCTGCAGCCAGTCAGGGCTGAGGCCTGACATCACCCTCTACTTGAAAGGTTGTTGCCGTAATTTTTCTTCTTCCTAGTCTCCATCCCATGCCTGACGAGAGAGTCCATCGGCATTACCATTCTTCGGGCCAGGACGATAGCGGGTGGTGAAGTTATAGGGTTGCAGCAGTAATGTCCACCGTGTTAATCTGCCAATGAGGTGAGTTGAAGAGTGGAGATGTGTTAAAGCCTTGTGGTCAGTTTCAACGGTGAAGGGCTTCTCCACCAGGTAAACACCAAAGTGCTGGATGCTTCGTATGATGGCCAAACATTCGATCTCCATGGCCGAGTACCTCGTCTCTGCTGAACAAGCTTCCTGGAGTTGAACCCCACTGGTAATTCTTCACCATCCCTCACCACACACAGAACACCAGCAATCCCCTTAGTGGATGCATCTGGTTGTAGGGAAAATGTGTCTGTTGGAGTGGGGATGGTAAGGGAGAACACTCAGGAAATGGTATGGCATAGATAACAAAATTCATCATTCATAGCAGTAGACCAACACGCAACATTAGCTGTGCTCTTCTGCATCGCATTGGTGATTCTATGGACTTGTGGGCATAATTAGGGATAAATTTCCTATAGTTTCCTGTGGTACCCAGGAAGGATTCTACGTCCTTTTTGGTTATCAGTCTCACATAGTTTCTGATTGCTTCCACTTCTTCACTTGCCTTCCTGTACAAGCTAAAAATAGGAGGTTACAATTTCAAGGCCTCCTTATAGCACCACGTGGTGTAGTTGAGATGCTTGAGGTCATTGAAGTTCAGGCACCCTCTACCCATCAAGATGCTCCTCACCTTCTCATGAACCTTTTCCTGGTATTGGAGATATTGGGCCAAGCAGTACAAAGGCCACGACATAGCGCTCGTGGTAGTGTCATGACCGTCAAACATGAATGTGTCCACTTCATTTCTGATCTCTAAGTCACTCATTCCCTTTCCTTCTTCATCTCTGATCACCAGCAAGATGTCAAGAACGTCCATATATTTGCTTGCCTTGCCATCTTTTTTTCCTAGATGCTTCATGGCTTTTGTCTTTGTCACTGCTACTGAGAGCTGCCTTTCAGTCAGCAATAACATTCTCAGCATGTTGATGGACAAGGTTGCACAGCTTTTTAGTTTTCCTGCCATGAGGAGTAAGCCAGTAAAGCCAATCTACCAGGTAGAGAGGATTCAATATTCTATCTGAACAGAGGATGACCAAATTGGAGCAGGCATCCACATATGCTTGCTGGATTTTTGCTGTCCGGCAGTTACACTTGAAGCTAAAACACATTGCATATCCAGAGACATAGAACTTAGTGTGTCCAAAAAAAGGACAGACTCTCCTTTCTGAGCAGACACAGACCACTTGTCTAGCAGCACAGAGACACACTTGTTGTAGACATGCATGAAGCACTTCAGAATCTCATTGTGAAAGGCTGGAGTGAGTAGACGACAATTCCTTGACCTTCTTCCCCTCTGCTATCATCAAACCTAGAAGTTCTGATCAAAACTAGCATGCCTACTTCAAGTTCACGGGCTCGTGCGTTTTTATCATACTGGGCCTTCATGGATGCTTTGGTTGACTTCTCTCTTTCCACCACTACCTGTCTCATCTCTATCAGCTTCTCTCCAAGCTGGTCTACTCATTCTACTATGGTCTTCTGGTCCATCTCCCCACTCAGTCAACTTTCTTTCACCACATCCAGTGGTCCTCTTATTTGTTCTACCCAATACTACCTCAAATGGAGAGAACCCGGTATTTTCATGGGGACTGCTTCTATAGGAAGTACTTTAATATTTTATCCCATTCCCTCTTATGCTCGCTGCATTTCTTCAGCATGTTCTTTAATGACCCATGCCAGCATTCAAGGCAGACATCTACTTGTTGGTGGTATGGAGACATACTCAGCTGTTTGACATCTTGGTGAGGTGCCCCATGAAGACAGAACCTTTGTCTGTCAATAATTATTTATTCTGGCAATCCTGTCCTGGAGAAGATCTCCATCATGGCCTCTGCAACAGTCTCCGCATCTACCATGCATAATGTGACTGCCTCAGTGTTTTTAGATGCAAGACTCATACATGTAAATATATATCTGTTGCCAGACTTGACCTTGGTTAAGGGACCTACAAGTTCAAAAGCAATTCTCGCAAAGGGGGTAGAGATAACAGGGAGGGGACAGAGAGGAGCTATGTGAGAAATTTTTCTAGCTGCCTTTTGGCATTCTGAGCCTAATCTACACCAGGCTTTGGTGTCTTTAGAAATGCCGGGCCAAGTAAACAGTCTGGCCAAGGCTGCTATTGTCTCTTTGTAAGAAAAATGACCTCCTGGAGTGTGCCTACCTTTCCTCCTCTCTACCGGTACGACCACTCTCTCACTCATGGTGTCGTCCTCCCTTTCCATTCTGTTTGCACCAGCACTTTGTTCCAAATATATCCATCCTTCCCCAACTGCCAGATTTTGGCTAAGGATAGGTTGCTGACTACACAGCCTAAGCTTGGCTGAAGCTTCTTCCTGAACCTCGGGGTTAGGCATATATATGGGCTCACCGTGCTGTGTTTCAACCTCTCCAACTTTTTTATCCCCAAACATTTTGTCACTAAATGAAAGGGCATGGATATAACTCTGCACTGAGCTCTGTGTTGGACAATTCCTCTGCGCATGGCATGCAGCCTGATCCCTTGTGATAAGTTAACTCGTGCATCTTATTGTTGGCTGCCTTCAGCTCCTCTTTGGCCTTCATTTGTTGAACTTCTAGCTCTAACAGATACCTCATAATGCCTGTATCCATATCCAATAAAAAAAAATTCCGGGGCATTGTCCACTACTGCTACTATGTGGTGTAATCCGTGCTTCCCTACCTCTATCTAGACCTTAGCTAAAGGCTGAGATGCATTGAATCCATTGAAGCCCTCCAAGGTAACATTCCTACCTAGGTATTCATTTTCCTTTACCAGGTTTGCATCAGCTATGGTCCTGTCTGCTCCCGTATCTATGCGCATTCTGCATTCCTCCATGGTCTACCCAGCCCTCTATATAGACCTGGTTGTCTGATGGCTGCTATTATTGACTCAGACATTTCACTGGGTTTTTCCATCCTAACTTAACTCTCATCCCCAGAATCATTCACAGATATGACCTTGTGCTTCTGTGGACAGTCAAGGCCTTTCCCCCCACACTTAATTAAAACATGTAGTCACGAAGTTAACTCTATCCCCAGACCTATCTTGAGGCCTTCCCGGAGAGTTACTGTAAACTGGGTTATTTACACCACCCATAGACACACCGCACTGCAAGTTATGGTCTCCTTCCCTGTTATCTTGGTTGATGTTGCAACAATTCCTGGGATGA